>CM051271.1:34404020-34446520 GCA_027921565.1 Artemia sinica | reverse complement strand
ATCTTGTTATTTAGTTCAGCATCCCCGTCAACAATCCGCGAAAGTTTTCGCTTAATACCGTTAGTCATTACTGAGATATTGCAGATACGCTCTTTTGACAAACGGGAGGCACATAGCGTCTTGTGATTAAACTCAACCTACCCCATAATATTTTTTGAGAGTATCAACTATAATAGTCTCAACTGTTCTATTGTTTTTCATGATTCAGTTTGAAACGCTGGTGAAACTTTTTGCTCACGAAAACTGACCTTTAATATCTTGTAACAACCGAAAGAAAAAAAAAAAAAAAAAATCCTGGTTTTCAGGTATAGATAGAGCGGTGGCCGGCGTTTACCCTCCGGAAAATACCCCCCCCCCCCCCATGGAAAATAAGGCTTTCCAAATTTGAGAATTTTATTCAGTTTTTTTTTTTATTTCCGTAGGGGGGAAGGAATTTTGGTACTTGTGTATTATGTGCCACTCACTCAAGTTTAAGTGTGTAAAACTCAAGAACAAACCAGTTTTTTCGTTAGTTTCTTCGTTACTTCAGAAACAAATTTGGGCTTCAGATTTGCACATTAGGGGGGGGGGAGTACAGCGGCTTTGCATGCAAAATGTGTTAGGTACAATTATTCTGCATACTAGATAGATAGATAAGTGTATTTTAAAGCCAAATATAAGGCCATGAACACAGTAAAATAACATAAATGAAAGGCACAAATAATATAAAACTTTGATCAGCGATCATCATAAAACACTTAAATGAAACCCTACATTAACCTAATAATAGTGCTTAATACTTGGAAATACGGTCATTGAAAAAAAAAACAACTTAACACTTGGAAAAAACACTTAAATGAAACATTACATTTACTTTATACTGGGATTTTTTTTTTAAGTTAACAAAATTTTCAGGTACCTCGCTATTCTACAAATAAACTGAGGCAACGTACTATTTAAGACACCTGGAAGCATCAACACATTTTTTTCATACATCTCTTCCCTTATCGTAGAGAGCTCTGGCCCCCGGCTCAAGCAATGCACCAAATAATCTTCTTTAACTCTGCAAAGCGGGCAAGTATATCTGTCTTCATTGGAACATCTTTCTTTTGAATATCTTTTAAATCTTGCGCTAATTGGCCGGCAATGAGCCCTGATCTACATCCACAGCGTCAAACATCTAGCTGGTAAATTCAGCTTAAGGTAGAACTCCTGCCCATAAACCACCTTAACATCTTTATAAAACTTTAATGTTTCTGATTTTTTTATCTCCTCACTCCATTTTTGGATCATTTGATTCTCTAGTACTAACTTAATCTTATTCTCCCCATTTTCATTAATATCCATTGGTCCTCTACCTTCATTCCAAACAAAAGAAAACCCTGTTTTGTCTAAAATGTCTTTATTTTTAGTGGCCATGATCTTTTTTTCTTCTGCGAGATAAATCTTCATAAGCTACCTTAAGCAACCTGTCACAGACGACTCTCAACCAAAATTTGATCATTGAGACTAGTCTGTAATTTTTTAATGGCCATATACTTAGAAAGAATTTTTTTTTTTACTTCAAACTGTCCAAATACTTTACCCCCCCCCCCCCCTATGAGTAAACACATAGCCCAAATTATACGTTTCCCATATATTCTGTCACCTGTCTTTGTCTTGTCTCGCGATAAGCTGAAAAAAAAAAAAAACTAACAAAGAAACCGGTTTGTTCTCGAGTTTTACGCAGAGTGTGAGTGGCACATATTACACAAGTACCAAAAATTCCTTCCTCCCACGGAAATTAAAAAAACAAAACTCCAATAAAATTCTCAAATTTGGAAAGCCTTGTTTTCCATGGGGGGGGGTGTATTTTCTGGAGGATAATCACCGGGGGGGGGGGTAAACGTCTAGAACCAGATAGACCTAAGATGAAGCCAGGTGGCAAAAATGTTTTCATTTTGATGTTCTTGCCACTTAAAATTTACCCACCTAAGAATTCTCTCAAGTCTCCAATAATACTAGGTATTAACCTTAACGCCCTTAGCCTTCTGGGAGACACATGATGAAACATACAAGATAGGTATATCAAGATCTTGATCGGATGTCTTTGGGGGGGAGGGAATCCAAAAGGGGTACGAGAGCGGAACGGGTTGCCCTCCAATCACTTTTAACTCTTAAAAAGGGTATTAAAACTTTCAATTTCCGATCGAATAATCCCCTCCAAAGTTTCTACGGCAACTCCTCCCATAAGAGGTGGTCTGGAAAAACAAAAAAAAAAAAAAAACACAGAAGCATTTACACTCTTGCACTGATCAATATTAACGCTGAATTAACAACAACACTGAGACTTTCCGAGTTAGCTCGGTTCGTTTTTATTTACTAGTTTTATTTTTCATTTTTATAATATTTAGTGAACAGGGAAAAAAAATACAAGATAATTACCCGGATTTTTGCAAAGAACAAAGGAATTTTTTTTTCTACGGTCCCATATCAAAAGAAAATTTCGAAATTTACTGCTCCCACACTACAGCCCGCGGGTCAAGAAAAAAAGAGCGTTGTTGCTCCGCAAAGTCATTGTGGAAAATTAAGCGGCTGTTTATTTTGTTTACTCACCATGGATCAAATAGGAAGAGATATAGTTACTTTAACAGACTAAAAAACGGACAATTGTCTTTAACTCAACCTGTTCAACCTGTTCATATATATATATATATATATATATATATATATATATATATAATATATATATATATATATATATAATATATATATATATATATATATATATATATATATATATATATATATATATATATATATATATATATATATATATATATATATATAAACTAAGCTACAGTAAATTTAATCTAGCATTTGCATGTAAAGCAATATAAAAAGTCAGAATAAAACAACGAGCTGATTACTTACATGCGAGCATGGAGGGCAATACCAATCACCTTCAGGTATCACCAAAAGGGCAGGTTTTAGGCAAGAGGCGTGCCAACCCGACTCGCACTGGTCGCACAAAAGTATCCACTCGGGGTGATCAGCCTTTCCACATCTCTGACATGGGTTTTCAGTGTCGTCCTCTTCTCCTAGACCAAAAAGAAATTTAATAATGATGGTAGTCTATCTTTATCTCGTCCTCTTTAAAGCTTTTGCTTCATTCAAATTAAAAAAATTGCTTGTAATATTTGCTGAATCCAATATTTACTCAGGAAGTGATCAGCTCATTTTACTCAGGAAGAAAATAATTTGTCTAACATAATCAAATAGTGTGCTACTCATAATAATACTTATTTTAATTATAATACTATAGTCAAGGCTGCATCCAGGGGGAGTTGTAGGGGGTTTGACCCCCCCCCCATATGTCTGTCCGACTCGTAAAAACGTAACAAACATGAATATAAACAAATTCGTGATCCGTTTTTTCTTTCATATTTTTATAGACCCCCTCCCATCCCCCGAGAAAAATCCTGGCTACTACCCTGATTATATGTCAATGCATGGTAATATATGACTTACTGAGCTTTGAAAACATGTTTTGCTTAAAAAAAAAAAAAAAAAAAAAGGTAACTTACAGTCTACTAAAACTCAAGAAATATAGTACATTTCAAAGCTCAAGTGCTGTGAGACTAAAAATTTTACAAATCCTATATTTGCAACTTGATCATCTAATTTGTCATAGCCCCTAGGCAGATATTATCAGTGCTCCAGAGACCCGAACTCCTATAAATAGGCTAAAACAAAACCTGCTGGTGGCTAGAACGAATTGTCGTTAAAAGCAAATAAAAGCGCGTCCAAACATCTGGAATCTGTTTGAACTTGCAAAAATTGATAAAAAATCTTAACAATAGATCAGTAATTCTTACAATAAAATTTTACTTTTTGGCCAAGAGTTTTGAATATATTTTAATGTTTTTATCTGACAATAGTCATTATGACCTTTTTGTGGGAAAATTAGAGATTTCTGTACTTTATTGTTTTTTTTAATGTATAAAAAAAATTACAGGCCAATATTAACCTTCTACTTAAGAGTTACACAAATGAAATGTCGGCCTGAGCGTCGATCCAGCCAAAATCAAGCTTCTTGCTTTTGAACCGTTTTTGTCACCTAAAACTTCATATCATTAGGACTCTTTATTTGTTAGAATTAAGAGAAAGAAGGTTTTTTCCTGTAAAATTACGAACTTTTTCTTGAATCGAAACCTAAGTATCTAGGAATCAACCATGGCGTCGTTTTGGGAATATCAAAGCTTTTTGTGGCTGACCAAGTTATTTCCAGTCAACGGCTGAACTATTCAAAGCTGGTAGCCCTGGAGTTTAAATTTAACAAATATACTTTAGCTCATTTGTTCACTACAGTTGCAAACTCCCGAGTGTTTACTATATTTACCCGTTATGGCATTGGCTTGCATCACAGACAAGCTTCGTTCTCGTTCCGGTCTGCGTAAGTAACAAGTTGCGACTGGGCCTTCCTTTGTATCTACAAAACACATTTTTTTGGGTAAGTACCACCTGGGTGACCCTGTATTGCTTGCCCCTAAATTAGAAAACGGTCGTGTCCTTCGAACTGTCTTTGCGTTCCTCCTCGAGATTTATTATTACTACTACCAACAACCTACCGTAGTATCAAGCCGCCAGAGGCCAACACAGCAACACACGCTCCTCCTCCATCCCAATCTATTCAAAGCCTCCCTCGTTAAACCATTCCAGGAAGTTCCCATTGCCCTTAAATCTTCCTTTGACATCCTCTCACCCCAACCGCTGACGAACTGCTTTCCGTTTAGCCGTAGACGGTTGGCCGAAAAGGACCATCTTCGGAAATCTATCATCCTTCAACCGCAGAACGTGTCCAAGCCATCTCAACTTTCCTCTCGTTATAGCCCTAAAAAGCAAGATTGAACCGCACTTTTCGTACAGCCTACTATTTGAAATACTGTCAGTCAGCCAGGTACCCAGAGCAATCCGTAGGCAATTTCCCTGGAAAACATCTAGCAAATCTTCATCCGCTTCTTGGAGTACCCATGCTTCAGAACCATACTTGACCACTATTATCGCTGTAGCTTCCAATATTCTAAATTTGGTTTACAGACTTAACTTACTATCCTTCCAAACTTTTTTCAACTGCGAAAAAAATACCCTGAGCCTTGGCTATTCTACCTTTAACAACTTCACTGTTCCCACCGTCTTTACTAATCATGCTACCAAGGAAAGTGAAGCTGTCCACCTGATCAATTTTTTCGTTATCCAACGTCATCTTATCATCTTCACTTGCTCTGAATGACAATATTTGTGTCTTGAGTTTAATTTTTTATTTCAGTTCTCTGATTATCTTATATTTTGTAAGCGGCTTACAATAGATTATTATTAATATTATTCGCAGGGATAGTCTTACAAACAAGCCAAAGTCTAAGGTATAGATTATACTACTATGATAGAAAAGCGATAAGATCCCAAATAAACCAGCCAATTGAATTTTTCGTTTTCTTATGCTGTGTTGAAAAACACAGCAAACACACAATTTTCTTGCATTTTTCCTTCGGTTGATTAATGTCAGTAAAAGGCCAAATAGAAACGCGGCACAAGTTCTTGCATGTAATCTAGCCAAATCTGGCAAAAATATGCACGGTAATAGATTTTTGCTTCTTTTTTCATTTCTTTTTGTTTATTGTACAAATATACATGTAGTTTGTACTTCAAAAATCGACAGCAATTAATGTCTTTACTTTTTACTCCGCAAAAAGTTCCAGTGATTGCAATAAAATTTCTAAACTTTCCAGAAGTTGCCAAATTTCCAAGTTCCAGAAGTTGCATTTCTGGAACTTGGTATTGTGAATGATAATTTTATAAATCATGAGAATTCAGTGCTTCCATTTTTTACTCGCAAATCAGGTAAGCACTTTCTATAGTCGGACTTGGGTGTGTTTTGAGAACCCAATAAAGCGTTGTTCTTATAGGCCATAAAAATCGGGATACACCAATACTTCTTTTTTTGGTATCCTCAAAACCCTGTAAAAAACTGGTACACAGCCCTTTTCAATGAAAGGCGGTAAAAGTTAGTAGACTTTGAATATATCTAAGGACAATATAGATAATCCATTTTTTTAAATTTGTAACCTGTTGCTAAAGAAACAGAATAAATCGGATCAGATATTTAGTGTTTGTGCTGCTTGTGTCCCTCCAGCCTCCAGCCACCCCTGAATCGCTGATGCAATCCACACACGAACAATCACTGCATAAGAGAAATTGAAACTGAAGTCAAGTTTTAATGTCGCCCTTAACATTCACTGGAAAAGCTAGTTTCCTTCAATCTGATCTATACGAGCCGAATATACGAGCTATAAAGTTGTATAAACAACTTTATAGCAGCTGGGATCGAAGCCAGATCAATCTACTGCACTATCACAGGTTAAATTGATATACCTATTTTCAATAAACCTATTTTACGCAGTATTACATAGAAACAATTAAAATGATATTACTAGAGGCACCTGTTAATGTAATTAGATTGCAGCTATAGTTGATAACTCATAATGTATGTTACTAAATGTCTTATTTAAAGATTGCATAAACATGTCATTCTGGACGAACAATTTACACCAGGCTACGTTTGAATTTGTATTGCAATTTTGATACAAATTTGATCAATCGGACCACTTTCATTTTGTTTCTTTTTGGCTATATGCCAAAATAATGATAATAATAAAACTTTTATTTCCCTCAGGATACACTATGAGGAGTATATTCAAATAAATATAAAATATAAAGACACAACTTACAATTAACAAGACTAGAACTACAGATAAATACGATCATCTACGTCAATCGGTTAACATCGGTTAGATTTTTTCAAAAAACGGGAATAAATTTCTATATTCAAAGTAATTTCGAGCCTTTTGAACAAAAGCTCACACTTACTCTTTATTACATCAAGCGGGTTCTTTATTCCATACATATATTTTGAAGAAGTATTACGAGCACTTAGCGGAAAACCTAGTAGGAATTTAAGATATCTAAAATACACAACTTTAATTTGAGATGAAGCAGAAGATGGAAGTTTTCAAAATCACCGCAGGAAAGCTAATCAAAGGTAGAACCATCGACTGATACAGTTTAGCTAATATATCCCTTCTCATATTGCCCCGCAGATGAACGAGGGAACCGAACGTCTTTCTTTTTACAGAAGAATATAGGACACCTAGGTATATCACCGAGTCCAAAGCATGGAAAATCCGATCATTAGCGCAATCAAGAGGAGGAGAGCCAAGAGGGTCATTAATCACAAAATACTGGCATTTCGCGAGGTTAATTTCTAGTCCTTTTTTCTTCAACTCATTCGCTAAAATCCTAAAATTTTCAATCAACACAGTCTTTGACCGACTAAGTAAAATAATGTCATCAGCATAAGCCAAATAACTAATTTAAACTGCTAAGTAAATTAGGACAGGTTTTTATTGAAGAAAAACCATCTTTTAGACACAAATTGAAAATAGATGAAGATAATATCCCCCTTGTCTAACCCCCCTCCTAACTGCTACTTCATCAGCAGAAATTATAGATCCCGAGGCAACGCGAACTTTAAGGCCAGAATACCACGAACGAAAAATATTAACCAGGTTATGCGGTAAACCACTAAGTAGAGCAGCTGCATGAGAAAGATTATCGAAAGCTCCTTTAATATCTATTAATAAACAACATAATGGGTCTCCTTTAAGCCAAGAAGAACTTATAATTTGAAAAAAAGTAGTATGTGCGTGATCACAACCTGTACCCCTTGTGAACCCCAATTGACTCGAACCATAATCAAGCGAAACAAAAAAAGATTTAACACTAAGTTCAAACATTAAACTTAATTGAGAGTCCTTCGTAATAGGCCGAAAAGAATCGCATGTCTGGTACTTGCTTTTTCCATGCTTTGGAACCGGTGTAACTATCCCCGTTTTAAAAGAACTTGGCACTTGCCCAGACAAAAGAATCAGATTAAAAAGAAAAACAAAAGCTTAGCAAAAAATAAAGCCGGGGCAAGTTTCAGATGATTGGAAAAAATTTCATCATGGTCCGAAGCACTTTTATTTTTAAGACTCTTCAGAGCTACATTCAGATCATAAATAGTAGGAAAAAACTGAGGATTTCGACGCAAAAGAAGTTCATCAAGCTCTCGGACCTCTTCAGGATTATCATTAGATAAAGACATTACATTCGAAAAGTGGTCCCACCCACATTTTCTCTGTCGGGGCTTTATGAGAGATTTTATTTGAAATCAATCTTTTCCTATTTTTTAAAGTTCTCCACAATGACTGCTGATCATTATCACCTTTTTCATTATCAAATTTGTTTCTATCCGGCTATTTAGTTAAAATTTTGGCTATTTTGTTTCTTTTTGGCTAAATCTAGCTAAATTCTAGCTCTAATTAATGACTTGTGATAAATTTATTTCAGACGTAGAAGTTAAATCAAGAAATTAATAAACACGATTAAAATATGATTAACTCGAATATATCCAACGCAATCAAAAAAGTATACTACCACTTGTATCCTTTCCAAAATCTTCAACAGTTCTCGTGAATCTCTTGTCATCACTATCTTTCAGCCTCTCAATATCCGAGTCACAAGAGAATTCATGGTCTGATTGAAAGAGTAGTTCATATGCTTGTTCTTGTTCCAAATTATCAATTTCTTCACTGAAACCAGAGCTAGATCCTGAATGATGACGAGTTTTCTTCTTTTTCTTCTCTTCCTTCACATGTTTTGCAGCTGAAAAAAGTCGGAATGATAGCTATATTATTCCACCAATTTTTATTGAGATGTATTAAGGAAGGAGTTGAGTATAGAGTGTTAAGCGAACGGTAGCGTATATAATGTTGTAGTTGTGTTTTGTGCTTAAACTCCTTGTGATGTTTATGTTAACTTTTTTTTTGTCAATAATTGTTATTAAACAAACATGGGCGCTAAGAAAAGCGGATGAAGAATTGCCGGATGTTTTCCAGAGAAATTGCCTAAGGATTGCCTAAGGTTCTGGGTACCCGGCTGACTGACAGTATTTCAAACAGTAGGCTGTACGAAAAGTGTGGTTCAATCCCGCTTTCTAGGGCTATAATGAGAGAAAGGTTGAGATAGTTAGGGCACGTTCTGCGGATGAAGGATGACAGATTGCCAATGACTGTCCTTTTTGGCCAACCGTCTAGGGCTGAACGGAAAGCAGGTAGTCCGCGGTTGGGGTGGGAGGATGTCATAAAGAAAGACTTAAAGGAAATGGGAACTTTCTGGGAGGGTGTAAAGAGGGAGGCTTTGAACAGATTGGGATGGAGGAGGAGCGTGCGTAGCTGTGTTGGCCTCAGGCGGCTTGGTGCTGTGGTGAGTTGTTAGTAGTAGTAGTGGTAAATAAATAAATAAAAAGTGGCTAAAGCAGGCCAATTAGCGACATTTCAATATCGACGATAATTCAGGAATATGATATTTACTAAAGATAAGATAATGTATCGGAATGAGGTATAAAAAAAAGTATATTATTTGTCTGAAATCAGGATCAAGAAATTTTTCTCGATTCTCAGAATTATCTTACGCCCAACTTTTATGTATAAAGTAAAACTGAATCTTTTGTTTCATTCGATCATGCAAACATGTTCATTGATTCTGATATTTTGTTCTATATTTTGTATTTAGATAGTGAAGTACCCAACACCAACAATAACAACAACAAAAAGAGCATATCACCATAATAACCAAGACTACTGAAAAGAAATAATGAAAGTAGGACTGTTTAATTTACAACAGCATTCATTCCCAGAATTCCACCAACTTTTGACTTATTAACGTAATAAAAGAGAAAATGTCTAAAAAATATTCTGCTCTCAATAAACCACAAATGACGCTTTGCGTTTAGAAGTCTTAGAGGGTGTTTGCCTTACTCCTGTTTTTGATAATTTCTGTTCGTTTTAAGTTTGTCTGGATTATCTATTATAATTTCTGCTCGTTGGCGTTGATGGGATAAATTAGCATCGAAATGAAGAATGAAGAATTATGTTCTCTATTTTATTAATAAGATAATAAAATACTCTGTACGAATTTAGTCACTGAGTAAATCCATTCATTCATATCTATTAGTTCGATTATGCCTAGATAATTAGCTATAGTTCATTCAATATTAATAGTTAGTTAATTCTTCTTCAAGAATGAGGATAACCCTGTATAGATTATCATTAATTTTATGCATTTACAGACCTGTGTAATAAAAATAATTTCAGCGTTCCAATAGGAAATCGATCATTTTTGTCGGGATTTGAGACTCCTTTATTGTTTGAACCTTAAACTTTTTTTTTGCTATTTTGAGAAGGCACTATACTATATTTTGTAAAATTTAACAACTAAGGGAAGGAGAATACTATACTTTTCTTTAGTTCTTGTAAAATAGACTTCTAAAGTTCGTAATTACAGATAAAAGTAGACCCCGGCGCCGCGCCGATGGGGGAAAGACCGGCGGCGGCGGGGCCAAAAACAGCACGCCGCACCACGCCACCGGTAATGTATCGGCGGCGCGCCGCCGGCGTGATCAATGTTGACCGCAAACATTAATGTTTTCAGGAGTCTTTCTCAAATTACAGCTTAAACTTACAACAGATTCGACCCTATTCATGAGTTCAAAAATTCACAAGTCGCTGGCTGGAAACTGTTCTTCTTCGTTATTCATCAAGAGAAGTTGAAATGTGGTAGAAACGAAATGGCTGTGGCATTTCAGAACCCTTGCATAATACGAGTAGTTGAAGTATCTATTAGCTATGTATTCTTAAAATAAATAATTATCAAAATTAGCAGTTTTTTCATCGAGCATTACTGCATACAAAACTTCAAATACCGTATCACAAAATTTGTCAGTTATCTGGGTAAAAACTTTTAATATAACTTTGAACTTAGAAGCTTAATTTTTTCATAATGCCCTTTGCCTATATCTGTTTTGTCACCCTTAAAACAGTTGAAATGGGCGACGTTGATATTGATTGTTTTTTTGCTCTTTTGGATTCTTAAAAAGACTTCTTGTATTAAAAACTGGTTTTTAATTACAATTTAAAAAAAATGCATTTAAAAGTTTTTTGGCTTCTTTATAGAATATGTCATGTAGGCTAAGGCTGAACTGCTGCTTTTTTATTGCTTTTGGCGGCTCTTTTGGATATTATTCATTTTTTCTTTTTGGGATTCATTCCAAATTATAAACTGATAAATACCTAATATCAGTCAAAGCATAAACTGCATCCAAAAGGAGTAAATTTATCAAATTGAAGAATACATGATGAACACTTCACATGAGAACACTTCAATTACAATGAAAGAAACATTAATGGTTTATTCGGTATGAAGAAAAATTAAATGCCAGCTATTTTCTGGTAAAAAATGAAAAGCTCATCCGTTTTAAATGTAATTAAATGAAATAATATGCAAACTGAAGTAGCTCTAGGAAGATGTTGAGATTTTAATCCTAGTTCGTCACTTTTAATCCAAGCAAAATGTTAGGACACTTAGTATCAGTTATTGAGTTTTAGCTTTGATTTCCAAATGCTCACAAAAATTACCAAATTTAAGAAAGTCGCAACAATAAGTCACCTGTGGTCAAAATACTCAAATACTCCTCTTTGATTCACACCTAGGCTCAAAGCTTCTGCTATGGTCATTTCCATGGAAATCTCCAAAGAGTTTCTTTTTAAAATAGCTTTCAAGCGTAGTTAGGGGTATTTAGCCTTTTTTGCATTTCTTCAAAGCTTTGAAAAAAGTGTTATAATGTTCCAAATATTACATTTGTTATATTTTTGGTAATCATTTGTGGGGCAATCGAATTTTTTTAAACCACTGTAGATACGTAAGAACGTTGCAACATCTAGTACCCTGAGGTCAAAAGACCGTCAAAGACTCCTCCTTGAACCTCCCAAATTGAAAGCTTTTAATATGACCTGGCCTTTTAATGTAACTTGGGCACTTGACCAAGGGCGCCATTGTCACTCGAGCGCAACGTTAGGTGGGGACGTCGATATCGCTTTCGTCACACCAATTCGTTTTAGTGTGAATCTGCCTGGTACTTATGAATGAATGTTTTCAAATTAAACCCGTTTCATCAATAAGAAAAATAACGGGTTGGACGCATATGTCCCTTTTCCTTTGGACGATAAAACCAAACAGGTGCCGTATCAAGTATAACTCACGAAAATCTTGTTAATTTTTGTCAACTTTTCAACTTTTTGGCTTCCCTGCTTTAAATAAAAAAAAAATCAAGGTACTATAACTTAATTATAATAACTCCCTAAGCCCCCCCCCCCTCTGGATAGTATCTTGATAGGATACCGTCTCTGCTTTAGATAAAAAAAATTAACTTATTGGTACCCTACTTTCAAAAATAAATCGAGGTATTATCATTTAAATATGATAGCTCACTACCCCCTCCCCCCCTCTGGATACCACCTTGATAAAATGCCGTCTCTGCTTTAAATTAAAAAAAAATAACTTTTTGGGATCCCTGCTTTCAATAAAAAAATTTCGAGATATTATCATTTAAATGTAATACCCCCCTATCCCCCCCCCCCTCTGGATACCACCTTGATAGGATACCGTCTCAGCTTTCATTAGAAAAATAAGTTGCTTAATAATTAACTAGGTCACTATATGGTTCAAACAAACAGGCAAAATAACGTTTAAACAGCTTAGTTTCAGAAAGAAAAAAAAGTTTCAGAAAGAAGATTGTATTTTCTATCAGGTGTTCAACAATTGAGTATTAAACATTAAGAAAATCTTATCTAAAAACAGCAAAAAAAAAAAAAAAATCTGCAAACTTACAATTCAGCTGTAGAAACAATCTGTCGGCTGTCAATTTCAAAATCTAACTGAAGGCTGAAGCGGTATAGTAGTGAATTCGTTCTATAATTATATTCAACTTGAAAATAAAATTATTGACTACGAACAATGTTAGAAATAGCGATGAGGAAACTACATTCGAAATGATTTAAACTCATTTCATAAAGACGATACTGTTTTTTTGTCAGCATATGAAGAACTGTGTATATTGCAATATTTGCAATTGCATATTGCATCTGTCTGGTTTTTATGCAAAGTAACAAAAGAGACGAAAAGTAATGAACAAGAGAGTAGCGAAGAATTATGGTATGCAAAGTAATATTTGGCAGGGAAAGTCACTGGTGATAAGTCGCTAGGGGTGGCACCGTGATTGCGTGATTTTCGGGGAACCAAATTTTTTTTCGGGGTGACGCATAGATTTTCGGGGAAATGCCCGAAAATTCGGGGATAGTACAAGCCCTGCTTGATTTCTAATCAGGAAAATCGAAATAATAAACCACACGAGAACGAAAAGCTCCAACTTTGCGGTTGATGCAATAAAAAATTGCCGCAAAATTAATTTAAAGGCGACCGAGCGCCGCCACCTTTGCCGGCGGCGGCGCGCCTGTGGCGCGCCGGCGGCGTTCCAACACTTCGGCGGCGTTCGACCGGGCCTCTTGTCGGCGGCGTTCGGTCGATCCGCCGGCGTGGCGCCGGGGTCTAGATACAAGGGTATACCAGAAGAGACGAACGAAGAAATTTATTTCGACAAGGTGTGCAAATGGTTCAAAACCATGCATAAAGGCAAATTAAACGAAGGATCGGAAAAATCTGGACATTTATCGATGGCACAGGCTCGACACGATTGCCACATCGCATATATCAATTAGTCTACTCGCTTTGAGTGTTTATTTTAAGGCGAAAAACTATTGCCATACCTATGTATACAACTTGTATATATATATATATATATATATATATATATATATATATATATATATATATATATATATATATATATATATATATATATATATATATATATATATATATATATATATATATATATATATATATCAAGGAGGCACACTTGTGCCTCTATAAAGAGGCGACCCACCACAATGTTAAGCGATTTCAGGTCCTAGAGGTCGCAGAGAGACGGCGGTAATCGCATTTTGTAGCCCAAGCTCAAACTAAGAAACTTGCAAAATTTCATCCTCCTCCGACTTTATCTTCATGGGGTAAACTGGGCCGGAAGTTTCGACCCTCCCACCACAGCCCCCCTTTAACGTTGTCCGATTGGGCTGAAATTTAGAGGTTAAGCTTTCCTAGGGCCCGGGAGCTTATCCTCGAAATTTCAGCTCAATCCGATCACTCCTTCCCTGTTTTCAAAAAAACAAATATAGCCACTTAAAATTCATCATCATCATTTCTTTTTTTTTCTTATCCAAGCCTACAGGCCACAGTTGGCAACTGATCCGGGTGAATGAGGACTCATTCGAAGCAGAATTCGACCTGTTAGGGCCTTTTGATATTTTCAGACCGAAAAAATTATCCCCCGAACTTACATTTACGAAAAACCTCGTTTTCCTATAATAGCCCATGTTAATTTTTACCACCGCAACCCCCCTGTAACGTTGTCTGATCGGGCTGAAATTTAGAGGATAAGCTTTCCTGGGGCCTGGGAGCTTATCCTCGAAATTTCAGCTCAATCTGATCACTGTTTTCCAAAAACAAAATATCAAGTTTTGTGGGAATTTGCTTTGCGAAAATAGATTCCATTTACTAAAAAACAATTACAATTGTGTCTCATTAATCCAGCGGTTGATACTTCAGACTGTCAGGCGGACAACCCGGGTTCGATTCACCGTCAGAGCAAATTTTTTATATACTGAATTTAAACTTTAAAAAAGAAACTCAGTTTCTTTTTTAAATTATTTGAAAAAAATTACGTTTTCTAAAGAGTTAAAGAGGCTGAGTTACAAGGTCGACCCTTAAAACGTACAGGGATTAGGAGGCACAGTTGGGGAGCTGTTAAAAAGGCAGAGTCACAAGTTCGAACCTTAAAACGTACAGGGATTAGGAGGCACCCTGTACGACGTGATTTGAGTATTCAGGAATTAAAAGCCTTAACACAAGAATGTTCAAGAGCGGGGGGTTTAGGGGGCGGCAGCCCCCCAACTTTAACTCCTGACCCGATCAGCTAACAGTTAGTCAAGCAATAATAAGTAATAAACTGTACAAAAACGTGCAGAAATTATTTGAAAAAAACTACGTTTTCTAGAGTTAAAGAGGCTGAGTTACAAGGTCGAACCTTAAAACGTACAGGGATTAGGAGGCACAGTTGGGGGGCTGCCGCCCCCCAAATCCCCCGCTTTCGCAGCCTTTTAATAAAAAAAAAATTTTTTAAACTGAAAGTAAGGAGCGACATTAAATCTTAAAACGAACAGAAATTATTCCGTATATGAAAGAGGCTGTGTCCTCCTCAACGCCTCGCTCTTTACGCTAAAGTTTTTATTGTTTAAAAAAAAGAGTTGTGAGAAAGTCAAACTTTAGCGTAAAGAGCGAGGCGTTGAGGAGGGCACAGCCTCTTCATATACGGAATAATTTCTGTTCGTTTTAAGATTTAATGTCGCTCCTTACTTTCAGTTTAAAAAAACGTTTTTTTTTATTTAAAGGCTGCGAAAGCGGGGGGTTTGGGGGGCGGCAGCCCCCCAACTGTGCCTCCTAATCCCTGTACGTTTTAAGGTTCGACCTTGTAACTCAGCCTCTTTAACTCTTTAGAAAACGTAGTTTTTTTCAAATAATATATATATATATATATATATATATATATATATATATATATATATATATATATATATATATATATATATATATATATATTATATATATATATATATATATACATATATATATACATATATATATATATATATATATATATATATATATATAATATATATATATATATATATATATATATATATATATATATATATATATATATATAGATATATATACATATGTATATATATATATATATATATATATATATATATATATATATATATTATATATATATATATATATATATATATATATATATATATATATATATATATATATATATATATATATATATATATATATATATATATATATATATATATATATATATATATATATGTATATATATATATGTATATATATATGCATATATATATGTATATATATATATATATATATACTATATATATATATATATATATATATATATATAATATATATATATATATATATATATATATATATATATATATATATATATATATATATATATATATATATATATATATATATATATATATATATATATATATATATATATATATATATATATATATGTACAAAATTCGGGCTAAAAAGAATCAAATAATATAGAATCATCACAAAAAGTTTAATTTACGCAACGTATATCATTACTTAAATCACAGTCATTACGTAAACTTAATTAATCTGCATTTAAATGAAAACAAACAATAGACGGCATGACTAATTCCTCCAACCTTTGATTCCTTTAGTTCATTTCGGTTTACTAGACCATAAAACCTTACGAAATAGGAAGACAACTCCCATAAAAGTCTGACCTTTACGGACAGAATTTTCGTATATAAGACTAGGGCTAGGTCTTGGACCATGTATCCATTTTTTACTAGTTGTTAACGGATAATAATATAGATAAGATGAAACTTATAGTAAGTACTATTTTATAGAATTTTGAGACTTGAAGATTACTAAATTCCGTACAAATTGAAAAGATGGAGGTTTTGCTAAATTGGAAAGTTGCTTGGCTGCGCAAATGAATGCGACATGAATTTACGCAAATGGCCGCGAAAAGATCTGATGGAAATGGGACATAACTTTGCGAGAACAAACAAAAATACGAACTTGGCTCAAAACCCCGCTCCGTGTGTAGTCTCTTTGTGTCTGTGTCGTCTCTGTGTGTGTGTCGTATCTGTGTGTATGTCGCCTCTGTGTTTGTGTCGTCTCTGTGTGTGTGTCGTTTCTGTGTGTGTGTCTTCTCTGTGTGTGTGTTGTCTCTGTGTGTGTGACATCTCTGTGTTTGTGTCGTCTCTGTGTGTTTTTCGTCTTTGTGTGTGTGTCGTCTCTGTGTGTTAGTCGCCTCTGTGTGGATGTCGTCTCTGAGTGTTTGTCGTTTCTTTGTTTGTGTCGTCTCTGTGTGTGTTGTCTCTGTGAGTCGCTTTGCAAAGCCTGGTCAAATAGAAGCGGATCAACGATCCTTTCTTCAGATTCTAGACAGATCAACTATTTGCTAACCAGGGGTTACGCAGTTAATAATGTTCAGTGTTGCTTCTATTTCTTCTCCGGAATAGAAAAATTGCTGCATCACCCACCCATAAAAGTCGAAGGTAAAAATTTGTTTTACGGATAAACTTTTTTTTTAAGGAAAGTAGCGATGATCCAGGTGAATGAAACTATGGGAAACCCCATCAACAACAATGCCGGGCAATGTTTGATTTTAGTAATATAATTTTACCTAATGGATGACCAAAAAATCAGCACAAAACAGATTTCAACTACAAACTAGGGACAAAATCACTGTGAATTAGGTTCTCCAAAAGATGTTGTTTCACATGGATAGAACTCTCAGGAATAAAATGTAAATACAAAAGGGCCAGGGAAGTTATTTCGAAGTGCACATCCCCACAGTTTCGACTTGAATGTATGCCCACAAGTCAGCCTTAAAATTATCTATACAGCTTAAGACATTTTAAAAAAGGTTGGGGTGATTAGAGTAATAACAAGATATCCTTCTCGCCTTGAATGCAGTTCATTTAAACTCAAATGCTCACTAGGTTAAATGAGGCCTTTTTTTATTAAGATAAGTGAATTTAGCATGAGATACTATAAAGTTTTGAACTGATGTCACATCGATTTAATGTTGAAAAAAAATACCAGTTTCTTGTGAATAACGTTGGTGTCTTTAATATTGTTTGGAAGTTGCGAATACGGTATAGGAGCCCCTCAGGTATGGTTTATGTGCACTTGTGCTGTCACCATTATCTTATCCGATTTGTTGTGTTACCCTCCTTTCTTATTGTTACCCCACCTTTATGGTCTTTTCTATATGCGTTGATTATAAACAAAAAAACAAATAAAATCAAATTACAATATAAAAATTTAGGTAGGAGGGATATCACAAGTTTTTTTTTAGAGATAGTCAAAAACACAAAGAAAATCCTTTTCAGGGAAACACTTCAATCTTTCCCTTAGGTCTTTTAGAGCAATCTCAAGGGCGTGAAAGGACCCCAAATCTCCTATTGTGCGCAAGTATGACGCCAAGTCTAGCTTTCTCAGAGTTCATTATGTGTGAATATCAATTCTTAGCTTCAGCTTCACAAAAAAGCTGCACAAAAAGCTGTTCTTATTTTCAGCTTCACAAAAAATTAGTATTATAAACCAGTTTTATCCCCTCCGCCCCCAAACAAAAAATATTGAACTTTTCTTCGATATATTGATAGACTTACCTATTTCCATACGAAACTATTCATGAAAATAATTCTTACGAGGGTCTTATAGAAAGCGCAAGTGGGCGTTTTAGTTATAAAATATAATAATATTTGTATTACAATATTTTCTAAGTTTGATATTTAACAAATGTGGAAAAACAATTATTTTCTTTTCCTCTTTCAGAATTATTCCACTATTTTTCTCTTTTTGGGAACAGGAATTTCACTCGAATTGTACAGATATACCACCTACCCCCCTTACGTATCTAGATATGCTGCTAATAATGACATAGATGGATATGCCCTCCCCTCCCACTGAAGCTCAAAATATAGTAGTCCTTTATCTTTTTTAGTCGCCCAAGTTTAACTTTTCAAGTTTTAGAAACTTTTCTAGGTCTATTAGGACAGCTCCCACCGTCCTAACATTTTTTTTTTTATTACTAATAGTAGTAGTAATTACATTTCCATGAGCTAACACAAACTATTGCAAACAATTGTTCCCAAAAAATAAATGTATATCCATGAATTTTTAGCAGTAATTATTTTTCAATAAAACCTCCAATGACCTCTACAGTCACGTGTGATGCAGATCTGCAGTATATCTATCAGATTTTCAGAAATATCTAGCATGAGAAACTGAAGCTTTAAATACATGATAAAATTATCAGCAATTAAACGGATTGTATTTGTTTGTTTTTTTGTTTTTTTTTCAGTAGCAATGAAATCTTCAATAATCTTAAAGAATATATATCATATGTCAATTTCATTTCAGGTTATTGCTGCAATTGCATTCATAATTGCTACTACTAGAGCAGCCGACGTGAAAGAAGCCATTAAAGCAGGGTCCGAATCATCTGGTAGCAGCAAAGCAGAGCTTGAGTCATCCGGAACTCATCTTTTAAGTCACGGCCGACAAAACTATGGCCAATTATTGGGTCAATCACACGGTTTTGGGATTGGTCAGGGCGGCTACGGAATTGGTCAACAATTTGGACATCAGAGCCATGGCCTTGGACTGAACCAAGGTTACGGTCTTCAACATCAGGGATATGGAATCAACAAAGGCTACGGACAACAGAGTTTTGGTCATGGAATAAGCCAAGGCTACAAACAACAAAGCTACGGATATGGACACAGCCAAGGCTTTGGCCAGCAAAGTTTTGGTCATGGGATTAGTCAAGGTTACGGCCAACAAAATCTAGGCTATGGACTTAACCAAGGGTTCGGTCAACAAAGTCTTGGGTATGGACACGGGCAAGGATACGGGAGCATTGGGAACAGCATTGGTTCAAGTGCTTTATATGGCGCAGGCCTCAACGGGATCGCCCATGGAGCCCATGGCCTGGGAGGGATAGGGTCAGTGAACAGGCTGGGTTAAAATCATGGCTGAAAAGAAACTAAAAAATGTCTTGATTTTGTATGTGTCATTTCCAAATAAAAAACCCATGACAATTCTACGAACGACTTTTTTCAGTTACATAAATTAACAGCAAATTAGATGTTGACGATTGCTGCATGTTGAAAGCATGCTTTGCGCGTTTTTTTTGTTTTTTTTTGCAGGGACGTGTCGTTACGATCGGCTAGAGCAGTGGTTCTCAAACTTATTCAGACACTGTACCCCTTTTTACCCACAAAATATTTTAGGTACCCCTTCTCAGTTACTGGTACTAAGTAAACTATAGCTAAAATACAAATATTGACAATCCTAAAGTTAAAGGGTTGTTTAATTTTTTTTGGCTGGCCGCGTACCCCTTAAAAATTGTTCCCCTGGGGGTACACGTACCACAGTTTGAGAACCACTGAGTTAGAGAATGAATTAAAACTGTCCATCATGCAAAACTGTGTGTTGCTAAAGACCCATTACAATAAGATTTCACTAATACCTAGATTTAGCTAGCACTAATTTGAGCCAATCAGAAAAATCTATGAAAAATCTGATTTGAATCAAATTAGAGTTGGTTAGATCTCGGTATTAGTAAATTTCATTGTGAATGGGTCTTAAACCAAACATTCACATTCATGACACCAAATTGCAAGAGAAGGTTGAAATTTTATTATGTCCCGGGGGGGGATATCCCAGATTAAGGTTGTTACTGGGTTTGAACCCCCTCAAAATTTTTGTTCGACTCGTAAACAAGTAACAAAAATGCATATAAACAAATGATGCGTTTAGTAAAGTTTTTTTGTAAACCCACTCCCCCGAACACAAATCCTGGATGCACCCCTGGCTACGGTTATAGCCTTCACAGAAAAGGACTACTTCAAAAGATTGAAAAAAAAAACAAACAATAACACTGAATTAGATTAGCGATTATTTATACCGGAAGTGAGCCTTGAGATGTCAAACAATTTCAGTAAAGAAAAAAAAAAAAAAAAAAAAAAAAAAAAAAAAAAAAAGGCAATTATCGAAATTGAGTTTTAAACAATAATACAAATAACAGCTTTGATTGTTAAAACAATAATACAAATAGACAAAGAATAAGAAAGAAAGAAAAAAGGCAAGGGCGGGGTAAATGTAACAAAGCTTGCTAGTTTTTATCAAATAGGGGCTGACAAATCTAAGCTTTATTTTCATGTATTCTTTAAATTTTGGTAGTAGAGAGGAGGCTGAACACCGCGGATAAATTATAGCAGAGAGAAATCGATGCATGATCATAAATGATAGACATTCATACATTGATACATAGTTTAAGTAACATGCTAATTGAATAAAAAAAGACTAGATTCAGTATTCCATTTCAATAGTACACGCATATTCAGCTCTTCGGATGGGGGACATAAAGAGGATTTTATCAGAGAGATTAAGGGAAAGGAGAGATTAAAGAACCTTAACAGTACATCTTTAGCCCTTGATTCCCTGTCCTCATGCGTTTAGGTATGTTCAATTTCAGAAAGTGAGGTAACAACAAAGACAGTATAATATCAAATAAGCGCAGCTGTGACCCCAGTATGCCTTTACCCATATGTGTGAAAGAGCCTTTAATAGTTTAGCACTGAGGTAGATCAAGTATTAAAACTAATAGTAAGGTACTACGAGCACCCTAAGCTAAACAACAAAGGTTGTAACTCAGAACAGGTATTTTCATGAGAACTATGCTGCTCAACTTTAATGGCAAACCCCTCAATTCAAACCTGAAGGGTTCATAGAAGAGTCAATAAAGGAGTATATACCTGCTTTTTCTTCTTTCCTTAGACGTTTTTTCTCTTTCTTGACGTTCATCTTTCTTGCTTTCTCTTTGTCTATCTTCTTTGTTGATCTTTCCTCTTCAGGTTTATATGGCTCTTTTGTTTCTCTCAACCTAAAAGAACATTTTAATCATCTAAACACAGTGACAACAAAAATAGAACTGACGTAACAAATGAAAGAGGAGGGCTAAAAAATGAAAAGCGAGCACTATACGCTATAAAACTATTTTTCACAAATGAGCTAGTATTTACTACAAGGCCAAGAGTGTGTGCGCATGAGTTTTGGATGTGACAACTCAATAAAACAATATTTTCAGGAGCAATTGTAATAAAATGTATTATAAGCGTATGATTTTTTTTAATAAGACAGTAAAAAATAAATAATTTTTCACAAAAATAATGCTAAAATTTCGAATACTTCGGCTTCACATCCGGAAGATTTTCTCAAGAAAAAAACTAGCCTAAACAAAACATATAAAGAAAAACGTAACAAAACCCTATACAAAAAAAAGGAAAACGAGAGGAAAACTCACATTTAAACAAAACCCAAAGCAGTCAAAAGCGTAAACAATAAAGCAACAAGGCAAGATGTCTGCCACACGTATGTTATTGTACGTTCGAATTATCTGCTGATATGCTGCTTTATTTTTTTGTACTTCAGCTGCTTTACCACATTGGATTTTGTTTAAATAATCCCATGTCGGTAAACAAATTTTTTGTATAGCCTCGGGCACGCCAATTGAGGGTGGGGGTGGGCCATGACTCTTCTAGGCTTTGAAAATTACCTTGTTATTTCTGTTTCATAACTATTTTCTATTTTTAACTTATGTGCTATATTAAACCAGTGAGAGTAACTGGCTGTTTTATTTGTCACCCCTGTGCTTTGCTCTTTCACAGTTACTAAATAACATTGTTACTTTCGATGACTTTATTTTGAAACGTCCCATCGGTCCCACTCATATAGAGCCCTTTTCTTGAAACATCTAAAACAGTTCCTCGTCGCTGTTTTAATAAAATAGTTTTATTAACCTATTCTCGACCTGAAATGTAATTTCTGAATTGGGTTCAGTCAAAAACCAAGCGTCGGCGGGTCAATTTATCTTTAATGTTTAATCAAACTATAATATGAATAAAAAACGGGACAGGGGTCATCTACTTCTCACCACCTGGTATACAGCTCGGACCGTCACATGCACCGTTCAGTTCCGACACGCTCGGCACAGTTCGAATTCAAGAGATATTTGCCAACATTCTTGAATTGCGAAGAGTTTTGTTGTTGACAATAATCGACATAAAACTATGGAATTAGTTCCACCACACTTGGAACGCGATGCCTAGTGAACACGATTACTCAGAGTGGGAAAAACCACGGAAGCAACAACCACCTTTGTTTTTTTTTTTTTTTTTTTTTTTTTTTTTTTTTTTTTTTTTTTTTTTTTTTTTTTTTTTTTTTTTGGGTAAAAATGTGGAAGTAAACGAAAAACCTTTAGTGCAAGAAAATGGCAATAATGTCACGGAAGAAGGCTTTCAAAGCAATTTTATTTAATACAAGAGAAAGCCATAGGCTTGTCGCAATAAATTAAATTATGCTACAACCCTCAAAAGAAGTAGAAAAGAAGGCATGGTACACTCTACCTGAAATTTAATTGTAGAAGAAAGTTTGATGTGTATCAAAGGAAACACAAAGTGGCCCCCTGGCCCCTCCAAGACCATCTTCCATCACCAAATTAATCGCAAAAAAGTAGGCAGGTAATTTTTTATTTGTGCAAATTTCAAAGAGAGTACCCTAGGCTAATGAGACAGGGAACCGATGACTTTTAGATGCGTATTGACTTTCTTTTACCTCTAATAAGTTTGAAACTTATGCGAAAAATTAATTTGTGCTAAGAGAACAGAGTAGATGGATTTCCAGTCGTCCGCCACTTCTGAGCGACCTATCTTTTGCGCCAAGTGCCAAAATCCACTTGAAGTTTGGTAGGAGGATACTTTCAGCCGAAGGACGTGATTGAAGAAACTTATAGACTGTTGAACTTTACAGCCCAGTACTACTACTACTACTACTAACAACTCAATGCAGCACCAAACCACCTGAGGCTAATACAGCTATACACGCTCCTCCTCCACCCCAATCTATTCAAAGCCTCTGTACATTCTCCCAAGAAGTTCACATTTCCCTCAAATCTTTCTTACGACATCTTCCTATCCCATTCTGCGACGACCCGCTTTCGTTTGGCCCTAGACGATTAGCTGACAAGGACAATCTTTAGCAATCTGTCATCCTTCTTCGACAAAATGTATCCAAGCCTTTCTCTCGTTATAGCTCTAGAAAGCAAAATTGAACCATAATTTTCGTACAGTTTAGTATTTGAGATACGGTTAGTCAGTCGGGTACCTAAAACAATCCGTAGGCAATTTCTCTGGGAAACATCTAGCAACTCTTCTTTCGTTTTTCGGAGCGTCCATGCTTTAGAACCATACTTGAACATTGTCCTCACTGTAACTTCCAATATTCTTATCATAGTTTGCAGACTTACATTCCTATCCTTTCTAACTTTTATCACCTGTGAAAAAACACCCTGGATCTTTACTAATAATACCACCTAAGTAAGTGAAGCCGTCCGCTTGATCGATCTTACCCATCATCACCTCTTCACCTTCACTTATTCCTAGCCACTGTATATATAATTAGGCAGTAAGTTTACCGCAGATGATTTCTGGCTCTTCATTCTCGGTGCGAACAAAAAGCTCCTCCCGCTTATTCATGCATTAGCGGGTTAGTGTTTATGCGTCAATCAATGAGAAATGGTTCGAAATTGTATTATTCGTAATTGCGAAAGCAGAAAAAAACTTGGTGACCCGGCCAAGCGGTTTGCAACTGTCCCATCTCACAGGTATGACTTAATTTATATACAAATTATGACTTAATCTATTATTTATATACAGTGGACTTAACTGATTGGCCTATGTAGGATTTCTAAAAAAGGGGGCGGGGAGTTGATAAAATTTGTGAAAATAAGGAATTTTTTTCTTCTAATAACTGGTGGAATAGATGTGATGGTTTCAAGGGCGGATCCAGGATTTTTTTTTTTTTTGGGGGGGGGGGGCAAAATAGGGTGATCCGATAAACTTACGTTAGGAGCAAGTTTAATTAATGCAAACTTACGTTAATTAGGTAAATTAAACTACTTTAGACTACGTTAGGGGGGGGGCACCCCCCTCTGGATGGTTTATCTTTTTTTCACGTCGTGATATTTATTTTCTCAGATTGCAGTTCCTGTGAAACTTGAAAAAGGCTAATTACCTGTTTTGGCGGAGAGCCAAAATAAGACTAGTTTCGTTTTCAATCCATGTCGTCGTATGAAATGGGAAGACCTTTCCTGAACTTTAAAGAATAAACACCTCTGTTTGAAAATCTTTGCACTTTGTGAATTTAGATAGCGATAAGGGTTCCTGATTGAGACCAATTTTAGGACTTGGGTTCTAATTATTGGTTGCTGTGGTAAACGTTGCCACAATAGCCCTATCCAAGAAAATACCAAACGTCTGTTAAGAAGTGTTTTTCGTAAAATTCTTAGGGGGTTTTCAGAAAATTGAAGGACATCACACATTTTAGTGGCAGATCCAAAATTTTAATTCTTTAATAATAATTTCTGGTCATTTTGAGTTTGAGTTATTGTAGGCTTCTATTTCTACTGATCTTAAGTTTAATATGGCCTTTACTTTTCTTAAAAAACTTTCTTTTTCGTGAAGTTTTCGTAGTATATATATGTATGTATATATATATATATATATATATATATATATATATATATATATATATATATATATATATATATATATATATATATATTATATATATATATATATATATATATATATATATATATATATAATATATATATATATATATATATATATATATATATATATATATATATATATATATATATATATATATTATATATATATATATATATAATATATATATATATATATATATATATATATATATATATATATATATATATATATATATATATATATATATATCGGCGCGTACAAACAGCTCCTCTCATTTGATCTGCCATCAGCGGTCCAATTACCCTGGAACACGTATTTTGGCAGAAAACTTTCTCAAAATGCCTTTGAAACCAACTTCAGACTTCGAAACCTATTTTTAATTCCTAAAAACATCTAATAATAACATTGCACTACTAATTACCGATTTTCATATATGTATTGGAATAAATTAATTTAAAATTAGCTTCTTCAAAATTTAGTGTTCCAATGTTGAAGCCAAGTTTCGTTCAAGAGAAATCTGACTTGTCTTGGGTGAGATAGGGAAAGATCATACTGCTAATTATATATACAGTGTTCCTAGCCTTAGTGACTTAGTCTTCTTGACAGTAATTTTAGAACCCGTTCTTGCACCCTGAACTCGCAAAACCTCAAAAGCTCATTCATTTTGCTAACACTTTCATCTAGTATGCTTAAATCATCAGCATAATATATGTCTAGGACAATTTTACTTCCCCATTTGATTCCGTGTCCTCCCATTGCCTTTGCTGTACTCCTTAGGACAAATCCCATCGAAATGGTCCATATAAATGGGGATAGAACGCATCCCTGCTTAACTTCTGATTTTATACAAAGTCAGCTACTAACCTCATTTCCTACCTTAACCAGAGCAATGTAATTTTCGTACATAGCACTAATCACTTTAATGTGTTTATCTGGTATACAAGACAAGGATAGGACCTTTGCTAAAGCTCTTGTATCAGATGAATCAAACACTTGCTCATAATCTATATTACTGAAGACTAAAGGCGTTTGATAACTCCGGCTCTTCTCAATAGCTAACCTAAGAGTGAAAATTTGGTCGAAGCATCCTCTACCCTTCCAAAAATATCAATGTTCTTATTTTAAAACTTAATCTACAGCATCTCTAAGTCTAAAAAGCATCACCATACTAAATAATTTGCTTCCTACAGAAACTAGGCTAATACCTTTACAATTAACACATACAATTTTTAATATAGGGGCCTTATAATTTTTAATCCTTTTAGTACTGTCACTAATTCTCCCTCACAAAATAAATCTTCCTTCGTATACAAAGTGCTGCAAACTTCTTTATCCTTTTCTATTTCTTTTCCTGCAACTCTATCACGGTTTAGCACATTCACAAAATATTTCACCCATCTCTCTTTAACTTTTTCCTTCTCACTCACTGTGGCCCCGTTTGTACCTTTAGCTGGGAAAAGTCCAGATTGGCTATTTCCTCTTAATTTATAACCATCCTAGTAAAATATTTTACTACTATGCCGTCTGGTTGCGTCTTCCAGATCTTTGGCAATTTTATCCATGGCCTCCATCTCATGTCATCTATCACTCAAATAATTCTTGCACAGGCCCCTCCTCCTCTGAATTAAACATAAAACATCTTCACTAATATTCCAAGCTGCGTTCTTAACTTTCTTCCCTAAGAAATCATCAGCGACCTTGCAAATTATTTTCCTAAAATGATTTAACTCATCTTCTACATAGTGAAATTTTAAACTCCCAAGTTTAGTGTTCAACTGTTCTTGGAAAGTTTCTCTCAAATTCTCACCCACGAGTCCTACCAACGTGGATGTTCAGTTTTGGTCTATTATTTCCTATTATTCTGCTAGTAAGCTGAGAAATGATAACGAAAGGAAGAACTTAAGCAAAAACATATCGAATTCATGGCTTTACACAGCATCCAGGAATCTAAATCTCCACATTCTAAAATCAGTGCTCGAAGCAAGAGAAGTCAAGTCATTTCCATTCGTCTGAAAGACTTTCTTTCAAATTCAACAACTGGTAAACGGAATATTAATCAGCCAGTTCAACCAGAATTCGGTAAACTTCAGTACTTCGAGACAATATACCGCTTCATGGGAGAGATGGACCAACGTTTTATAGTAAATATGCCTCTGCTCGACGCTTTATCTGCCTTCAATTCCTCAAGTTCCGACTTTTCAAACGTTCGAAATTCGAAACGGTTGTGTGTCATTATCAAGGGATTCACGGTGTCGATGACTATTCCACAGAATCCCAGTTTTTTCTTGCAAAGTTAAATCTTTAAAAAGTGGCATTTCAAAATTGATCTTCATCGAGCAATCCAAATTTTATCTGACCTCCCAATCGCCTCTTCTGCAGTGCTAAAACTGATCAAGCTAGTTGCTACTTTTCCTGTGACCACTGCCAGCAATGAACTGTTCTTCTTAGTATTAGGACGCATGAAAGGTTATTTGCGACCGACTATGGAAAATGACAGACTCCATGATCTCACGATCATGGCCGTCAAATAAGAGGAGGTACAACTGGATTTGGATAGATTAGTCGACTATTTCTCTAAGCAATGAAGTAATCACTACCCCCCGTGTTAGGTATGTTTGCTCATTATCTTTTTCTTGTGTCTCTATTAAAAAAAATTCTTACCTCTTCCCCCCTCCTTACATTTTCATGAATTGGCGTCGCCGTATAGCGTTTAGTTGGGTTTTTCTTTAAATGTTTTGTGCAGACTAGTTTTTTCTCGTTGAGAAAACTTCCAGAGATGAAGCCGAAATATTTGGAGTTGTGTAATTATTTTTTAATTAATTTATTTTTATTTTTCACTGTCTTATTAAAAATTTCACCCATTTTTAACACATTTTCATTACAATTGTAAAGTCTAAGCAAGTTTAGTATAGACTAAGAAATTATTTATCCGTTTAGGAGGGTATAAGACTTGTTTTAAATAATTGTTGTTCATCATCTGGGGTAATAATACATACATTTAACATTCACAACAAATGTCCCAGCTGATGATCTGGTCACAAGGGCCCATTGCCTTGACATTTCAAAACTGCTTACATCAATCAAACAATTTTAGTTAAAGAGAAAACTGACGGATTCTGCCTTGCCGTCCTAAATTTAAACACGAGAAACTTGAACACAATTCCTCTTAAAGTTAGATTCTACAAACCATGAACCGTCGCTACCGGTGCTTCGTCCTAGACGAATCTTTACCAATCAGGTGGTACTGAGCTTCAACAAAGATCCCACAATTATGGTTATTGGTCCTGATTCCCATCCCCTCTTTTGAGATAGGTTCTCAATAGAATTAGCAAAGGCAACAATGACCTGCATCTCGAAATCATTTCAGACGTCTGAAGTAAAGCCATATACTTAGTCAAGGGTTCAAACCTGGAAGAACTTTCTAGGATCCATCACCTTCATATGTGTCTTGCTTTAAATAGTTGGAAAAAAAAACTGCCTCGTTTTGTCTGTATCTGAATTATTTGCAGGCTAGAACTTAGAAGATTCGTACGGCAGTATTTGAAGTCTTTTTGGCGTGCAAATCTGTATAAATGTATGCAGAAACTGCATAAAGGACCTGTATCCCTTCCAAAAGGTGAAGGGAGGGGGGGACACCCCACTCTCCTACTTTCATAGGTAGGTGAACAGAGGAGAGTTCTATAAATAAAAATAGCATACCGCAAGATAGCAATGCGAGAGCTTTGACGCAATGGGACAGATCGCCGCCTATTTGAAGTTTCCTCATTTTCATCATTGTTCACCAATGCACTTTCTTCTGCTTCACTATCAGATGAAACAGGTTTTTTCTGAAACAAGAAAGAAGTTCGAGAGAATTTGTCAATTTATAGTAACGTATTAAGAATACATACCGAGTCCATACATCCATAAGCAATAAAGTGCCATTCTCATGCGTGCCCAGTTAGTAAAGTGAAGTTAGTAGAAGCAATTAAGAGCAAGCAGCAAATGAGAGCGAAAATAAAAAATGAAAACATGACATTATGTCTATCTAACCACGACACAGACAGGGTTAAAGTGAATCACGAAGAAAAGCTAAAATTGCAGGGTTTAATGAGGTCGACTCATCCCCTATGGTAGATCCCGTCTACAAAATGCAAAAAAATGCCACAAAACACACACAGGAAGGTTGCCATCCGTGATTCAATCGTACCCTCACTCAAAAAGCGAGCATGAACTTTAAAAAGTATTAAACCCCTCTATCTGCTTCAAGATCTACCAATGTCACAAACAAATTCCTGAAATATATGATAAGAGTGGAGATAAACCTATTTCATGATCATTGTTTGTTGATAATTTGGCCCTATTAGGCAAAAATTGGGCCATAAAATAATGGAAAACAGCACTGGTCATGTCAGTATCTCTTTTGTTTTCATGCATAATGGGCACTTAAACACGAAATTTGTCGTTTTCTCTAACCATTGGTTAGACAAGATAGGCCCGTATACATGAGGAGGCACTTCAACTACCCCCCCCCCTATTTCTTTTTTTTGGTATATTTCATAAAATTCGATAAATTCTTGGCTATATTAGAGTATTAACCTAATGGCACGCATGGCTGTATTCATTGTGAATAACTAATTCCCAGCACAAATTACCAAAAGAGGACATTGCTTTGGCTAGATCTCTCTTCTTTTATTTAACAGAGCACAAGAGCTCAAGATTTCCACCCAAATGAACCTTCTTAAAGTTGTCCAAATAACAGTTCAAAATCATCATCCCTTAAAAAAAATACATAACCATGTTTCATAACAACAATAAAAATTGAGTTGCTGGATTTATTCCTTACCTTTTTCTTTCCTTTATTGCTTTTAGGGAGTGCAACTTTCATCTTTACTTGAGGAGTTGCAGGAGCAGTTGGGGCACTCACATGGACAGATTTTGTTGGAGCATTCACGTAGACAGATTTTGCTGGAGCATTCACACGGGCAGATTTTGCAGTAGCTTCAGCTACTTGTTTAGCAAAGGCGTCTTGAAAATTAGAAGTAACTTTAAAATCTTCATTTTTCATGCTTCTCTTAGGTCTATTCAATTGCAGATTCATTAGAGAAGCAGACGATTTCTTGTCCTTTTCATTCACAGCCAATTTTTCAGTTGGATTATCTTTACCAAATTTTCCTATATTTGAAATAAGAGGACCTGACCTTTTAGGCAAATAGATTTTCAAAGTATTATTTGCAATATTTGGTGTATCAATGATAGAAAGTTCTTCATCAGAAGCAACACTTTCTTTTTTCCGTATTAATTTTAGCAATGTTTGATTGATTGATAACTGATTTTGGCTTGCTTGTATCTTTAGGAAGGTAAACAGGCAAAATAGTACAGCCTTTGGGTAAAATGGGGGTAACATCTTTGGGGTTCTTCTTAACTTTTTGAGGAGATGTGTCTAATGGATCATTCACGTTAATAATGGATGTTTTTACGTCTCCAATAATGGATAAACTACCACCTGGGATCTTTCTAATCTTAATTACAGGTGGGAGAGGGATTGGGGTATTGCCATTTGAAGGCTTTGAAGATGCACTAGTTCGAGTGAGCCTCTTGTTAGATTCTTCCGGAAGATCCGTTGGTTTCTTCTTTGGCAAAATAGATTTTTCAGCACATTTCTTGGGATTTGAGACAGCAAGCAGATCAGATCGGATCTTTAAAAATGGCTTTTTAGATTCCTTTTTAGATTGAGATTCATCTGACGATGAAATTGTAGAGTCACTTTTTTGAGAACCAGAGTTTACATCATCATTCTTAGCTGCCTTGAGTACAGTACCTGATTTCTGACTTACTAAATTATTGTGAAGTAATTTATCATTTTCTATTGGAGAAGATTCTGGCTCATTTGTTAAACTAGTTGATTTATTACTTCCTGTAGTATCAAGTTTCGTCCTTTGTATATCAGGTTCAATAGCTGATACCTTATCATTCAAATCACCATCTTTGCCTTTTTCATATTTCATTTTTCCAACACAAGGCTTTAATTCTTGGCCTTTTATTTCACATAAAATTTCTTCTGTGCCTGATGTTGCAGAAGTTTTAGAAGAATCGGATCTTATAAGTAATTCTTCATTATCACTGTTCCCAGAATTTTTGGGATCCAAATCCTTTGTTTTAAGAGAAATTTCATCCACAGTATTTTCGGCATCTTTAGAACTTGCACTCTCATCTATAGTAACTCTTTCATTGTCACTTCCTTCTGTTACAGTTGCAGCGTGCCTCTCAGCACTTTTGACAATTTTTCCTTGGCGTATACTTCCAAGTGAATCATTATTTTTATTTAGTATGTTTATAAGAGACACTCTGCCACCATTGTCGGCATCATTTTCACATATTGAACTTTGAACTCTGATTTTTTCATTACATTTTCTGTTCAAATTTGAATCAATTTTTTCCATATCTATGTGCTCACTACACATATTTTCACTACTCGTAGGCATTTTATCAGGTGCTCCACTAAGTTCTAAAATCCTTTTGTCTCCACTTACTTTATCTTTATTTGCTACCTTTGGGGAGCTTTCATCTAAAGCGCATTTTGTCTGTGTTTCCGACTCAATATCTGGTTTATCATTTGAATCACTGGAATTTTTCTTAGGTTTACATACCAGATGGGTTTCAGTTGTTTCAGTCTCAGACAAACATATGTTTCCTCCTTTTTCAGCATTATTCCCCGGAATTGTTTTAGTATGTGTGTAACTATGTATATTACTAAGACCAACACCAAGGTTAGGATCCTTGTCTTTCATTATGCGCGCTTTCAAGTGATTTGCTGCTTTCTAATTGTTTTTTACCCAGACTAGTAGGGTCTGTAGGACTGGCAGTAGGCTTTAGTATGCTTTTATAATTGTTAGAAGCAGTTTGAAATTCTTGACTTGTTATACTGCTTGATGCAGGAGATTCATAATTATCATTTTGTGATAAAGAAATCCGTGTATCCGAGTAATCTGTATCTTTTTCTTTGTCACTCCTTAATAATTCAACACTAGGGTCATTGTCTATATTTGAAACAGAAATAATACTACTAGATTCAACAACTGTGTTTTCTTTCCTATAAATTTGGTCATTAGATATACTTTTAGACTCACTGACTCTTGAAATTTGACATTCACTATCAAAAATAATTGCATCTTTTTCTGAAGACGCATCATCCTTAGAACCCTCAGCATTTAACACACTAGAATTGTTCACTTTCACTTTCTCCTTTAGCTGTTGAGAAGGTTCTCCTATGTTCACGGAGGCTCTGCCTTCTGACGAAGTTTCAGCCTCTGGGGATGGAACTATAGAGGAAGCACTCTGAGACTCAATGTGACCTTGCACAGAAGCAGGAATGCTTTGACCCAACGGCATATCTTCCACAGTGACAGCAGATACTAAAAAAAAACAAAAAACATTATCAACACGTAAATTAGGTATGACCAAGAGACGATTAATGCCTAGTAAACATTATATTCAAAGAAATTTTTAATATTTTATTCAATAATTACCCACCCCTCTCTGTGTGTGATAGTACAACTTTATATTTCGTTGAATATTGCTCAGTCGGGTGTCATGTTATACTGAAAACAAACAAGTAACCCATTTCATTATATACAAAGTTTCACACATTTTTGCAAAAACATGTTAGTAGACTAATTTCTTAAGGCGCTAAAATATTCATATGTAAATTATCCAGTATGACAATTAGCAACGTTGGCCTGTTTGTCTGTAACCTGGTATAATTGGGCCATAACAGTAGATCCAATTGTTCTCATTGGTACTGCTGATTCAAGGGTATTTAAACTCGATGAGGTATTATTTCATATGTCAGGACATGTTTTTTTTTTCATGACGTTTTATCCTTGGCAACTAAACCAGACAACTTAAAATCTAACAAAACACACTTTCATAATCAAACAATTTCAATACCAGTACACTAATTATAATCAAACTTGATATACTTAGTGATTTTTGATTCATTGATGAAATGACCGTTTTTGGCAAATGCTGATTTCGAATATCAAAACAATCTGTGCCATAAAAGCTTCGTTCACAAGTTGGCACGGCACTGAGAAAGTTTTATTGACCTTCGGCATTAAGGACAAAAAATAACTATTAGGCTACTCCATTCTTTAAAAGGATATGCTACTTTTGCAATTTATAATCAATTCGTGTTTTGTCCTGAAGTGGCGCAGTGCGACTGATCTCTGCTTGGTAATACGGGAGCAAGAGTTGAAAGTCAGCTGCAGTAACCCTCTGCAGGACCTAAAATTTAATCCCAGTGGTGAAATTATATGAAAGCGTCTCCAAACAAGAAGAAGTCATTTTCAGACCTAAACATACTTTTCTTTATGCCTTGTCCCACATGTTTTACTGCTAGTCATCGATAACTGTGATTACATTTTTCAGAGATTATTTGATACAACTACTACCCACCAAAACAAACTAAGCCCAGAGGAATTATCCATTAATCAGAATCCCGTTCGTGCTATGTCCTTTACTTTGCTATAATTTCCTCGAAGGACGCCAACCATTTAGGGCTAAACGGAAAGCAGGCCATCCAAGGCTGGTGTGGGAGAATGTCGTGAAGAATGACTGAAGGGAAATGGAAACTTCCTGGGAGGGTGTAAAGAGGGAGGCTTTAAATAGATTCTTCTAAAGGTACATTAGGCAAAAAAAGGTACACGAAACCTTTTTCAATATTAAAAAAAAAAAAAAAAAAAAAAAAAAAAAAAAACAGAAAAAAAACACCCAAGCCAACAAACAGAATGAGTAAGCGTTGGCTAATACTCTGATTATAGGAATATTTTTATCTTGTATGATTTATGTTTTATGAATCAATTACTAGCCTACTTAAAAATAAAAACAGCGATTTTATCTTTAGCAGTTATAAAATACTGTAAAGCCGCAGAGGACCATTTCTAGGATTCATCATAAGACCCTTTGGAACTTTTCAACCATTTTCTAGAAAAAAAAAGTAACACTGGCCAGAATCTAAAGCCTCGAAGCGGTTGAGCTCATCTGTTATTTTGTCTTTAAGAGAGAAAGAGCATTTCAAGGAAGTAAGAATGACAAAATATAAACCATAACTGCTTTCTGAAAACAATATCCACAGCTTCGATTTTTAGTCAAAAACAAACATCCTATTTTGACGAATATGCAAAACGTAACTGATCCCAAAGGCAAAGATAAGGACAAAGAACCTCCAATGAGGAAATCAAAGCATCTTCAACCTACAAAGACCCTTGTCGCTTTGACAAATCACCAACCGCTTTGACAAATCCGCTTTGACAAAAAAGAAAACAGAAAAGAAAGGGTGAATACAGTCTAAACAAGAAGTTCTCAACCAAGGGTGCGCGCTCCCCACGAGCAAAGACTTCTAGCGTACCACAACCAAAAATGGAATATGGACCAATAAAAATGGAACAATGAAAAAATGGACCTAAGAGCAGGTCATTGATGTGCAAAGCCGCGTGAGGCAAACAGAGAAACACAAAGCCGTGCAAGTTTTTTGGCAGTATTTACTTGGGAGGTTTAAAGTCAACACTCCATAAGGGAAAAGACCTAACAAGGAAGGTTTTAATATTCACCAGAGTGTACACAAACGGCTTTATCTACTGCAAATTTTACATAAATATTTAAATATTAGTGGTTAGAGCGGTGAAAAAAAAAAACTACCTTTGATGAAACCCGAACGCACGGCCTCTATCAATGATCTATACTGGCGTTTCCTTTCAGAAATCATACGACGGCCATGCTCATAACCAAACCAACATTTTTCTTGAAACACTTCATTTTATCCAAATATTTTGAAGAGGCCACAGACTTACTATGGGCTTGTCATTTGTGCTTCCAGTGCAGCAGAGTTAGTTCTTAATATATTTCAAGTATACCTTTATTGCTCCACACTCCCAAGTATTAAATCTTCTTCGTGATTCCATGAGGGGAGAGAGATAGATATGTTTCTAACACTCAAAAGAGGCCCAAGGTTGCGTTATGAAATTAAAAGGGAGAAGATGTATATGGAATTTGGGAGTTTCTAGTCTAAGGGGACTAGGAGCTCCACTTCAGGGGAGGAATAAGATTTTGTTCCAAGATGAAATTTATAAAACATTTTAAGAATGAGTCGTTTTAGGCCAAAACGTCTCAACTTCTCTGCGTTTTGCGTTATGGCAAGGTTTTCCCAGCAATTTCTTGTAACATTTTTAGAACAAGCGCTTCACTCCCATCCCTCACTGCTCCAGCGTGTCAGCGTAAATTATAACACACCTGCACAACAGAAGGAGAAAAGGAGACTTCTATCCCTAAGAATGATCCAGTAAACCACTAAAATACATCCCTTCTCAAAAGATTTTGGGTTTAAAATTTACCTTTTCCTATATTTGGCCTATATCCTACGCACGACATAAATGCAGATACAGGAATCGCGGGCAACGCCATCTACTCCCTAAAATCTGAGATTGTTCAATGTTTTTTCTATAATTTTTACATAGTCACTTGGTTTTAGCGTTTAAAAAATCCGAACCCGAAATAAATTCTCAGGTGCGTCACTCCCCCTCCCTCCCTGCAAAGAAATTTTGACGGCCCAAACAAGTCACAAAATGATGTATCTGTGGTTTCAAGGAATCTTTATTCAACATTTTGATCAGTGTTAAAATTGTATTGCTTAGCTAACTCAAAAATTGATCATGATTATCCCAAAAACACGTTATCAAGGAGGCACACTTGTGCCTCTATAAAGAGGCGACCCACCACAATGTTAAGCGATTTCAGGTCCTAGACGTCGCAGAGAGACGGCGGTAATCGCATTTTGTAGCACAAGCTTAAACTAAGAAACTTGCAAAATTTCATCCTCCTCCGACTTTATCTTCATGGGGTAAACTGGGCCGGAAGTTTCGACCCTCCCACCACAGCCCCCCTTTAACGTTAAGAGGTTAAGCTTTCCTAGGGCCCGGGAGCTTATCCTCGAAATTTCAGCTCAATCCGATCACTACTTCCCTGTTTTCAAAAAACCAAATATAGCCACTTAAAATTCATTTCTTTTTTTTTCTTATCCACGCCTACAGGCCACAGTTGGCAACTGATCCGGGTGAATGAGGACTCATTCGAAGCAGAATTCGACCTGTTAGGGCCTTTTGATATTTTCAGACCGAAAAAATTATCCCCCGAATTTACATTTACGAAAAACCTCGTTTTCCTATAATAGCCCATGTTAATTTTTCCCACCACAACCCCCCTTTAACGTTGTCTGATCGGGCTGAAATTTAGAGGATAAGGTTTCCTGGGGCCTGGGAGCTTATCCTCGAAATTTCAGCTCAATCTGATCACTCCTTCCCTGTTTTCCAAAAACCAAATATCAAGTTTTGTGGGAATTTGCTTGCGTCGAAAATAGATTCCATTTACTAAAAAACAATTACAATTGTGTCTCTTTAGTCCAGCGGTTGATACTCCAGACTGTAAGGCGGAAAACCCGGGTTCGATTCACCGTCAGAGCAAATTTTTTATATACTGAATTTAAACTTTAAAAAAGAAACTCAGTTTCTTTTTTAAATTATTTGAAAAAAATTACGTTTTCTAAAGAGTTAAAGAGGCTGAGTTACAAGGTCGACCCTTAAAACGTACAGGGATTAGGAGGCACAGTTGGGGGGCTGTTAAAGAGGCTGAGTCACAAGTTCGAACCTTAAAACGTACAGGGATTAGGAGGCACCCTGTACGACGTGATTTGAGTATTCAGGAATTAAAAGCCTTAACACAAGAATGTTCAAGAGCGGGGGTTTGGGGGGCGGCAGCCCCCCAACTTTAACTCCTGACACGATCAGCTAACAGTTAGTCAAGCAATAATAAGTAATAAACTGTACAAAAACGTGCAGAAATTATTTGAAAAAAACTACGTTTCTAAAGAGTTAAAGGGGCTGAGTTACAAGGTCGAACCTTAAAACGTACAGGGATTAGGAGGCACAGTTGGGGGGCTGTCGCCCCCCAAACCCCCCGCTTTCACAGCCTTTAAATAAAAAAAAATTCTTTAAACTGAAAGTAAGGAGCGACATTAAATCTTAAAACGAACAGAAATTATTCCGTATATGAAAGGGGCTGTGCCCTCCTCAACGCCTCGCTCTTTACGCTAAAGTTTTTATTGTTTAAAAAAAGAGTTGTGAGAAAGTCAAACTTTAGCGTAAAGAGCGAGGCGTTGAGGAGGGCACAGCCCCTTTCATATACGGAATAATTTCTGTTCGTTTTAAGATTTAATGTCGCTCCTTACTTTCAGTTTAAAGAAATTTTTTTTTTTTATTTAAAGGCTGCGAAAGCGGGGGGTTTGGGGGGCGGCAGCCCCCCAACTGTGCCTCCTAATCCCTGTACGTTTTAAGGTTCGACCTTGTAACTCAGCCTCTTTAACTCTTTAGAAAACGTAGTTTTTTTTCAAATAATAACTAAATAAAATAAGATGAGTTTTACCTTCTTTTTTTTTATCAGATTCATCTTCTCCCTGATTTCCGCTTTCTGGCTCAGATCCTCTCCCCGGACCACTCACAAGCACAGCAGGCTCTCTAACCTCTTCCCCAATAATATCATTGTCAATCCCATTTGAGTTACTGTCTCCTTCCTCCTTGTTATTGACTTCTGGAGAGATCCCTTCTGCATCATCGGTATTTCCTTCATCTTTCCTCTGATCACTCTCTATTTTATTCTTAAATTGGGTGTCATCAATCGTATCCTCAGGCGAAACGGATTCTGAAGTGTTATCTTTAGCAATGGTTTCCGTCTCTGATACAAGATTCTCAATTACTCTTGAAACTGATTCACGGTCCCTAAAACATGATATATAAACTACAGAACATAGATTAAAGGGGCAATTAAGCAAATGTGTTCATAAGCTACAAGCAAGCCTTTGAAGAGAAGAGGGCAAAGTGGGATAAAATCCCCGTATCCCCATAGTAGTGAGGGTAGCTGCAGGATGTGTGAGTGTGCACAATACAAATATTTGAAATTTAAAGGCAGATAAATATTGAATTTGCACGTCAAATTTGCTATTCAAATTTTATACTTTCATTTTGGGAAGTTATAACGAAACCCAAAAAAACACCCGCAAGGGTATTTTACCGTCTCTACCTAAATACTAATTTTAAAAACTTTAGGCTATATAAATAATTCAACATTTTATAAGCGGTTCTATATAAAGTTATCCCTGTAGAAAAAATTGCAAGCCTGATCATGAGTTTTGCGACCCCTTGACGCCTAAAAATAGTTGCATATATAAAGTATTGGGAATGTTCTGTATATCCAGGCGAAAAATCCTATCTCAAAGTGCTAAATTTTTTATGTGAGAGAAGTCAATTCGTCTCTTTAGAAGAAAAAATGGTGCATTATCGGTGATTCAAATGGCTTTCCTTTAACAGCAGATGGTACATTATTGCTTTGTTGAGGAAACAATGAGTCAGCCTGAGGCCCTAAAGGATAGAAAGTAATGCCTGGTCTCCAATTTTTTTTTCTGGTGACTCGCCTACACCCTTTATTTATATTTAGTTAAGACTCCAACGTTGTGTTTACTCCAACGTTCATTTCGCTCTCAGTAGGCCTACGTACTTTCTCTTACTTCCTTCTACTAATTTCACTTTACTAACTGGACAGGCATGAGAATGGCGCTAATTAATTAATTAACTCATTACTCTAAATTGCCAATTTCACTTGAACTTTTGAAAACTTGAACAACTTATAGTAGGGTATTCGTTGATTCGGACGGCTTTCCTTTAACGACAAATAGTGCATTATTGCCTTGTTGGGGCCAAAATCACCGCTATGGGGCACGAAAGGATGGAAAATAACGCTTAAAAGTTAGAAAATAGCAATAGGACACAGAATTTCCATTTAAGTGAGTTCTCTCCCGATATTCTAAAACTCGCTTCTTACTGATGATACCTAAAAAGTGCGACTGAGACGTTCTTCATCAAGAAAAACTAAAAATTTCGTGTATCTTTAGTCACAATGCCAAAACCAAAGGTCAGTCTCAAAAATCGTAAAACTTGAGACAAAAGTGTGAAATTAGGTCATAAGGTACCTTACCTTAATTGTTTTTTGCTCACTCCAAACTACACCTTGCCCACGTGGTCTCGTTTTATTTTATGACAAAGCTCAAAGCTCAGACAGTAATGGTATTCTCATCATTGGCTAGAGCAGTAATTTAGATGTAACTATTTTTATTATATTATACTGATAAAGATTTAATCTAAAATCTCAGACATGATGAATTTTAAGAGTATACATTTTAGTGATTTTACAAGAAGTACACCATATTTAAAAGCGGGAAAGAGATGGGGCCTAACTACACTTTCTAAATTTCTTAATTTTTGAAATTATGAAGGTCAAATCCATCTTTCTAAATTATAGCCTACAGCCTAATTCTGGAAAGCCCGAAACTAAAAGTATTATATTTAGAATCAGCATAAAATGAAGATCCTAGTGTTCTTTTCAAATTTTCGTTTATTTAAGTTATGCTTATTTGGGACAATAATGGTTCTTTACTCTTTCAGGTAGGAGTGAATTTCCGCCCACTACGCTTACAGGTGAGCCTTGAAATAGCTAAAAACAATTCAAAGTATTGCACCGAAACTGCCCTTAATATACAGTTACAAAATATTAACTTTTTTAATTATACAATAAGTGTCGCATTACCAGAAACAACCGCAAGTTAAAAAAAAAATCAATTCTGTATCCTAACAGAAATTATCACTTTTGCGTTTCGCCCAGCAGAATGAAGCAAACACAGTGTTAGTTTTTATACAAGGAGAGATACAGACAAAGTAGTAGCACCACCCCTAATCAGCGGTATTTACCGTTTAATTTCATTTTACTTGATTATTCATTTTTAATTTCCGTTCATTTAGGTTTCATACATTCATCCATAGTAGTATGGATAAAACTACTTACAGATGGAATTAGCCAAGAAACTTACAAACCCAAGTCGAATAGAGACGCAAAAATTATGGCCCCGTTTTTGGGTGCCCCAAATATTTTAGGCTTTTAGTATAGGATAAATAAAATATTTGAATTCTAGTAGCTCCTTTCGTCGCAACAGAAACAAAAACATTTTGAGAATTAGCCGATAGAAAAAATAAAATTATGGCCGAAACCAAGATGTTTTTCAAGTTTTTCCAACGCTCAGGAACCCCCATTACTAAGGGACTTATGAATATAAGTTCCAAGCCTTTCATATAAAATAAAAATTGCTGGCCCTTTTTCGTGGGAGGCAATATTTCATGACTCCTTTTCTTTTGACGCATTCCCATCCTTACCTGACAACTTTGAGGGTCTGAGTATATATATGTCTTACGATTTACCTTGCTACTTCACAGTAAAAAAAAAGTCCTACAGCGGGAACATTTTTAAGCGGATCAGAGATGAAAATCTGTTTGGGCCTTCTTCCCTTCCACAACCCAAAAAACGCTATGTCCACTTATTCAGCCCCTGCACTCCCTGAAAGTTTTCATATCAGCCACCAACAACCCCCCCCCCAGCAGTTTCCAAAATATTAAAGATATGATATATTGATAAACTGGGTTTATTTAGTATTTTTTGATTTTTCGATTTGCCGGACTACTTAAAATGCGTATATTTCATTGATTCCATTGGGGCTTATAGCGCCAAAACTTTTACACGGATTACAGACGGACAAGTTTCGCCTCTCTCCCCTGTGCCCCTCTCTTAGCTCTAAATTCTGCGACCCACTGGTCCTCCATCTTCCGACGCTCCCTGAAAATTCCAAATTGATCCCCTTTCCGTTACCAAGACAACCCAGATACGCTAGTTTAATAACGTGGCAGCACAGAGTTTTTGATTTGCCTTGTTATTCAACCTTGAATAGATTCTAACGGCTTATATCGTAGTGCAAAAACGCTCTGGTAGATTGGAGATAAAACTGTGTCAGCCCTCTGCACCTTTCTTCCAAAATTTTAGGTCAAATTGGACACCAGTATTTAATGGCAATTTCCACTTGATTCCTCAAGCTATTCCCGAAATATTGCAAATACGACATTTTGATAGACAGGAAACATATCATACCTTTTGATCTTCCTTGCTACTTAATGCTGATCAGATACTAAGCCCAAAGATACTAAGCCTGAACAATATGACAACTCCACACTTTTCTACTTTCCAAGGAGATTAAGTTATCAACATTCCATAGTGGCTTCTGTTTTTTTTCTACAGAGGCAATCTTACCTTGCCAAAAGTTCCCATTTCTCATCATCTTCATCTTCCATATACAACCAAATATTACACTCCGTATCAACTATATACCAGTATTTTCGGCCACGTTTGTCTCTACCAATGGGTTGAAATCTCAAGCCTTCTGGTCCCAATCGAAGTATTTCCGCCTTAAGACCTGCACCTGGGTTGTCTAATGACGTCTCTATCAAATACTATAAGAAAACGAATATTAATCAAATAAAAGCTTATCATTTTTCACAACAAAACAAAATATTTACATTTAATTAGCTTGTATGATTCTTTTTTTCCTTAACTTAGAAATGTGTTTTAATCCTTTTTTACTAGTCGTACACACTGTGTTCAGTGTACTAAGCTTAGAGGTTACAACATTCCTATTAAAAGAATTAGTAAAATATAACACCATAAACAAGTTTGTAAGGTAACTTATACCCTTGTACCTCTTTCAAATCAGGATAACCGAAACAACTGACATCAATTTGTTTGTTTTCTTTGTTTATTCTTTCCAGGGTTAATCATATAGAACTAATAATCCTAAAAGATCAGGAGATAGCTCTTACGAACGAAAATAAAAAGTTCTAGAGCCATTTTTAAGCGACCAAAAAGATTAGAAGGCACCTAGCCCACCTACCGCGCCAATTTTTCCCCAAAGGCATCCGATCAAAATTTGTAGAAAAACCATTTAATTCACCATAGTCGTGACCTTCCACAATTCCAAGGGACAGGGCTGTAAGTTACGCAATTTGCCAAAATTTTTCACATGCGGTATATGTTATTGGAAATTTACGGAAATTTAAAGGGTGGTTTTCTATGGTAGGGGAATTTTTCCATCAACTTAAAACTTAATTATTAGTAGTATGAGGGGCAATTGTCCGAGCAGAGCCCTACCCTTTTGATCCCCGTTACCGGTACTTTTTTTTAGATCACAGAAGGCGGGGGGGGGGGCTCCCCCAGTGCTGCAATCTACACAACCAAAATCAT
>CM051271.1:34116520-34399020 GCA_027921565.1 Artemia sinica | reverse complement strand
AGTATTTCTGTATGGGACTCAATTAATGAATCTATTAAATCCATAAAATCATTTGGCACACTGCAAAAACGATACCTCTCTTACACAGTATTTGATACCGGATGAGTTAATGTCTTAATTTTTCTTTTGTATCTTATCCTCTCACTCTCCTTCTTTGACTCCACCTTTTCTCAGTTCTTTCCTTTCTAATTCTTTATCCCTCTCTTATGTTATTAGCTCTCCTCTTTTCATTTCATAGTGTGATATAAATTTGTTTACCAATATCAGGTGTGACTTGCACAAGCATTGCTTTGAGTCGAAATGTTCATGTTAATTGCTTCGTTTATTCATTTATTTAAAAATAAAACATTGATTGATTGAGGGGAACATGGGGACCCAAACTCATGCGCACGCCCGGTAATTGAAAACCAGTGTGCTAAGGACCATTACATTATGAAAAGGATACCCCTGGCCGACTGAAGTCATTACAATTTTGGGGACTGAAACAATTGTCATTAACCATCAAAAGAATCTGTGTGTTTGGTACCATTAGAGTACAAAATGAATATGTCTGTCTAGCAAACATCTCAAATCACTGTGGTATGCATATTCTTGGAACGATTTATTCGTTCCGATCGTTCCCATTGGAACGATATTCTTGGAACGATATACATATCAACTTAGTATGTTGATAGCATTAGCTTGGTATGTATGTCTAAGAACATAATAATATCATTGACATGTTGGCTCAGTTGACTAACGCATCATTCTTGAAATTCTCGGAAACATACCAAGAAATTCTCGGAAACAAACAGTTGTCAGAATCATACCAAGAAATTCCCAGAAACATGTATCTCAAGGCATAGCAATTGGCATGATACATCGATTCTTAACAACAGGTCACTTGCACCCGGAAACAATTCATTGGTAACATTTGCTTAGAATGTATTTCTAAGAACCTAATCAACACAACTCAAGCAAAAGGGCCCTTGATTTTGAATGAGAGGTATTTTTAAAGACCTTTAAGACTTTAGCTGAAGAACGAGGGTTGAGGAAGGCGCAACCCCCTTCACATACAGAATAATTTCTGTTAGTTTTAAGTTTTAATGTTTCTCCTTAACTTTGGATGAAAACACTAGTTCTTCTCATTTAATATGATAAAAATCAATGAAACAACTCTACAACTGCGATGGCATGGAAAATTACTTGTTTCAAGCTTGTAAATATAATACTTAGCAATATTTAATATATAATACATTGATTTTCAAGAGCCTCTAGTCAATACAGCCCTTGCTAACCCTCTCCCAAGGTAGAGTCCCTATGAGGCTTTCTACATTGAAGATGCTGCTTAGATGGTTCTACGCTATATGGGAAGGAAAATAGACTACATGAAGATTAGAAACAGCTAGAAACAGACTAGAGAAAAGAAGGAAAAGACTAGAAAACAGAATGAAAAAGACTGTCATTTACCATTTTACTTAAAATTGTCACTTTAAAACACAGTTCATATACGACGTATTTTCGAAGTAACACCTTTATACTAGGTGTTGTTTTCTTAGACCACACTGCCGTTCTAAGATGAACAAATAAACTTTCAAATGGGGATAAATCCATTTATTTAGACAGTGAAAAAACAGGTACAAAAGTCCAGATATTTCGGTCACATATACAGCAACCGTCTTCAGTAGAAATACTCTACTGAAGACGGAATTATTTCTACTGAAGACGGTTGCTGTATATGTGACCGAAATATCTGGACTTTTGTACCTGTTTTTTCACTGTCTAAATAAATGGATTTATCCCCATTTGAAAGTTTATTTGTTCGTTACAGTTCATATAATTATCCAGTATGATCATTCCCTATCTCACCCATTATAAAAACCCGGACCGGGGTGTGAGTGCTCCGAGGAACGTTTTTGCAAATAGAAACATAGGCGGCATCAGATCTTTTCATGGGTAGACAAGTCAGACTGTGATCTAATCGGAAACAAGTGGAAACCCGCGATCTTTTCATGGGTAGACAAGTCAGACTGTGATCTAATCGGAAACAAGTACTAACCCGCTAATGCAGAAAGAAGTGGGAGGAGCTTTTTGTTCGCACCGAGAACGAAGACCAGAAATGATCTGCGATAAGCTTACTGGATAATTATGTGAACTGTGCTTTAAAACTATGCCGTAAAATACGATTTCCAGCATCATGCTAACTATCTTGAAAATGAATAGCCACTTTATAAGAAAGGTGATAAAAGTGAGTGTGGTAATTATCGAGGCATTAGTCTGGTCTCTGTAGGTAGCAAATTGCTTAGTAATATGATACTTTTTAGACTGAGAGATGCTGTAGACAAAGTTTTAAGAGAAGAGCAGTGCGGTTTTAGAAAAGGTAGAGGATGTGTTTCAGAGGACCAAATTTTCACTCTTAGGCTAATAATTGAGAAGTGCCTAAGTTTTCAAACACCTTTGGTCCTCAGTTTTATAGATTATGAGCAAGCGTTCGATTCTGTTGATAGAGGAGTTTTAGTAAAGGTTTTATCCTTGTATGGTATACCAGACAAATACATTAAAGTAATTAGTGCTATGTACGAGAATAACACTGCTGCGGTTTAAAGTAGGAAATGAGGTTAGCAGCTGGTTTTGTATTAAATCAGGAGTTAAGCAGGGTTGTGTTCTATCCCCCTTTATATGGATTATTTTGATGGACTTTGTTTTAAGGAGCACAGGAAAGGCAATGGGAGACCACGGAATCAAATGGGGAGGAAAAAGTCTCCTAGACTTGGATTATGCTGATGATTTAAGCATCCTAGATGAAAGTGTGAGCAAAATGAATGAAGTTTTAGAGGTTTTGCGAGTTCAGGGTGCTAGTATTGGTTTGAAAATTAATGTTAGGAAGACTAAGTCACTAAGGCTAGGAATAAGTGAAGATGAAAAGGTGACGTTGGGTAATGAAAATATTGATCAGGTGGGCAGCTTCACTTACCTTGGTAGTATTATTAGTAAAGATGGTGGGAGCAGTGAAGATGTTAAAAATAGAATAGCCAAGGCTCAGGGTGTTTTTTCACAGTTAAAAAAAAGTCTGGAAGAATAGGAAGATAAGTCTGCAAACCAAGATTAGAATCTTAGAAGCTACAGTGATGACAGTGGTCAAATATGGCTCTGAAGCATGGACGCTTCGAAAAGCGGATGAAGATTTGCTAGATGTTTTCCAGAGAAATTGCTTAAGGATTGTTCTGGGTACCCGGCTGACTGACCGTATTTCAAACAATAGGCTATACGAAAAATGTGGTTCAATACCGCTTTCTAGGTCTATAATGAAAGAAAGGTTGAGGTGGTTAGGGCATGTTGTGCGGATGAAGGATGACAGATTGCCAAAGATTGTTCTTTTCGGCCAACCATCTAGGGCTAAACGGAAAGCAGGTCGTCCCCGTCTGGGGTGGGAGGACGTCATAAAGAAAGATTTAAAGGAAATGGGAACTTCGTGGGCGGGTGTAAAAAGGGAGGCTTTGAATAGATTGGGGTGGAGGAGGAGCGTGCGTAGCTGTGTTGGCCTCAGGCGGCTTGGTGCTGCGATGAGTTGTTAGTAGTAGTAGTAGTAGTAGTATTTATGTATCTCTAGAGAATCTCTCATAGGAAGCAAATAAGTATATTGAGTTAGGTTTCTAGCTGGTTGTAAAATTCTAATAGAAATATAGCAGGGAATGGAATAACTGAAGTAGACAATTGCTAGGGTGTTTATAAAGAGCTGACGCATTTCCAGCAAATATAAATCAACAAGCTCTTCCATTCATGAGGTAATCAATAAAAAAAAACACGTTTTTCAACGAAAAGTAAGGAGCAACATTATAACTTAAAACAAACAGAAATTATTCTATACATAAGAGGTTTGTCCCCTCCAAAGTACCTCGCTCTTCACACTGAAATGTTTAACTTTCATTTTTTTTTTTTTTTTATTTAATTTCTCAGTCGTTTTTTAAACAATAGCGGAGATCCAGCTCCTGCTCCATGGAAAATTACCTTCCCCTATGGAAAATCCCTCCATGAAAAGTTCCTCACACATAAAATAAAACATCCCCTTAAAATTCCCCCAGACAATTCCATCTTCCCTGAAAATTTCCCCAGAAATTAATTGTGGACAATTCCACCTAAAAAATTCTCTTTAGCATATTTTCATTTGAAAAAGACTTTAGTTCCTGATTGTTTTTCAAATTATACCAGAAATCCCCCATTCTGTGGAAAGTTTTTTCCCAAAATCCCCCCCCCCCAAGTTGGAAGTTGCTGCTGTGGAATATTCCCTATGGATAATTTCTACCGCAGAGGCCCCCCCACCCACCGATATACAGATTATTCAGGCAATTCTAGCCCCGCTGAAAATTTCCGCCAGATAATTCCCCCAGAACATCTCCATATGTGAAATTGAGTCGAAAAAAGAGAAAGTAAGACAAATAAAAAGAATTTCACATAAGAATTTCGGCAGATTTTCCAGCACAAAATTTATACTGGAAAGTTCATCCCTAGAAATTTCCCTCCCTGCAGAAAGTTATCCCCTTGAAAATCCCCCTCAAAAAATATATATGTATATACTTCCTAATAACAAATACTATATGCAAACAATGGGCAAATTTCATTAATTACAACTGTTTCCCCAGGTCCCTTGGGGAGGGGGCGTGTTATCCTCAAAAGCAGAGTTTTTGGACCTTTCAACTATGCTAAACAAGGAGGCTACCTCAAAATTCTGATCAGACAACTTTGGGAAAAAAGGAGCATTGGAGGGATCTAGTTGCTATTCAATCTTTTTAGTCACTTGAAAAGAGTACTAGAACTTTTAATTTCCTTGGAATGAATCCTAACCTGATATACTAGGACAATTGGTTTGATACAATCACCCCTGGGGAATAAAATACCAAAAAAGACAAATAAGAACAAAAAATCTACATTTTTGCATATGGGAGCTTAAAACCCATAAAATAAGGTTTTCTGATAGTGCAATTTTCATTGATGAATATATTGATATCAAAATTCTGTTTTTTTTTTTTAATATTTTTGCTTACTATTGAGCAGAGTTACTCTTTACTTACGGTTTGTTACCACAAACTGTTTGATGTTTTAGTAGAAATCTGGACACATTAAATCTTGTAACAACCATATTCAAAGAGTTGTTTTCAATATATTTAATAGAGAAGGAATTTCAATCTATATGACAGGAAGGTCTACATTGGAGCCTTTGGACACATACCACAGGGGTATCAAATAAGCAGATGACCCATAATCAGTCAAAATAGGAAAAGGTGCAATAACTTCCCTATCCAGGGAAGTTTACTAATATCATACAATCTCCTTTCCATGTCCCTCTCCCTCTCTCTGCCATTCTGTTTTACTTTTCTTTTGCTTCAAAACTATGCATCTAGAGAGTTGACTCTTTCCTTCTTGATGAATTTGCAGTATGCTACATTAAAATAATTGATACTGTTAAACACTAACCTTAAGAAGTCTCACTTTGGCTCCAATACTTGAACCAGCAAAACCATGTGACTCAAATTCTATTGTGTCAGGAATTGAGTAGATCTGACTTAACCTCAAAATAGCAGTTTCCCATTGCCCTGTTCTAAAAGTCCTCTTGGCTCTTTTTAGCAATTTTATTATGAGATCAGACAGAAGTTTTGGAACTGCAAGTAAAATAAAATCAAATTCTACAAATGAATTTCTGCCAAGACATGCAAATCAAAGTTTTGTAGCACATATAGAGCAAAACTAGCGCAAACTGCACTGTAGCCTAATTATAGGAAGATTATACAGATGTTATGACCTGGAGCTAGATCTTAGCATCCTTTGGTGGATGTCCTGATGAGTCCTTGGACATATGGGACATAGATACAAGTACAAGCACTTATGTTCAAATAGGCTAGCCACCATAACATATAACACTAGTAAACAATAATTTGTATCCATGAATAGCCACCTTTACTTATATGTTTATTAATGATAATGTCAGAATTTTTCTTGACCAGAATTCTTATGCATCCTTTTAAAGGTATTTTCCTGCAAAATTTTTAAATCTCAAGTCCCTGCAAACATTTAAATCTCATTTATCAGTTTCATTGTCTGTGAGATAGCAGAATGACAGAATTATTTCTCATTCTCTGCAATTTGCCCAACATTTAGAAACACAGTGTGAAGATACTTTTATTCAGAAAATGGGTTTCAAAACCAAAACATCTTAAAATAAAATAAAGCCTATGACTTCAAATGTTTCCTTTATAACTAATTGATAGAAGTTTTATAAATGTTTCCTGATTTTTTTTTTTTTTTTTTTTTTTTTTTTTTTTTTTTTTTTTTTTTTTTTTTTTTTTTTTTTTTTTAGTCTGGGAAAGACAAAACTGATCCTATTCTTGATAGCAGCATAGATAGATTCCTGCATTTCTATGGAAACTTGACACTGATAGAACCCATCATTAATTGGGAGAAAGGCCCACATAAACTTTCAATAGACAAACCTCTAAAATCTACAAATAAAAATGATAATTTTGGTCTGCTTTAGCTGTCCACTTTGAACATCCAGATCAATTAGGTATCTTTTACAAGGGAAAATTTAGTTAGTACAATCTTTAAAGGGAGCAATTGAAATTAAAAAATAGTGAATTAAAAAATACATACAAAAAGATATCACCGTAAACAAGGATACAGGGACATTTTTATAAAACATATTGATGATTATTTAACAAAGAGAGATTCGGCTTACCTTCCTTCTCATTCTAAAACAAGATTAATTACCTACCCTAATACAAATCAGGCCAGTAGACAAGCTGCATTAGCCACTAGGAAAATAATCCTTGGCTAATCTAATTTATGAATAGTCTTTCTTTTATGTTTTTTTTTAAAGTCAATTCTCTGGTTCTGTGTACTAACTTCAAAAGTTAGTCTTTTTCTTTTGTTCACACCTTTTTTCTCCCCTTTTTCAAGAAATATTTGCTTTGTTTTATTGCTATTTTTTCACTGGCTAAAATCAACCTCATTTGGTTTATTAATTATTCTTTTCCTTTGCATTGTTGATTTGTTGTTGACTAACAATAAACTTGAGCATTTATTCCATATTATTTTAGATCCCACTGTTTTTATATTTTTCCCCTTTAAAATACCAGAAATCCTACAAAATAACAACCTCAAAAAATGCTAGAAAAATCCAATGCAATTTTCAGATGTAAAAAAAAGTTGATAGAAAAGAAAAAAACAAATTATTGGCTGTGTCATAAGTTAATTGGTGTGAAGCTCATCTGAAATAAAGGCTGGTTTTTGTTCTTTTTTTAAGTTGAGAGCAGTTATTAGGAAGTAAACTATATTCATTAAGAGTAAGAAAGACAGCAGATTTCACACTGAAAGTATCAAGGTTTAAAGCTCATTTTCAACTCATGAGGATCTTTTGACAGTTAAATTATGTAAATTTCAATCTGCCTTTAAAGTTGTATCTTGTATTAATTTTTTTTATATTAAAAGGCAAGACAAGCAGAAATAAAGTCATATAATATTTCAAACTTAAGATGAACACAAACTATTAAATAGAATGAATAAATGAACCCAAACTGGACAACCATTAAAATGAATAACACCAACATCAAGATAACAGATACAGATAGCAGGGCAAAGAAACCCTAAAAAAAAAAGAAATTAAAATGAATATTCAATTTAGATTTAAACAAACAGAAATTACCAAAACTGGATAAGGGCCACCACCCTTCTGAAGGCCAGGGCAAGGCCATACCCGGGATTTTTTTTCGAAGGGGGTTTTACTAAAAAAAAATTCGAGAGGGGGGGGGTACCCAAAAAAAAACTAAAAAAACGCATACAAAATCTATTTATATCCATTTTGTTAGTTTTTACAAGTCAGACAACCGATTTTTTTTTTGGGGGGGGGGGGGTCAACCTCCCTACCCCCCCCCCCCCCTTCTGGGTATGGCCGTGGGCCAGGGAGTCAAATGCCAGTGATTGATATTAGGACTACCTGTGGAGTTTTTTTTACAGTTTTAATGCATAAAAATTATAATACTGAATTATAGTTTAAATTCTGGACAAATTCTGGATATTCAATATTAATCAGAATTTTCAATCAACTGTTTGGTCCAATATATTTTTATTGTATTTTACAAGAGCTTTAGAAGGGTAGAGATGGCAATTACTACTCATAGAAATTGGAAATCTGCATAATTTTTGGCATTCCACAGGGCTGAAGCCATCCTTACCCCCATCCTATAAACTCTTGAATATGCACACATCTTGATCCACCATTTTATAAAAAGAATATTTGTATATTAAGTATTAAGAACTTTTATTTTGGTTTAAATAAATGCATAACAAAATCATTTATCAAACAGAGTTCTGTTTCATTGTCTAAGAAAAGAAAAAGGAAAAGTCAGAAACGAATGTAACCAGATTTCCTTAATTTTAATTGAAAGTGTCTACATAGCCTAGAATTTTAAAGCCAATCAGTAAAAAAAAAAAAAAATACTTTTCTTGTACAAAGAATCAATACAACCATGTTTTCTTAAAAAGTTTACTGTTCTTCTTAAATGCCTCTTTGTCTGGTCCACTTACCTTGGAATTTTCAAGCAAACTGGAGAAAAATGATGTTTGGCTCATTTTTTGGCTTTTATTGACTGATAAAACCCAATTCTTCTTTAAAAAAATTTCTTCCTCTTAAGCTTGTGGCTTCATTAATGTCCCATTGTCATTTTCTAAGTGCCCTATAAGTCTAAGTCAACTTCAGACAACAAAATTAGTTGTCAGGGTTTCAGGTATTACCCATAGATACAACCATATTTTTGTTTTCATTGAGGTCTACCTGGCCCTGTATATATGCCTTCTAAGTTCAAAACCTATCAGAGCCAAACAAAACTTCAGTTCTTTTTTTGGGGGGGGGGACCACAAAATGATGCAGCAACAATTAGTGAACCTCTGCAAAGAAATCGACTAGGTCAAGAGATCTGCAAAGGTGAAGAAACTTATAAATGTTATTTTTAAGCTGATTGAAGAGATGGAATACAATAATCTGTTTTATTTGCCTCACATCTTTTAGTCTTTTGGCATGGAACAATCATTAAGCAAACTATCTGAGGAAAAGTATTGCAAGTCTAAGCTTATTGTAAAAACATATCTGTTGATAGAAGAGCTTTAGTAAAGGTTTTATCCTTGTATGGTACACCAGACAAATACATTAAAGTGATTAGTGCTATGTACAAGAATAACACTGCTGTGGTTAAGGTAGGAAATGAGGCTAGCAGCTGGTTTTGTATTAAATCAGGAGTTAATCAGGGTTGTGTTCTATCCCCCTTTATATGGATTATTTTGATGGACTTTGTCTTAAGGAGCATGAGAAAGGCAATGGGAGACCAGAGAAGCAAATGGGGAGGAAAAAGTCTCCTTGACTTAGATTATTCTGATGATTTAAGCATCCTAGATGAAAGTGTGAGCAAAATGAATTAAGTTTTAGAGGTATTGCAAGTTCAGGGTGCCAGAATAGGTTTGAAAATTAATGTTAAGAAGACTAAGTCACTAAGGCTAGGAATAAGTGAAGATGAAAAGGTGAAGTTGGGCAATGAAAAGATTGATCAGGTGGACAGCTTCACTTACTTTGGTAGTATTATTAGTAAAGATGGTAGGAGCAGTGAAGATGTCAAAAGTAGAATAGCCAAGGCTCAGGGTGTTTTCTCACAGTTAAAAAAAAGTTTGGAAGAATAGGAAGATAAGTCTGCAAACCAAGATTAGAATATTAGAAGCTACAGTGATGACAGTGGTCAAATATGGCTCTGAAGCATGGGCACTCTGAAAAGCAGATGAAGATTTGCTAGATGTTTTTCAGCGAAATTGCTTAAGGATTGTTCTGGGTACCTGGCTGACTGACCATATTTCAAACAATAGGCTATATGAAAAATGTGGTTCAATACTGCTCTCTAGGGCTAAAATAAAAGAAAGGTTGAGGTGGCTAGGGCACATTGTGTGGATGAAGGATGACAGATTGCCGAAGATTGTTCTTTTGGCCAACTGTCTATGGCTAAACAAAAAGCAGGTCATCCTTGTCTGGGGTGGGAGGACATCATAGAGAAAGATTTAAAGGAAATGGGAACTTCATGGGCAGGTGTAAAAAGGGAGCCTTTGAATAGATTGGGATGGAGGAGGAGTGTGTGTAGCTGTGTTGGCCTCAGGCAGCTTGGTGCTGTGGTGAGTTGTTAGTAGTAGTAGTAGTAGTATTGTAAAAACATGATCTACTTTCCCACTTTCTGCCACAACAATTTTTTCTCTATTGATAAGGATACCCTTTACCTAATAGCTTATGGACACAAGTTTTAACCTTTCAAGAAAAAATTGTTCACACTTTTTTGGATAGACAAATATTCTGAAGGCAAAATGTTTTGTCAGTCTCTGCCTTTCCTAAACATAATACTTAAATTTCCTAACTCCTTTCAAAATACTCATTCCCTTAGTTGTTCTCAAGATACTACAGATAGTCTATTTGGACAGCATGGATGAAAAGACAGCATTCTGTCTTTTGATTTATCTCACTTCTTCATTGTGGATAGATTTGAAGTTCAAGTGAGAATAATGTTGCTAAAACTTTTAGAAAGATTTGAGACATGTTTTTTTTTGCCCCTACATATCCTTCCTTTAAACACAAAATATGAATATTTGGTTCTTGTCTCCTCTCTCCCTTCAATAAGACATTCCCAGCTCATTCCCTACCTCTTGCCCTTAGATATTGTAGATATACAATTTGATAGTCTTGATATGTTAAAATTTGAGGTCTACTTCCTCCTCCCCTATACCCTGTAGGTTTCATAGGTAGCACTATTGTAATGCCTGTGATTAACTGATGATGGTAAATTTATAAATATTCATATAATTTAGCTAGGAAGAAAGTAAATAACTACTTAATGCCTTATTTTTATGCTTTCCACATTTTCTGGGACAAATTCAAGGTTGAGCCCTTAAAAGGGCTCAAAACAGCTTATATTAACCAAAAGCTTAAAAATATTTTTTTTAATAAACCAACTAGTGAGAAAACTTGCCATTTGTAGCTGATTCAAGAATCACAATTATTATTTGCATGACTCTTAATAGTAAAATATTAGCCTACTTTGGTAACAAATTCACAAAATTTCTAAGAAGAGTCTGAAACCCATCAAAAAGGCATTACAGCAAAACAAATGCACACAATTGTTGAAAACCCTAAATAGAAAACTTGGTAAATTTGGGGCAGTTTATATTGCTCATCTACAAATAAAGTACACATCACTTGATGTCCTTCCTATGCTCTTGCTGTATATAATAATTGCTTTGCACAGAAATTCAAATTTAAGCCCACTATAGACCCTCAAAGATCATACCTTTTTCTCTCATTTTTGGCTATATAAAAGGGTTAAAAACAACAATTCTTACTTTATTACATGCAGAATAATTGTAATTAACACATTTCAACTGCATCACCACTATTATTTACACCAATCCCTTCCACCTTATGTGTAATATACAGCCAAAATTATGTTTCCCATGCATTTTTTATGTAATACCTTAAATCAGGTATTTTTTAAAGACCACACTGTCTTTCTATGGCAACCAAACAAACATTCAAATGGGAATGAGTCTATTTATTAGACAGTGAAAACAGAAAAAAGCCTGGATATTTCAATCATATATACAGCAATCATCATCAGCAGAAATACTAAAGCATTAAAATTAAACCAACATATTTATACAGAATAAAATAATTACTTATAGTCTATTCACTGGATTTGGCATTGGGAGAGTTCAATTGCAGAGTTGATCCAAAGTCCTGAGTTGTACATTTTCTTTTTTAATATTGCCTAAATGTAATTTAAATTTCTTATAAAGGTGGCAAAATCTTCTTTGTCTTCCAATTGTAAAAGAAATGTTGTTGAATTTATAGATATAGATGTATAATCCATGGGCCATGGATTATACAAAAACAACAAAATGCAAAAAAACATAATAATAAGTTCAAACACTTTTGAAAATCACACTACAATAGAAAACCCTTCCTATGTCTCATCCCCACACTCACAAAATTTCCCAAATTTCAAATATCCACTTTGCAACTACTTCCTCTTTTATTTTCTAAACGCCTTCTATCCATGACATCCCTCCCAAAAATTTCCCTTCTAAGTACCTTCAGTTCTTCACAATAACACATAAAATGTTATAAATCTTCAGAATCCCTGCACATCAGACAAGAGAAGGGACCACTCCATACCTTAACCCTCCCTAAATACTTTCTTCCCCCCCCCCCCCCCAAGTGGCATAAAATTCCCTCTTACTGAAAAGACCCATTTTAAACTATCATTTTGGAGCCCAAATTTTAGATATATTTCTTCTCCTCAGGCTTTTTAATGTTTCTATATATTCCAAGGGATTGTGACTTAACCTTGTCTTCTTGCCAAACCTGGATCTCTTGATCTTGCAGCACTTTTTCCACAACTTTTGCAATCAATCCTGTTTTGACCCCTGGTCTAATGCCATCATTCCACTAGCCTGATAGCCTACATTTGTCTAGTATACTCTTAATTTGTGCAGGCCAAGAATCTTTTCTTTTGTCCAATAACATTTCATTGAAAGCATTTTTTGTTAACTGATAATCTGGCATAGCAATAATATTTTCCCAATAACCTACCATGTGTACTAACCATTTATTTCTTAAGCTAAAAAGACCCATATATTCATATCCTTGATTAGTCACATCTCCTCATATGTACAATGCATTTTTGATGTAATACCTTAAATTAGGTATGCTTTCCAAGACTACACTACCTTTCTATGATGAACAAATAGATGTTTAAATGGGGATAAGTCCATTTATTAGACAGTGAAAACAGATACATGTGTTCTCTGGTTCTCAGTTTTACCATGTTTGATTTGATTTACTGGTTTAAAAAAGAGTGATTTTAACAGCAGTCAGCAATAAGTGGTATCTTTAAACTTAACTCCCATTTACATCAGAAACTAAATTTGCCCCCCCCCTAATGTAGAAATATATACCCAGAATTGGCATATATAGGGGGGGGGGGCTGAAATTCATTTCCAATAGAAATGATTATTATATTTGTAATCAGCATAAAAAAAAGGCATCAAATTGTGTATTCAATTTATTCCTAGCTCAATAATATGATTTGATATATATTTACCCAAAAGAATTGTTTCTACCTTCACAACTTTGCTCAATCCAATTTATAAGGTTTTAAAGATAGGCTATGCAAATAGCCCACATTTTCTAAATTTTGAAAAAAAACATCAATATGGCTTAAAATTCTACTCAAATAACAGGAATTGTTATTTGAATTGTGTTTAAACAGAGTGGGATGTGGCCAAACCAGTGACTCCCCATCATCACTGACCAGCGACTCTACAGGATCTTTCCTTATTTTGCTGGACAATGTAATTTAAGGTAATTGTATTTTTCAGAACTAAAGCCAAGGAAAAAGAAGCTAATAACAGAAAATGGTCAATATATACCAAATCATATTATTGAGTTAGGACTAAAGTGAATACACCATTTGATGCCTTTTTTATGCTGATTACAAATATAATAAGCATTTCTATTGGAAATGAATTTCAGCCCCCCCCCCCTATATAGGCTATACCTAACCTAACCCAACCCAACCCAACCTAACCCTAAATTGGCCTATATAGGGGGGGGGCTGAAATTCATTTCTGATAGAAATGCTTATTATATTCGTAATCAGCATAAAAAAAGGCATCGAATGGTGTATTCACTTTAGTCCTAACTCAATAATATGATTTGGTATATATTGACCCAGAAAATTAAGGTAGGGTAAGACACCCAGTAGTTGGCCACCTGCCTATTCTCAGACAGAATGTAACTAACAGGGAACCTGTTAGTTACACAGTTAGATATACAAGTTTTCCCTGTTATTTTATATTTAAATTTCACTTCAATTGCTAATGGAAAGGCAGTGTGATCTAAGAAATTATAACAAAGAAGATGAAAACAGTATTTTCCCTACATAACCTGTTAGTTAACTAACAGGGAAACCAGCTATGTATAAAAACTTTCTAAGCACATTAGCCTAGAGGTAGGTTCCTTGTTAGTTACATTCTGTCCGAGAATAGACAGGTGGCTTACCCTAAAATGTTTTTTCATCAAAATTTCAATAGCCTAGGTAGGCTATAGGCCTAGGACCTGTTATGTAGGCAAATTTCAGGACCCTTGAGAGGGAGCAGGAGTGGGGATATGTGCTTCAAAATACCTTCCTGGGGACATATTTTAGCCTGTAGACTCATCCCTGAAAGTTTCATTTTCCTAACCTAACCCCTTTCCAAGATAGGCCAGCCAAAAGTAGCTGAAGTAGAATTTTACCTGATGGTCTTATCAACCTTAAATATTGGACTAGGTCTATTTCAGAGAATCAAACAGGCATATCACTCCAGTTAGTCAATCAAAGATGATTTTGGCCTAGGCCTACCTTCAGTCTTGTTTTCCAAAGCCTTTTCGAGATCTTTGGTATTTATTTTTCCTAATCCACAAGACTCTCCAATCGTAACAAGGAAACTGCATATTACACCGAAATCTGGAGTTGAATGAAGTGTGGTACTTCCCATATTTAAGTCATTCAAGGCGCCATTATTGTTTACAAAAATAAAAACGGTGCAGCATATTTCGGAACACCATCTATGATTTAAGCAATGTCTTCATTCGCGTTTTTCTGGCGAATTTGGAAAAGGGAAGTAAAAACCATAGACAAAAAGTATATAATACATATAATTACATGTTTTGATACCTTCTAATAATTATATATATACCTTATCTGATCACCTTTGAAGGAAAAACTAAATGTAGAATCAGCTTAAGAATTCTATTATAAAAAATTTAATGAGTGATATTAAAACCTACAACAAACAGAAAAATAGTTATATAATCGCCAAGAGTTAAAACAAAGCAAGACTATTGCGAAAGAGTTGATCATATTTTTATTGACGTTGTTCAGCTAATTGCTAAATAATGGACTAATTTTAAAGTATTTTATGCTTTTGAGCTACAGAACTAAACACTGAATTGTGATTTAAATTTGCAGCACTAAGCCGCCTAAGGCCCACACAGCCTCGCATGCTCCACCTTATCCACCATCTTGTATATAGTATTTTTATTATAAAAATCTTAGGGTGACTCGGAGAAATATTTTCAGTCGCACAGATTGAAAATGTACTTGATTTTAGGTCTTATTTGTCACTGACACCCATCCTATTAATACTTTGGAATATAAACAAATCTTAATCCATCACTTTGTTAAAAGAGCTAGTTCCGGTTGTCACGCATAAAGAAAACAATCTTCAAAATATTTTGTTTTCACTAAGGTCTACCTGGTCCTGTCTACACGCCTTACAAAACTATCAAAGACGTAAATTTTACATGTTTTCGGGCATTACACACTGATGCAAGCAAAATTAGGTTCTAATTTGCAGTTTACATAGGGGCACACTTAACCAAGAAACTTGTGAATCTCATTTCAAAGCTGATTGAAGAAATGAAGTATAAGGCGCATCCAAAACATGTGTTTTTTGAACCACACATCCCCTCCTTTAAATACAAAATGTAAACCTTACCTCTCCACCAGCACTCGGTAACCTTTGGCTTGATCGTTCCAAAAAGGTTGCAGATACACTAATACACCATTTTGATAACCTGGTACATAGTCTCTTTTCAATTACCCCAGGTTCATTGACCCCAAGTCCACTTAGTCCACTAACACCTATAACAATTTTGAACTTGACCCCCCCAAGCTGTTCATGTGATAATGCCAAAAATATTGGATCCAAATCTCTACATCCTTATCCTCTGCCCCTTACCCCAAAGTAAAAATTTGAAGTTAACTTCCTCCTCCCAAGACTTCCTGAAAGTTTCAACTTGATCCCGCAAGCAAATAACAAATCAGTCAACAATGACTGTCCATCATACAAACAGCAACAAGCAAAACATTGAGGAATTCAAGTAAGACAATGAAACTTTTTATCCTTAAATACTTCGGCTCTATATTCAAGGTCTTTCCTCGGCAAAGAATACATGAAAATATAATAAAACATAAAATAGCGAAGAAAGGAAGAAAACGAGGACAAATAACAGCCAGTGAAAAAATTGAAAAATTATGCAAATATTTCGGTCAAGACCTCCGCTTGACCGTCCTCAGTGCAGAATAAAACTGATAAAAAATATAAAAACCAAACCTCAAAATACAAACACAAAACTAAAATTGGACGACCCTTTCTTAGTAACGGTGAAAGGGTATACTTAAAATAAAATGCGCGATTATTAAAACCAAAATTAAAACCAGTCCTAGAATCATTGCTTCAAGGAAGAACAACCAGCCATGAATTAAAACAACACAAAACAAGGCGATTCATTCAGGTAAAGACAAATCAAGAGCATGTTTTTAATGGTAATCTTCGTTTTTTGGCAGTCAACCTCAAATGTCTTTTTGATTCAAGTTCATTGATATTAGCAATTGGCTTTGTAATGTAATTTGTTAAATTATTTTCAATGAAATTTTCGTATATTGCGTTGTGTGAATACTCCACTTAATCCTTCTCTTAATCCACTCTTCACCAGAGTTTAGGAAATTCATGATTTTTAAATTACTAGAAAAAACTATATACATATTATTTTGTGGGAAAACTATTAAGAATTTTGTAATAATTGTTGGTATGTATTGAGGGTAGAGTGTACTTGAAGGTCCAATAGGAACTTCACATAATAAGAAATACTTGATTTTAAGAAAATTCCTTTTTAGCCTACAGCTAATTGTGTTATTGTAATCTTTGATAACCTTAGCAATGCTACTAACCTGTATTTGTGAATCATATAAACCAATAAGCGTATGTTTAACGATTGGAAAGCTTCTTTAGAAGCTTATCTATAATGAAATTAGTACGAAGTGTGATCATGACGAAACCAACTTGATCTTCGTGAAGGACTAGGTGTACGGAACCACCATGAAAACTTTCTAACTCCCTTGAAAGGCATAAAAAGTCCAACACTAACCTCTACGCTTGTGCAGACATGGACACTTTAAAAGGTTTTGACTCCGTTCTTCATGCCTAATAAATTCTGTCTCTCTTCAGAAGTAGAGTTAAGCCATTTGTGTCTATCTGCCTATGGAAGTGATATCAGATGGCCTCAACCCGAGTACGCTTGCAAGGTGCAGTTAGTAATGGTATTCTTATATGTCGAGGCATTAAGCCGGGTTGTGTACTAAGTTAAATAGCGCCGAAGACCAGACTGCCTTTCAATCATAAACAATAAGTAGAACAATAGGGAAATTTTTATATAAGACTGTGGAACGCAACATTAAATGAATTTTTCTACCCTATATCCCAGGGCCACCCTCAGAAAAACAAACGAAGAAAAAACCAATATAAAAGAGACTCACATTGAAGTTCAATCATTAAAACTGAAAAAAGTGTTCTTAAATTTTCAAAACAGCCATAACATTATTACTTCAAGAAAGTTCAACCAGGACTTCCTTGTGTTAAAATCAAGTGTAACACGCTAATATTATCAATCAACAAAAATTTTTAGAATCTTGCAGAAATGAAAACCTCATTCCTAAGTCTTTAAAATATAAATTGTATTTAAATACCAGGAAAGAAGCGTAATTCGCGCATACATTACATTTAAAGACCGTAGTCCCCATTATTAAGGACAAAAAACAAAAACGACATGTTATTTCCTCAGAAAGAAAATCTCTTGAAAAATTCTTATTTGAAAATCTGTCCACGGTTGATTATTCTCAGGTTGTAAGATTGGAAAGGACTTTATTTAGTCACGATTTTCGTTTGTCTAGAGAACGTCTTTATAAGAAATTGGAAAGTCTGAGGAACGAATCTTCGATGAATTATCGTATTTATACTCCGAGGTTTACTCTTGGACCCGCTATCGTTAATCTCTCCCCTAGAGCTCTTGAACCTAAGGAAATCCAAACTCTTGAGAAAGGTCAAAAATTCTCTTTTCCACCAAAACAAGTTCCTTTGGCAAATATAGTTTCCTCCTTAGAATCTTCTTTGCACAAACACTACACATCTATTTCTCACCCAGATGAAGTTAGGTCTTGCTTTATAAATACACTTTACGACAGCCAAAAAAAAGTTACGTCTCATACTAATTTGACGCAAGAAATTTCGCACGACATGAAAATTTTGTCTATTCTTCGCGAAAACCCTTCAATTATAATAGCAAAAGCAGACAAGGGGAATTCACTTGTAGTCATGGATACGTTAGATTACAACAACAACATTTATTCACACTTAAAAGAAACAAATACATATACTTCCATGACTCACGACCATACTGATAAGTTGGTAAGTAACCGGATTAAAGAATCTGAAACAAAATGGCAAAATCACCTAACAATTGTATGATAAATTTTTCCCCCGAGGTAGCTTTTGCCCAAAGTTTTACGGTTTACCGAAATTAAAAAAGCAAGGTATTCCCTTAAGGCCAATTGTAGCATGTAAGAAAGCCCCTGCTTCCAATATTGGAAAATGGTTATGTACAGCCTTCAAACCTTTGCTCTATTCCCAAAAATCGCACATATGTAATTCGGTAGATTTAGTGGAAAAACTTAAAAATGCAAGCATATCAGAAAATACAACAGTAAGTAGTTTTGACATAGTTTCTATGTATACAAATATTGATGTAGCAATATCTGAGTGATTATTATAAAATAAAAGAAAACTATCATTTAATCGAAGATTAAACGACAGGAATACATTGCGAGGTTTTAATGTCCCTACTCAAAATTTGTAATAAGTATTCAGTGTATTTTCAGTTCCGTAATTCTTCTTATCAGCGAAAAATGGCCTCCCTATGGGGACACCGCTATCCGGGTTATTAGCGAATATTTATGTAGAACCCCTTGAAAATTGGGCCTTAAATTCATACTTTTAAAGCATGTCTATTGGGGGCGTTACATGGATGATGTAATGTCGCTCTGGAATTATGAGGAAAATGAACTTAGGGGCTTTCTAGATCACCTTTACATATGAACGAAATTTACAATTTACCTTAGAAATCGAAAATGCAAATAAATTACCGTTTCTGGATGTATTAATTATTCGTAGCATTGATAAACTGTATTTTACAATTTACAGAAAACCCACACAAAATAACAGATATCTACATTATAAATCAAATCACCCCCTACAAGTTAAAAGAGCTTTTGTTACCTCTCTTGTCGATCGTGCCCTAAACATTTCCTATGAATCTCACATCACAGATGAACTAAATTTTATTAGAGACATACTTTTTGGAAACGGTTATCCTATTGTCTTTATTAACAATATCATTAGCCAAAGATTGGCAAGTCACTCCCGTAAAATCAAGGGTGTTTTACCATGTAAAGTTCCCGCCAAGCCCTCAAATATAATTTACCTTCCATTTATCCCAAAAGTCACTACAAGTTTAAAAAAAGTTTGCACACAAAATAATTTTTATGTAGTATTTACCAATAATTTTAAAATTAAGAATCTCCTAAACTCTGGTAAAGATATAACCCCAGTTACTCGCCAAAGAGGGTTTTTTTTTAATTATAATGTGACTGTGGCCACTTTTATGTTGGTAGAACCCACCAAAATTTAGGAAAACGCCTACAACAATACAAAGATGACATAACTAAAGCTTTGAATTCTAATAGTACAAATAATTCTTTTGATTCTGCTTTCGGCAGTCATGTTTATGATAACCCTAGCCATAAAAGGCTTTTTGAAGAAACTTACCTTATTAGCAATGATTTAGGCATAAAACTAAGTTGTTCGAGTGGCAATTGAAATTAAAATCACAATAAATACTCGTAGTAATATTTTTTTAAATAGGGATTTGGGGGAATATTCGCTTAATTCCTTATACACAAATTTAATTAAATATGATTTAACTAATTATATTATAAAACCAGTAAATAATTCAACTCAACCTGTTACGGATAGACCTTCTAGGCTGGCTACCAAAAAGACAAGATTAGCTTTAAGAGCTAGTCTGTAAGTGTTTTTTATTCCATTTGAATGAACTGTCTTTTTTCACTTCGCTCGGTGCACCAGTCCTAGTTGAACTTCCTTGAAGTAATGATGTTAGGGCTGTTTTGAAAATTAATTTTTTTTTTTTTCAGTTTTAGTTATTGAATTTTAATGTGAGTTTCTGTTATATTGGTTTTTTCTTCGTTTTCTTTGCTGAGGACGGTCCTTGGATATAGGGTCGAAATATTCATTTAAAGTTGCGTTCCACTGTCTTATATAAAAATTCCCCTATTGTTCTACTTATTGTTTATGTGCCCTAAGTTCTACAATATTTAATAACAGCATTAGAAAAGTGACTGTGCAATTTTCACCATAGTAGATTGAGCCATATGTTGATACAAGTCGCTTGTCGTATACCGACGACATTCACTTTTTAGCTGATAATCTGAAAGCACTCCAGAATGAAACAGTCTGTAGATGTTTTGATCTATATTGAATGAAACAGTCTTTCAGTTGCTACTTCCAAAACAGATTTATTTTGTCTTTGGACCTGAGACAACCTCCACTGATCCAATCCAACTTGATTCACATATAACCTTATCTTCCAATTCAATTGGGTATTTATGCGTTCCATTTTGGACACCTTTCTAAGGGCAAGAAGCCCGTAGCAAATTTTATCGGCTTCTTGCCAGTGTAAATGGCCAATTTGATAAGAGAACCCTTGGTCGGCTGTAAAGCACATTCTTTACACCGTATGTGTTGTTCTTTACATCCCTCTGGAGATTTTTCTCCACCTCTGATAAAAAAAGCAAATCCGATGGTTGTTCTTTAGGTTCTGCAAATATTTTTTTCAATTTCCCTATTTGGACTCGTAATAGATGCATTTCCAACGATACAGTGTTTTGGAGATTTGTCAAAAATGACAAAAATTACGATTAAAATTCTAGAAATTGAAAATAAAACACAATTTTTGGATGTGTTAATTATTTATGCCAGACACAAATTATATTTTATTATTTATAGAAAACACATACAAACAACAGATATTTTCATTTTAAATCTAATCACCTTCCACAAGTTAAAAGAAGCGTTTTAACTTCTCTCGTGTGCTAAACATTTGCTCTGAGTCTTACGTCACAATAGAACTGAATCAGAGGCAACGCTGTAGCGTTGCCTATAGTAAAGGCCATACGGCTCCAATGTTTTATTATTTATTATTTATTATTATTTTTTGTTCCCAGAGGCACTTCATATGGATGGGGTTGTCGTAGAACCTTCAAAGGGGGATCATTCGATTGGAAATCGAGAGTTCTAGTGCCCTTTTTAATAGTCGAAAATGATTGGAGGGCAACTAGCCCCCCCCCAGGCCCACAATTCCCCCAGACACATCCAATCAAAATTTTGAGATAGCCATTTTGTTCAGCATAGTTGATTTCCGTATAGAAAATATATTTTTGAAGAGGACACTCCCCCACAACCCTCAGGGCAAGGGTTTTAAGTTATGCCCTGGGGGCATATAAGGTTTTTATAGAAGGCGTTGTCGTAGAAACTTCAAAACAGGCTCAATCGATTGGAAATTAAAGGGCTAGTGCCGTTTTTAATAATCGAAAGTGATTGGAGTGTAACTAGCCCCCTCCCTCCCCCCACGCCCATCATTTCCCCAAACACATCCAATCAAAATTTTGAGATAGCCATTTTGTTCAGCGTAGTTGATTTCCAGATAGAAAATATATTTTTGAGGAGGACACTCCCCCACAACGCTCAGGGCAAGGGTTTTAAGTTATACCCTTGGGGCATATAAGGTTTTTACAGAAGGCGTTGTCGTAGAAACTTCAAAAAAGGCTCATTCGATTGGAAATTCAAAAAGCTAGTGCCCTTTTTAATAGTCGAAAGTGATTGGAGGGCAACTAGCCCCCCCCCCCACCCCACACCCATTATTCCCCCAAACACATCCAATCAAAATTTTGAGATAGCCATTTTGTTCAGCGTAGTTGATTTCCAGATAGAAAATATCTTTTTGAGGAGGACACACGCCCACAACCCTCAGGGCAAGGGTTTTAAGTTATGCCCTGGGGCCATATAAGGTTTTTATAGAAGGCGTTGTCGTAAAAATTTCAAAACAGGCTCATTCGATTGCAAATCGAGAGTTCTAGTGCCCTTTTTAATAGTCGAAAATGATTGGAGGGCAACTAGCCCCCCCCCCACGCCCATCATTCCCCCAAACACATCCAATCAAAATTTTGAGATAGCCATTTTGTTCAGCGTAGTTAATTTCCAGATAGAAAATTATTTTTGAGGAGGATACTCCCCCACAACCCTCAGGGCAAGGGTTTTAAGTTATGCCCTGAAGGCATATAAGGTTTTTATAGAAGGCATTGTCGTAGAAACTTCAAAACAGGCTCATTCGATTGGAAATTATAGAGCTAGTGCCCTTTTTAATAGTCGAAAGTGATTGGAGGGCAGCTAGCCCCCCCCCCCCCTACGCCCATCATTTCCCCAAACACATCCAATCAAAATTTTCAGATAGCCATTTTGTTCAGCGTAGTTGATTTCCAGATAGAAAATATAATTTTGAGAAGGACACTCCCCCACAACCCTCAGGGCAAGGGTTTTAAGTTATGCCCTGGGGGCATATAAGGTTTTTATAGAAGGCGTTGTTGTATAAACTTCAAAACAGGCTCATTCGATTGGAAATTAAAGGGCTAGTGCCCTTTTTAATAGTCGAAAATGATTGGAGGGCAACTCCCCCCCCACTCCCATCATTCCCCCAAACACATCCAATCAAAATTTTGAGATAGCAATTTTGTTCAGCGTAGTTGATTCCCAGATAGAAAATATATTTTTGAGGAGGATACTCCCCCACAACCCTCAGGACAAGGACTTTTAAGTTATGCCCTGGGGACAATAAGGTTTTTATAGAAGGCGTTGTCGTAGAAACTTCAAAACATGCTCATTCGACTGGAAATTAAAGGGCTAGTGCCCTTTTTAATAGTCGAAAGTGATTGGAGTGTAACTAGCCCCCTTCCCCCCACGCCCTTCATTTCCCCAAACACATCCAATCAAAATTTTCAGATAGCCATTTTGTTCAGCGTAGTTGATTTCCAGATATAAAAAATATTTTTGAGGAGGACACTCCCCCACAACCCTCAGGGGCAAGGGTTTTAAGTTATGCCCTGGGGGAATGTTAGGTTTTTATAGAAGGCGTTGTTGTATAAACTTCAAAACAGGCTCATTCGATTGGAAATTAAAGGGTTAGTGCCCTTTTTAATAGTCAAAAATGATTGGAGGGCAACTCCCCCCCCCCTCTCCCATCATTCCCTCAAACACATCCAATCAAAATTTTGAGATAGCCATTTGGTTCAGCGTAGTTGATTTTCAGATAGAAAATATATTTTGAGGAGGATACTCCCCCACAACCCTCAGGGCAAGGGTTTTAAGTTACGCCCTGGGGGCATAGAAGGTTTTTATAGAAGGCGTTGTCGTAGAAACTTCAAAACAGGCTCATTCGATTGGAAATTAAAGGGCTATTGCCTTTTTCAATAGTCGAAAGTGATTGGAGTGTAACTAGCCCCCCCCCCCTACGCCCATCATTTCCCAAACACATCCAATCAAACTTTTGAGATAGCCATTTTGTTCAGTGTAGCTGATTTCCAGATAGAAAATATGTTTTTGAGGAGGGAACTCCCCCAAAACCTTCAGGGCAAGGGTTTTAAGATATGCCCTGGGGGCATATAAGGTTTTGTAGAAGGCGTTGTCGTAGAAACTTCAAAAAAGGTTCATTCGATTGGAAATTCAAAGGGATAGTGCTCTTTTTAATAGTCAAAAGTGATTGGATGGCAACTAGCCCCCCCCCCCCCCTACACCCATCATTTCCCCAAACACATCCAATCAAAATTTGAGATAGCCATTTTGTTCAGTGTAGCTGATTTCCAGATAGAAAATATATTTTTGGAGGACACTCCCCCACAACCCTCGGCAAGAGTTTTAAGTTATACCCTGGGGGCATATAAGGTTTTTATAGAAGGTGTTGTCGTAGAAACTTCAAAAACAGGCACATTCAACTGGAAATTCAAATGGCTAGTGCCCTTTTTAATATTCGAAAGTGATTTGAGGGCAACTAGCCCCCCCCCCCCAAACCCATCATTCACCCAAACACATCCAATCAAAATTTTGAGATAGCCATTTTGTTCAGCGTAGTTGATTTCCAGATAGAAAATATGTTTTTGAGGAGGACAATCCCCCACAACCCTCAGGGCAAGGGTTTTAAGTTATGCCCTGGGGGCATATAAGGTTTTTTATAGAAGGCGGTGTCGTAGAAACTTCAAAAAAGGCTCATTCGATTGGAAATTCCGAGGGCTAGTGCCCTTTGTAATAGTCGAAAGTGATTTGAGGGCAACTAACCCCCCTCTCACGCCCACCTTTTCCCCAAACACATCCAATCAAAATTTTAAGACAGCCATTTTATTAAACGTAGTTTTAAGTTCTGGAAATTAGGTCTTTGAGGATTACAACTCTCCCAAAGCCCTCAGGGCAAGGGTTGTAACTTAAGGATTCTTCGAATCCTTCATATTATTTCTTATGGAAGGATGCTCGTATAAACTTTAGAGAGGGCTCGTTTGATTGGAAATTGAAAGTTCTTGTTCACTTTTTAAGAGTCACTTTTTAAGAGGCGCTTTACTGAAAACGAATTATATTACAAATGTTTTCTTTTGTACTTAATATTGAAAATAAATATTAAAATTACAGAAAAATTTTGAACTGATGAGCTTTTAGCAATTGATATCATTATGCATCAAATATTCAGTTTAATTTATTAGTTGTTTTCAAGATTGGTCAAGACAAATATAGTTTCACTACAAGCAAAATTTGGATACTGCCCCCTTCTTTAACTGTAAAAACCTAAAGCCTTCTGCGTCATTGGTGCTTCACTGAAAACGAATTACTCGTATATTACAAATTTATTATTTTCCAGTTCTTACAGCATTGAAAATGAAAATAAAAATTACAGTGAAAAAAAACTTGAACTGATTGATCTTTCAACAATTAATATCATTATATATCTAATATTCAATTTGATTTTGTTTATACTTTCCAAGACTGTTCAAGACTCATAAAGTTTTGCCATTTTTTTTTAACTGTGCCATTTTTTTTAATTAATCGTGTTAGTTTGTTATGAAAACATTCTATGGCTTCTAGGCATTTCTAATTGAGCGGAAAACTGCACCTCAAACCTTGTGGAACATGTATTTTCTTGCATGAAACACTAAAATATAATAAAATGTCAAGTTTCGGAGTGTTCCACCACTCGCAAGCAAGTGCCATTGGTATTTTTGAATCCGCATGGTCAATTTAGGTGGTGGATGGTAGGCTAATTCTCGTAGCAGCCCCATTCCGTCGTGGTATGGTTCACAGTTTCAACACCTGGCGTCCGGACTATCATATAATCTACCAAGCATACAACTACCCCAAATCAGTATCAATAAATAAATGAAACCCAAAACGAACAAAAATTAAAATAAATATTAGAGTAACGAGCATAAATTAATGTGAGTAGGGTTCAAAACCCCTATGCTTTCTAAAAGCCAGAATATAATTTGTACTTTACTGAAAAAAAATTCAAATGAGTTTACTGAAAAAAATGTGCATTATCAATTTAATATACTTATGCTGATATTTATTCCCTAAAATCTTAGTTAATTTTTGATTTCTTAAAGTTACAAAAGTGAAAATATTTCAAAGAATTGTTTTCAGTAAAGCGCCAATGACGCAGTAGGTTTTAGGCTTCTGCAGTGAGACGATACCCAAACTCTTGTTTGTAGTTATTTTTATTCGATTCAAACTTGATTTGCATATTCAATTTAAGTTTCACTCGTTTTAAGATTTATTTATTCATTTACATTAATATATATTGTATTTTTTGTTCGCATTGATTGTTTATTTAATTTCTGTTCGTTTTAAGTTTCATTTATACTTTAATAGCAAAATATTTGTTTTCGTTTTAAGCTAGATTTTCATATTCAATCCAAGCATTACTCGCTTTAAGATCTATTTATTCATTTATATTATTACTTGTTGTATGTTTTTGCTATGATTGTTTATTTAATTTCTGTTCGTTTTTGGTTTCATTTATTCTTTAATAGTAATTTCTGGTTGTTTTGAGTTTGAATTTTAACAGGTATTTGTATCTCCTGAGGTTAAGTTTAAAATGGCCTTTACTTTTCTTTGAAAAACTTATTTTTCGGAAAGTTTTTTTTAATTAATTTTTATCAAAGATATAGTTTTTCAAAACGGTTATCCAATCCTGTTTATTAATCGTATCCTGTAAACAAAACAAATTGACCTTAGCCTACCCATAGTACCCCCATCCCTGCTGAATCTGATAAACCCCAGTCACCCTTAGCAATTATCCATAGACCTTCTCACCCTCAAACTCCTTTTTCAAATTGTTTGCTAGATAAAACGGGTGTTTCTGGTACTCATAGTAGTAAACATGAGAATAATAAATCACCTTACCATTTCCCCAGTTTGTTATTAAGTAATGCCGAAAGCCTTAATTTTCAAAAACTTATTGAGCTTGAAATTACGGTGAATAGCCTAGAATCAAATTTAGTTTGTATAACCGAGGTTCAGTCCCAAAACCTGGATACTCTGAAGATAGCTTTCTTAATAAGTTTGTTAAACTTCGCCCCCATGATAATTATCTTGGTAAAAAGGGTACAAGGGGTAATGATTTTTGTCGTGATAATTTGTCGCAAAGGGAAGTAAAAGTTCCAGAAATAAATGGGTATGATGAAATAATTTGGATTAAAGTTAAACCAAAAGTTCTACCACGCCCATTAACCAAAATCATTGTTGGTTGTTTTTATTATTCACCCGGCCAAAAATCGGAGCAGCGTAAAAATTTCTTGAAAAAAGTCCTTTCATCACTTGATTACCTCCAATCTAAACATCCAAATTTTGAGATCCTACTTACCAGTGACGGAAGTAAACCAAGAACTAGTCATCTTTGTCGGGAAGTTAATTTAAAACAAATTGTTAATATCCAAACAACAAAAGGTAGTACTTCCCTTGACATTATTTGTACAAACATGCATGAATTCTGTCAAAGACCCAATTCCCTCCCCTCACTTAGTGGCAGTTACCATTTTACGCATTCGCTAAATCCGATACAAGATCATATTCGCAAGTTTAAATTTGATGAGTTTAAGTATCGACCAATTACTGATAGTGGTCTGCTCAATTTTGGAACATGGCTTTCAGAAGAGCAATGAGAAGATGTATTCGCTGCCGACGAATCAAATAAGAAAGCCAAACTTTTGCAAGAAAAGCTTATCCATAATTATTTACTCCATTTTCCAGAGGTGAAAAAGAAAAGATGTTCTAATGATAAGCCGTATATAAATGATACGATAAAAGTTTAATCCGACACAAATTATGACTGTTTCACCAAGAAAAAAACTGAAGAAGCTAACCTACTAAGAAAATCTATAAGAAGTAGATTCGGAAAGCTTCAGCACATTATTATCATAATAGAGTAAGTGAACTCTTTAAAGCACAACCAAAGCAGTGGTATAATACAGTCAAGAAAATCAGCGGTAGAACAGTCAAAAATGTTGACTTTAATCTTGATGTTCCCCTGAAACCAAAACTAATTCCCTAAATAAACACCTTGCTGCTATTGCACAAACACTCCCTCCTCTCTCATGTAATATTCCTGCCCCCCTCCCCCACCACCAGACCAGGATATCCCTGTAGTACAACCTGTTGATGTTGATGCAAAAATATATAAACTAAAGAGAACTTCAATATGTCCCCTTGATATTCCAGTTGATTTAGTAAAAGTATTTCCTGATAAATTATCAAAACTTTTATCAAATATTTTTAACACGATAACTAGAAGTGGTTCATTGTCTAAGTGTTGGAAAAAAGGATACATCACACTCATACAGAAGAAAGGTGTTTGTTTGGATTTTTATGGAGTCCGACCAATTACCTTAACACCAATATTCTCTAAACTGTGTTTGAGAGCTTCGCAGCAGATTGGCTTCAAAGACGATCCTTGAACTTATAGATGAACAACAATTCGGAAATATGAAAGGTTTATCAACGACACAATTACCTGGTCAGTCTCCTCGATACTGCATTTAAACTACTTGACGAGCCAGATACCTGGCCAAATCTCCTTTTAATTGACCTCCAAAAGGCTTTTGATCTTGTTAGTCATTAATTAAAAAAACTTTTTCTACAAAATAAGTTTTTCAAAGAAAAGTAAAGAACTCCATTAAACAAAAAATGAGCAAAAATAAAATCAAATAATCTATCAAGCGTGAAACTACCACAAATCAGCATCGATAAATCAATGAAACCCAAAACGAGCAGAAATTACAATATGTAACCGAGTCAAACTCAAAACGAGCAGAAATTAACATAAGTTGGGCTCAAAACCCCTATGCCTTCCCAAGGCCAGAACATAATTTGCACTTTACTGAAAAAATACAACTGAATTTGCATTGTCAGTTTAATATACATATACTGATATTTAGTAATCAAAATGTTAATATTATTTGATTTATTAGAGTTATAAAAGTAAAAACATTTATATTTTTTCAGTAAAGTGCAAATTATGTTCTGGCCTTGAGAAGGCATAGGGGTTTTGCGCCCAACTTATGTTAATTTCTGCTCGTTTTGAGTTTGAACATAATTTGCACAGTACTGAAAAAAATATAAATGTTTTTAATTTTATAACTTTAATAAATCAAATAATATTAAGATTTTGATTACTAAATATCAGTAAATGTATATTAAACTGACAATGCACGTTCATTTGTATTTTTTTCAGTAAAGTGCAAATTATGTTCTGGCCTTGAGAAGGCATAGGGGTTTTGCGCCCAACTTATGTTAATTTCTGCTCGTTTTGAGTTTGACTCGGCTATTTATTGTAATTTCCGCTTGTTTTGGGTTTCATTTATTTATCAATGCTGATTTGTGGTAGATTCACGCTTGGTAGATTATTTGATTTTATTTTTGCTCATTTTTTGTTTAATGGAGTTCTTTACTTTTCTTTGAAAAACTTATTTTGTGGAAAAAGTATTTTGAATTAATTTCTGTTCGTTTTTTATTGACATAGTCTTTTCAAAGAAAAAGAAAATAATACTTTAAATCTTTTCGGTTTTTTAAGAATTTATAGTTTGGCCTGCTATTTGTATGCTGGAGAAAATTTTTCAGCAATTTTTACCAACCTCTGCCCTCTTAAAAATCTGGACACAAATAGTAGTGTTTAATTTAGTTTCATACCTCCTCTAGTTGACCTGAAATGGAAAACTTGATACCATTCGCAAAAAAATCTGTTTACTTTCTTCGATAGCTTGGATACACTTACCCTATTTTGATTTGGTTAAATTTTAAGAGCAGAAGCAGCCCAAAAGTTTGAACATAATACCCTCAGTCGTTCTTGGGATACTGCTGAGATGCCTTATTGAGAATTAGCATTAATACAGTTCATTTTAATTTAATCTTATGGCAACATTTAGTTTTTAAACATAAAGTCAACTGGGAGGGTGGGCGTGGGAGGGGGATTAGTTTCCCTCCAATCACTTTCGACTATTAAAAAGGGCATCAGCCCTTTCTATTTTCAATCGAATGAGCCCTTTTTGAAGTTTCTACGACAACTCCTTTGATACAAAGTGCCCTGTACTAAACAAAAAAAAAAAAAAAAAAACATTATATCCACATCGATCTTTACTATAAAAATGTCAAGCCTTCCAATTACTTTCGACTATTAAAAAGGGCACTAGGCCTTTCGAATTCCAATCGAATGATCTTTTTTCGAGTTTCTACGACAACACTTCCTATAAACACCTTATATGGCCCCAGGGCATAAATTACAACTCATACCCTAAGGGCTGTGAGGGTGGTTGTCATCCTCTAAGACGTAATTTTCAGAACTTCCAACTACGTTACACAAAATGGCTATCTCAAAATTTTGATTGGATGTGTCAGGGAAAATGGTGGGCGTGAGAGGGGCGTTAGTCTTTCTCCAACCACTTTCAACTATTAAAAAGGCACTAACCCTTTCAATTTCCAATCAAATGAGCCCTTTTGAAGTTTCTACGACAACGCTTTCAATAAAAACCTTATATGTCCCCAGGGGATAACTTACAACCCTCGCCCTGAGGGCTGGGTGGGGGGGGGGGTTGTCATCCTCACAGACCTAATTTCCAGAACTTTCTACTACGTTGAACAAAATGGCTATCTGAAAATTTTGATTGGATGTGTTTGGCGGAATGGTGGGCGTGAAATAAGGGTTAGTCACCGTCCAATCACTTTCAACTATTAAAAAGGGCACTATCCCTCTCAATTTCCAATTAAATGAACCCCTTTTGAAGTTTTTGTGACAACTCTATCATTAAAAACCTTATATGCCCCCAGGGCATAACTTACAACCTTTGCCCTGGGGACTCTCGGGGATTTGTCATCCTTAAATACATAATTTCCAGAACTTTCAACTACGTAGAACAAAATGGCTATCTCTAAGCTTTGATTGAATGTGCTTGGAGAAATTGAGGGCGTGAGAGGGGGTTAATTACTCTCCACTCACTTTCGACTATTAAAAAGGGCAATTTCAATTTCCAATCAAATGAGCCCCTTTTGAAATTTCTACAAAAACTTTCTATATAAACCTTATATGCCCCCAGGGCACAAATTACAACCCTTGCACTGAAAGCTCTGATGGGGGTTTTATCCTAAAAGACCTAATTTCCAGAACTTTCGACTACGTTGAATAAAATGGATATCTCAAAATTTTGATTGGATGTGTTTGGGGAAATGGTGGGCGTGAGAGGGGGGTTAGTTGCCCATTTCAATAAAAACCTTATATGCCCCCAGGGCATAACTTATAACCCTTGCCCTGAAGACTATGGGGAGAGTGTCCTGCTCAAAGGTATAATTTCCTGAACTTTAAACTTCGTGGAACAAAATGGCTACCAAAAAATTTTGATCGGATATGTTTGGGGAAATGGTGGGCGTGGAAGGGGTGTTTGTTGCCTTCCAATTACTTTCGACTATTAAAAAGGGCACTAGCCATTTCAATTTCCAATCGAATGAGTCATTTTTGAAGTTTCTACGACGAGGCGTTCAATAAAAGCCTTATATGCCCCCAGGGCATAACTTAAAACCCTTACCCTGAGGACTCTGGGGGACTGTCCTCCTGTACCATTGAAGTTTTATTTGTAGTGATAGAAAAGATTTGCTCGTGGCGATAGAGATTTCTCCTATAGCGCCACTTATGGCGCTGGAGATTGTGTCAACTAGGCTAGCGCCGCTCTCAATTAATGAGAGAAAATTGAATATGTAGACATACAAATGTGGCTTCTTCTTTCTTGAGCTATCTGGAGATCAGATTCCTTTGGGAGCATTTACCATGGAGACTGGCGAACTAGTTACCTATTATCGGACTAGACTCAGACATATAAGAGAAACAAACACATATAAAAAGACAGTAGATTTATTGAACTTACATGCTTAGTTGTACAGCAACGGGTCACTTCAATGACAATAAATGGTGACCGAGATTATTTGCGGTACTACTCGTTTTAAGTCTGAATACATATTAAAATTAAAAAACACATTTACCCCACTCCCAAACGCAGTTCTTTCGTCCTGCGCCCTAGGGACTGCCTGCCATTGGCTCACGTGCCCCAAGGACGCGAATCCTCGTCCAATAATCTCTTAAAGATTTTTCAGATGATTCAGGAGTTCACACAGTTTTTTGCCTTTTAAACTTCCTTGGAAATTTTATGCATTGCATTTTTTTTGCTACAAATATCTTAGCGAAATTCGAACGACTAGCGCCGTTGTCTGACTGAAGCTAGAAATGCAATTTCTCTTTTTGCTGATTAAGGACTTTTCATTTTTGCGACCAGATTTAGCTTAATTATAAGAAATCGGAATTATCTTTAGAAAGGAACTTTATTTTGGTATTTCAAATACGTCGTGTTTTACTCCCGGTACATATCACCCTTCCCATCAATTAATGACGTCTCGTCATTAGTAACTGCTCGCCTTTGGGTTTTTATTTTTTTTTTTTTATGTTCGCCATTTATTAACTATTTTTTTTTTTTTTTTTTTTTTTTTTTTTTACATAATTATTTTATATAAATGTTATGACTTAATCAGGAGTGCTAAAAATTTTCTCTATTACTTTTCTTATTTTATTCTACATCCCTATCTAAAATTCATCTACCGGACTAAGATTATTCATGGTTCTAGGCTAGCTACTATACTAAAGATTTTTTTTTTTTTTAATTCAATTTTTACAAGGCTTTTTTTTTTGATTTTGCTGTCTATATGGCATGCTACATTCTATCTACGCTACATTAAATGAACGACATGATAATACTACACTTAATTCTACTTGTGGTACATACATGAATGATTTATAACATACAATATTTGGTTCATCATATTCACTGATGACATTAAAACACTTTCACTATTGGGATTTTTGAATTGTCAAAGTTATTAGGAAGTACAACATGTAGCTTCACATCTATTCATCACCTTTCGTGTCCTTAGTGTACTACACCCTTCTGTTGTAAATTACTGTCCTTCACTCCTTTTGTCCTGGCGAAAATTTCGAAGCACTTACGTTATGGTTTCTTCATGGAACAGTTTGAGTCTAGCTGTCTTCACACGGTAAGTTTTCCCTAATAGTCAACTGGGAAATGACCGTTAAATATCGTTCTAATAGTCAACTGGGGAATGATTCTTCCCATTGCAGGTGTTGGTGTTTTTCTTCTCAGCATATCATTTTTTAGGATTTTAGAGGCACATAGAGAATGTATTCTCGCGTAAAATTGTTCATTTGTGCCTTTTGAAACGGGTTGTCGTCCTACTATAGTGACTCTCTTAATATATTGTCTTTAAATTCAACTTCGAACCTCTTCAACTATCATTTAACTTCAAATATCGTTAAATATCGTTTATCTTGTACTGCCCGATGGTGTTCTCAGAGTTAAAGTTCAAATTGTCTTTAATTTCTGCTTCAAATATCTTCAAATGTCTTTAAGTGTCATTTAACTTCAAATATCGTTTATCGTGTGCTGATCGATAGAGTTCTCAGAATTAAACTTCAAATTGTCTTTAATTTCATCTTCAAATATCTTCAAATGTCTTTAAGTGTCATTTAACTTCAAATATCTTTTATCGTGTGCTGATCGATGGAGTTCTCAGAATTAAACTTCAAATTGTCTTTAATTTCAGCTTCAAATATCTTCAAATGTCTTTACATATCATTTAACTTCGAATATCGTTAAATATTGTTTATCTTGTTCTGATCGATGGGGTTCTCAGCATTTATGTGATTATATAGTTCGTTAAGGCACTTGATACTGAGGTTCAAATATAGTGTTACCTGATACGTAATATGGTTCATGGTCGAAGAAACGACGATCGAAGGCAACTGTTGTTTTCGTAGACGAAGCTGGGATGAAGTTGCCTGGAGTCATGGTGAGTACTCTTCGTTGGTTGAGATATGATGAAACTAGATGTTACTGGGTCGTATCTGTACTGGGCAGCTTATTGTAATACTCAATGACCAAAGTGTCCATTTACTTTCCTGTAATAAAAACAACGCGGCAGAATCACATGTTCTTTGAAGTAAATACATATACAATAATTCACGCATTAATTGGGTTATAATTTCTTAGCTATGAGACAGAATTAAATAAATACACTAATATTAGTACTCACAATGAAAATCTAAAACAGAAATTTCTTCAAATTTGTTTTGATAACGAAAATATCGATATTAAATAAACATAATTTACCCTACATTATTAAGTTTGAGGTCTGTTTTTACAATATTTTTTCATGCCTGCATTGCTCACGCAAGTCCGTGCTGTATAAGAAACGCATGTTGCAGCGTCATAACCACACGGTTTTACGCAAACGATACTACAATGAGGGAACAAGACATAACAAGGACTAGTGGAGACCTCTATACCCACTAGTTTTCTGATGTCTTCCCTATTTCTTGGCTTAGACGTTCTCATGGGGCTCCGGGTTTAACGGCTGAAATGCCGAGGTTCTTAGTCTCAGGATTTTTCCGTAATTGCAAGTCAACATTGGTGCCTCGTATTCGCCTTTCGAATAAGATCATTAGATGCAGGATTTCCAAGCTTGCCCGCGTAGATTCCAGTTGATGCTTGGCAAAGAATATAAGCATAATGAAGAACTGACATCAATATCTTTTTAGAAGGCTATTGTTTGAGCAAATCCTTCAGCACTAAATAAATAAATATTATATTAAAGTCTTATTAGAATCCGTTAAGCGAGAAACACCTTCACATTAATAGGGAATTCCTTGTGGGTTTTACTTAGTCGCCATTGGACATACACAGGGTTTCAATCCATATATCTTAACTGATTAAATGGTTTTAAAATTTTACATATTATTATTGAGATATAATTTCACATCCGCCGTGAAATTCTACATATAAACGTACCATAGGTTGTTTGGTTATAGTTACCAATAGTTGGCTATTGGTACATATATTACTCGAGTAAGAAACATTATATTTCTCGAGTAAGAAACACATGAATAAGCAAACTTGCGGCGCATAATTACACTGGTAGGCCTAAAATAATTATAATCTGCACTAAGATAAAATATTTCATATAATTAGACGCTTCTGTACTGATAATTTCTTGTTTTTTTTTTTTTGATAATATCCATCTTGGTTAGGACATGGGTCGATTTTTCATAGAAAATCTGAGGGGACCTGAGTCAGTATAGGTAAGATATAACGTGACTGACTTGCGAAAATATTTCACAAAAATTAGAGCACAATATATGTCATAGATAAACCAATGAAATTAAAGGACATTTTTGTCACAGAACTATAGAACAGTGATCTCTCTGTTATTGTATATGTCATAGATATAAACTAGTGAAATTAAATTTTTCGCCAAGGAGCTAAAGACATTAATGTCTCTGTTTCTCTTTGGAAGTAATGCTAACACAGAGCCGTAGGACAGCATACGTCATAGATATAATATAATGAAATTAAAAGCTTTTCTTTTTTTTTTCTTTTTTTTTTTTTCGCCTCGGAGCTATAAGAAAGTAAACTCTCTGTTTCTCTTTCAAAGCATTCAGATCCAAAAACGAAAACTTAGCTCACTGAAGTTTCTATTCAACCTTTAAGTATTGCTTTGACTGGCCCTGATTGGCATAAGAATACTAATTTCTTACACTTGAAGGACTGAGAAATATCCCTTCCTACGGTCGTTAAAAAAATTACAAAAAAACAATGATGGGCCTTGAGTTCCTCCCCAGGCTTCCCACAAGACGTGGTCCAACGCCAGTTGTCGTTTTCAGTAGACCACTAGCTTCCTACCTTTGGTTATTTTCTGTGATCGTCAACGTTTTGACATTACTCGTATTATTTTATTTTATTTTTTTTTTCATTAATATTGACTTGGTTAACTTTACTTGCACACTTTTGAATTTATTATGGTGTTAAATTCATATCTTTGAAATTTGTCTTTACATTAATTAGGGATATTTCCATCTGTCAGGTTTTTTAACCGTTCTACCTGACTGTGTCGTTATTTTCTCCTCTGTTTCTTGCGGTTTTTTCTTTTTCGGTTTGTCTAGCGAAATAAGGTCAAACTTTTTGTATTGTTTTTTCAAAAATTCTTGCCCTTTTAATTTCGTTTGTTTCCCGTGTGCGGCTGCTGAGGTCGGCCTTGATTTCCCTATTTCTTTAGCTACTATTTGGCCTGATTCACCATCAGACTCTTCGGAACTAGTTTCTGACGAATCCGGATTGGAACTTTTAGAGGTGGCACTTTTTGTGGTATCACCTGCCATTCCTTCGTAAATTTCTACTCCTCTGGAAGTAGAAGGTTTATTCTCTAAGCCCTCGCCTTGAGTTCTCAACTCGGGGGATTTGAAAGATTCTTGAGAGCTTTGGGAGGAATCAATAGTTTTTGCGGGGTTCCTCCATTGTTTGAAGGCCATGTCTTCAGGGGGATGGGGAATTCTTTGCAATAGGGATTCCCTCCGTGAAGTCCACGTCCAGTCGTGTTTAGGTTTGACCTTGGACACAGTTATATCATGATATTGACCTTGCTGGTCATCCTTTGGAGTTTTATTCCCGGGCAATGTACTTTGACTCGTTTTTTATGGGAAAATTTATTAAATCCATAGCTTCTCGCAGGTTTGTTTTAGTTAAATCTTTGGGAGGAGTTTTCTTTACAGTAATACCGGGGGTTTCTACAGCTCTGTTTAATTCTTCCTGTAAAGACAGGGGCCTTTCTATTGGTGTTGCAGGGGAAACCATATCGTCTGGAAATCTTTTGGGGGGACATGGGGTCGAGATTCTATCGGGGAAGAATTGGGTTTTTGGAGATATTGTATAATCTAAATCTCCCGCGCTCGCCGATGAATAACTTTTTGGAGTTTTTGGCGTTCTTATTCTTACTGGTATTAGGGATTTTTTCTCTGGAACAACTAGATTTTCCATAGCCAAAAATTCTTCGAAGTTTTGTTCATCACTTTCATTTTCAAAATAATCTTGTTTAAAATTGAAAGGTTTTAGCTCTGCCAATCTTGACCTAGGGGGCTCATTTTCCGAATCTGACGAATCAGTAGAGGAGGGCTGTGATACCCATCTCTCTGGAAATTTGGCTCTTTTTATTCGGCTAACATGCGCCTTGTAAGTTCTTCCACTATCGGGGTTTTCCATTTTGAAGGTATATTCATTATCGTACTTTTTGACTATTCTGTACGGCCCAGAATATTTGTTGGAAAGTTTTTTTCCTTCCGTTTTTGCCTCGTTCTTTAGGTAAACGAAGTCTCCTACTTTGAAATCTATATTCCCCTTAACTTTGGGTTGGTTTCTTAGCTCTTGGTTTATTTTACATTTTTCCAATTCTTGCCTAACTATTTTATAAGTTTTCCTCATCCTATTTATGAATTCTTGTTTATAATCTTCTGAGTCGTTATAATATTGCCGAGATTCAATAATCTCATCATATGGGATTCTAAAATCTCGACCAAAAAGTAAGTAAAATGGATTGTCTTTGGTTGCTTCGGAATAAGCAGTGTTGATTACGTTAGTTAAGTAAGGTAAGAATTTATCCCAGTCGCTCCTATTGTCTTTTGTATAAATACTTAGAACGTTCGAAAATATTTTATGTCTGTTTTCTATTTTGCCATTAGCTTGTGGATGGTACGGCGCTGTCACCATTTTCTCTATATTAAGGAAACTCATTAAATCTTTTGTTACTTTTGCAACAAAATTGCTCCCGTTGTCGCTCAAAATTTTATTAGGAATGCCAAATTGTAAAAATAATTTTGCTAATGCCTTACTTGTGGCATAAGCACCTTGATTTTTTAATGCTTTTGCAAAAGTAAATCCGGAAAAATGATCTACAACCGAAAGAATACAAGTATGGCCTCTGCTGGAAACAGGTAAGCCTCCATTTGTCCCGTACAGGTCAAATGAGATAATATCGAAGGGGTACTTTGCTACTGGGACCCTTCCCATTGGAGGATTTGGATAAGCTGGGGGGATTTTTCTCAAGTTACATGCTTCGCATGTACTTACAAATTCTTTAAGTTTTGTCAGTGCCGATTGTACGTAAAAGTATTGTTTTAACTTATGGAACGTTTTCATAACTCCTAAATGTCCACCTGTGTCCGAATGAAAATATTCAAATGCAGGCCCTATCAAGTTTTGTGGTAATACAGGGATTATCGAGGTTTGGTTTCTATTTGTCTCAGCAGTCACAATTCTACACAGTATTTCTTCATCAAGGTCGTAGTAAAAATTATCTATCTCTTTTCTAAGAGTTTTGAATTTATCCGGTAACGCCTCATCATTCACAAAATAATCAATTAGTGCTACACACATTTCGTCCTTTTTTTGCTTTCTTTTTATATTTTCCAAGGACAAGGGACAATAGTTAATCTTATTTTCTTTTACTGCGTCTTTGACTTTGTTTTTCTTACATCCATGTTTGCTTTTAGCATTGATAGCATTAACTTCATTTTCTTCAGTTTCCAACGGATCATTTTCTGGGTATCTACTCAAAAAGTCGCAAGCTGCGTTTTGTTTTCCCTTTAAATGTTCAAATTCATAATCTAGGTCTTGGATTTTCATAATCCATCTAGCTAGAATGCCCGTGGGGTTTTTAAATGTGCGCAGGTACTGCAAGCTTTTATGGTCTGATCGTAATATAAACTTTCTACCAATTCAATAATGCCTAAATTTGTCCAAGTGGTAGATAATAGATAACAATTCTAAGTTTGTGGCGGAATAACTGCTTTCGCCCTTTGATAAAGTTTTACTTGAATAGCATATAACTTTTTCTATTTGTTTAGGTGTTCCCTGTAGAGGGTTAGGGTTTTCTACTGGGATTGTTTGCGAAAGGATAGCGCCTATGCCCTTTGAGCTAGCATCAGTGGTAACGATGAATTTTCCGTTTTCGAAATCAGGGAGTGATAAAATTGGTTCAGAAGTGAGCGCCTTTTTGAGTTGGTCTAGGGAAGTTTGAGCTTCCTGGGACCAGGTAACATTATGGGAGTTTCCTTTCGTTAATTCCGTGAGGGGTTTCGCAATTTGGGAATAATTGCGTACAAATTTTCAAAAGTAGCCAGTAAGTCCTAAAATTCCCCTTAATTCTTTCATAGTTCTGGGGGGCTTGAGGTTTTCAACACATTTTATTTTATCAGGGTCTGGGGATATCTTTCCCTGGGTTACTACTACTCCTAAAAATTTAATTTTGGATTGAAATAAATTTACTTTCTCAGGCCGGCATTTTAAATTGCCTTGCCTGAACTTCTCGAACACCTTAGCTAAAGTTGCCAAGTGTTGCTCAGTGTTTTCCCCCACGCATATAATATCATCGACAAAATGAATTATATTCTTTAATCCTCTTAACAGGTGCAATAGGGGTCTACATAACGCGCTTGAACTTGTTTTAAGCCCAAATGGTACTCTCAAGTATTCATAAGATCCATATTCGGATGCTGAAAATGCAGTTTTATGGATATCCTTTTCGGCTATTTTCACTTGGTGGTAGCCTTGGGTAAGGTCCAAAGAAGTAAAAATTTTGTTTTTGCTTGAAATTGAGTCAAGAATTTCGTCTATTCTTGGTAGAGGAAATTTATCGCTAACTACTTGTTTGTTGAGAGCCCTATAATCCACCACGAGTCTAAGATCTCCATTCTTTTTTGGTACCAAGATCACTGGTGCACTATACGGACTTATACTTGGGCGTATGATTTCGTTTCTTTCTAATTCATGGATTTTATTTTTTAACCACTCTTTGTGCTTATATGGCACACGATATGGCTGTTTTGCTACGGGATTACCAGTCGTTAAAATTGAATGCTGATAAAATGGAATCAGACCGATATCATTTTCAGATGCAGAAAATACATCCTTAAATTTCCATAATAATTCGCATAATTTTTTCTTAAGTTCCATATCCGTAATATGATCCATTTTAAATTTGTTTAAAAATTGCGATTTAGTCAAAGGATATTCGTTATTTGAAGTTTTAATACCGTTAACTAGGTTTCTTTTAGAATTTTCCCATTTATTTAATTCATTTTCCGTTAAAACCTCGATTTGGACTAAACACGTCCCCTTTTTAATTGTAATTGTATCATTTTCATGGTTATTGGTTACCCAAATAAAACCTTCCCCTTTGTCATAAGATATAATCTGTTCCTCGCATAACAGATTTTCAGGTATTTCAGACGGTGTCGCAAACCATATTTCTGATTTGCTAATTACTGGCTCGATCATTTGTGATATTTGGATTTTTTGCATCGTTTTGGGAGGGATTTTTGTTTTCCTTATCGCAAATCCGTAATATTTCTCTTCATTTTCATTGTTTATTAGATTCATACTGGCGCTATGCTGCGCCATTGCGGCATCTTGCGGCGTCACGTTGGGTTTTATTATGTTTTTCCACAATTCCACTATTTTCTTAATTTCATTTGATCTGTACTGTCGCATATCTCCTATTTTTATTTTCGCAGATTCAATACTGTTATTATTTAAATTTACTTTATTTCTGCGATATCTCTCAGGATAATTGAACAAATTTCTAATTATGCCATGTCTTTGCGAGACATGGGGTTCAAAATACTTCGACATTATACCACTAGAAATTTTGTTTACTGTTATGTTATCTTCGTAACCTCTGTTACGATTTCTTAAGGTAGAAATTTTTTCCCCCACCTTAGCTGGGTAGACCAACCTCTCGTTGGCTACGTCTAATAGTATTCTATTAGACCTTAGAAAATTTGCCCCTATAATAGCTTCATATGGGAGATTATCGCATATAATAAAATTTGTCATGAATGTTCTATTGTCTCTTTTTAAGTTTAGGCAGATTGACCCTTTTGCATTTAATTTATGGCCTGTAACACTTGTTAAATTGGGATTATTAGGGTTCTTTTGTCGCCTAATGTGCAGAGGCAACGTATTAAATACGCAAGAGTTTATGATATTTACAGTAGCTCCACTGTCAACTAAGGCCGTAAAGTAAACGTTTTCTACACAAAAATCATTAAATATAGGTAACTTGTTAATAATATCACTACAAGAAGGCACTAGTATTGTTTTGGACCTATTAAATATCCCTGGCACCCTCGGGGTCCAACTTATGTTTCTGAGGGGCCTGAAGCGTTTCCCTGAGAATTTATTTCATTTGTCGGTGCCTGTAATAGATATTCAGACGTATTAGGTTCCGTAGGCATATTTAAATGATTTACGTCTGCCTGTCTTTGCCATGTATTATTATGGTAGCGTGGATGTCTCGTGTCAGTGCCATTTGCTGGCGTTGACTGCCAGTGCCGTTGGCTTGTAAAATTTTCATTTCTCATCGGCAAATTTTCATGATTTCTATATTGCATTCTCGCATTATATTGACCTTGGCGAGTATTTGGGTTTTCAAACCGGTAATTAATTTGCCTGTTGGGGAAAGGGCTATACAAATTTGGTTGGTACGCATTATAAGGTACTGATTGGCGCAATCCCCCCTGGCTATAGCCTATTGCACGACCGGTGCTAAAATTTGTTCTTCTGAACAAATGGTTACCGTAATTTTGCGTATTACCGACAGCATTTCTTGGTATGGGATTGGTGACGTAGTGGCACTCTCTTGCTATGTGGCCAACACGATTGCAGTTATAGCACCTTATTATTGTAGGGTTAATGGGTTGAAAACGTACTGTTTTCTGCCTAGCGGGTTCTGGCGTTTTGTTTCTTTGTGCTACTGGGGAGTTATCCCTTGAAAAGAAATTGGGGGATGCTTGATCGCCCTTGAAGATTGGGTTCGCGTTTGAGTCGCCTAAGCTATTTATTTTTGCATTACTATGATTAGCAACCATTTTATCAACTTCGATTAATCGTTCTACCTCTTGGACTGCAAGATCCAACGTCTGAATATTCTTGGATATTACTACTCTATATAGTTTTGGGGGTAGCCCTTGCAAAAAGGTATTTAGTATGACTTTTTCATACAGTTGCCCAGAACCACTTCCGTATTTTGCTTCTACAGAAATGCGTATATTATCTAGATATTCCCTTATATTTTGTGAAAAATCAAAGTTCACTACTCCATGTTTTAATTTATTTATTGAACTGGTTTCTATAAATCTCTCTTTGAATGCTTTTAACAAGTCATCAACCGTATTTATTGGCAAGTTGGCGTTATTTCCTATGGTATGTTCGACCTGTTTTAGAAAGGTTAAGGCCTGGCCTCTTAATCGTAGAAGCAGCATGTCTTTTAACGCTCCAACGTCTGTTTTTGTTAATTGTACAAACTGGGTCAATTGGATATTAAATTCGTCAATATCTGATTGACCATTGTATTCCGGGATAGATTTTGCAATCTCTATATTTTTTGCGACTAACTTTTGCACTATTAGTAATTCATTTAGATCGTCCATGTTTTCGTTTTTTTTTTTTGCGTTTATATCAATTCAAAATTTTACTTAACCTATTTTGGGGTAGGCTATTATCTCCTATGAGATATCTAAAGGGTTTCCTATCGTAGCCTAGCGGTTATAGGCCTAATCAATTTTCTTATATGTCTGTATCTTTCCAAAAATTAAATTTGAATTACAAAGTTTAAATAGCCTAACTAGTTCGCAGTTTTCCTCCAATTTCCGACACGCGCCATTTGTACCATTGAAGTTTTATTTGTAGTAATAGAAAAGATTTGCTCGTGGCGATAGAGATTTCTCCTATAGCGCCACTTATGGCGCTGGAGATTGTGTCAACTAGGCTAGCGCCGCTCTCAATTAATGAGAGAAAATTGAATATGTAGACATACAAATGTGGCTTCTTCTTTTTTGAGCTATCTGGAGATCAGATTCCTTTGGGAGCATTTACCATGGAGACTGGCGAACTAGTTACCTATTATCGGACTAGACTCAGACATATAAGAGAAACAAACACATATAAAAAGACAGTAGATTTATTGAACTTACATGCTTAGTTGTACAGCAACGGGTCACTTCAATGACAATAAATGGTGACCGAGATTATTTGCGGTACTACTCGTTTTAAGTCTGAATACATATTAAAATTAAAAAACACATTTACCCCACTCCCAAACGCAGTTCTTTCGTCCTGCGCCCTAGGGACTGCCTGCCATTGGCTCACGTGCCCCAAGGACGCGAATCCTCGTCCAATAATCTCTTAAAGATTTTTCAGATGATTCAGGAGTTCACACAGTTTTTTGCCTTTTAAACTTCCTTGGAAATTTTATGCATTGCATTTTTTTTTGCTACAATTATCTTAGCGAAATTCGAACGACTAGCGCCGTTGTCTGACTGAAGCTAGAAATGCAATTTCTCTTTTTGCTGATTAAGGACTTTTCATTTTTGCGACCAGATTTAGCTTAATTATAAGAAATCGGAATTATCTTTAGAAAGGAACTTTATTTTGGTATTTCAAATACGTCGTGTTTTACTCCCGGTACACTCCTCAAAAACATAATTTCTATCTGGAAATCCAAAACACTGAATAAAATTACTATCTAAAAATTTCGATTGGATGTGTTTGGGGAAAAGGTGGGCGTGAAAGGGAGGTCAGTTGCCCTCAAATGACTTTCGACTATTAAAAAGGGCACTAGACCTTTGAATTTCCAATCGAATGAGCCTGTTTTTAAGTTTCTACGACAACGCCTTCTATAAAAACCTTATATGCCCCCTTGGCATAACTTAAAACCATTGCCCTGAGGGTTGTGGGGGAGTGTCCTCCTCAAAAATATGATTTCTATCTAGAAATCAACTACGCTGAACAAAATGACTATATCAAGATTTTGATTGGATGTGTTTGGGGGAATGATGGGGGTGGGGGGGGAGGCTAGTTGGCCTACAATCACTTTCGACTATTAAAAAGGGCACTAGCCACTCCAATTTCCAATCGAATGAGCCCTTTTCGAAGTTTCTACGACAACGCCTTCTATAAAAATCTTATATGCCCCCAGGGCATAACTTAAAACCCTTGCCCTGAGGGTTGTGGGAGAGTGTCCTCCTCAAAAACATATTTTCTATCTGGAAATCAACTACGCTGAACAAAATGGCTATCTCAAAATTTTGATTGGATGTGTTTGGGGGAATGATGGGTGTGGGAGGGGGGCTAGTTGCCCTCCAATCACTTTCGACTATTAAAAAGGGTACTAGCCCTTTGAATTCCCAATTGACTGAGCCCTTTTGAAGTTTCTACGACAACGCTTTCAATGAAAACTTTATATACCCCCAGGGCATAACTTACAACCCTTGCACTGAGGGCTCTAAGGGGGTTATCATCCTAAAAGACAAAATTTCCAGAACTTTCAACTACGATGAACAAAATGGATATCTCAAAATTTTAATTCGATGTGTTGGGGAAAATGGTGGGCGTGAGAGGGGCGTTAGTCGCTCTCCAATCACTTTCAACTATTAAAAAAGGCACCAGCCCTTTCAATTTCCAATTGAATGGGCCCTTTTGAAGTTTCTACGACAACACTTTCAATAAAAACTTTATATACCACCAGGGCATAACTTACAACCCTTGCCCTGAGGGATGTGGGGGGAGGGGTTGTCATCCTTAAAGACCTAATTTCCAAAACTTTCAACTACGTTGAATAAAATGGCTATCTAAAAATTTTGATTGGATGTGTTTGGGGAAAAGGTGGGCGTGAGAGGGGGGTTACTTGCCCTCAAATCACTTTCGACTATTAAAAAGGGTACTAGTCCTTTGAATATTAAATCGAATGAGCCCTTTTTCAAGTTTCTACGACAAAGATTTCAATAAAAACCTTATATGCCCCCAGGGCATAACTTAAAACCCTTGCCCTGAGGGATGTGGGGGAGTGTCCTCCTCAAAAACATATTTTCTATCTGGAAATCAACTACGCTGAACAAAATGGCTATCTCAAAATTTTGATTGGATATGTTTGGGGGAATGAAGGACGTGGGGGGGCTAGTTGCCCTCCAATCACTTTCGACTATTAAAAAGGGTACTAGCCCTTTGAATTTCCAATCGAATGAGCCTGTTTTGAAGTTTCTACGACAACGCCTTCTATAAAAACCTTATATGCCCCCAGGGCATAACTTAAAACCCTTGCCCTGAGGGTTGTAGGGGAGTGTCCTCCTCAAAAACATATTTTCTATTTGGAAATCAAGTACGCTGAACAAAATGGCTATCTCAAAATTTTTATTGGATGTGCTTGGGGGAATGATGGGCGTAGGGGGGCTAGTTGCCCTCCAATCACTTTCGACTATTAAAAAGGGTACTAGCCCTTTGAATTTCCAATCGAATGAGCCTTTTTTTAAGTTTCTACGACAACGCCTTCTATAAAAACCTTATATAGAAAACATATTTTATATCTGGAAATCAAGCACGCTGAACAAAATGGCTATCTCAAAATTTTTATTGGATGTGCTTGGGGGAATGATGGGCGTGGGGGGGGGGGGCTAGTTGCCGTCCAATCACTTTCGACTATTAAAAAGGGTACTAGCCCTTTGAATTCCCAATCGAATGAGCCTGTTTTGAAGTTTCTACGACAACACCTTCTATAAAAACCTTATATGCCCCCAGGGCATAACATAAAACCCTTGCCCTGAGGGTTGTGGGGAAGTGTCCTCCTCAAAAACTTATTTTCTATCTGGAAATCAACTACGCTGAAGAAAATGGCTATCTCAAAATTTTGATTGGATGTGTTTAGGGGAATGATGGGCGTGGGGGGGGGCTAGTTGCTCTCCAATCACTTTCGACTATTAAAAAGGGTACTAGCCCTTTGAATTTCCAATCGAATGAGCCTGTTTTGAGGTTTCTACGACAACGCCTTCTATAAAACCTTATATGCTCCCAGGGCATAACTTAAAACCCTTGCCCTGAGGGTTGTGGGGGAGTGTCCTTCTCAAAAACATATTTTCTATCTGGAACTCAACTACGGCTATCTCAAAATTTTGGTGTGATGTATTTGGGGGAATGATGGGCGTGAGGGGGCTAGTTGCCCTCCAATCACTTTCGACTATTAAAAAGGGCACTAGCCACTCCAATTTCCAATCGAATGAGCCCTTTTAGAAGTTTCTACGACGACTCCTTCGATACGAAGTGCCCGGGTATGGAGAAAAAAACAAACAAAAAACAACACATTGTGCCCACATCGTTCTTTACTTAGGCAGCGCAAGCGCGAAGCCTATGATAATGTTTTAGTTGAAAAATTGCCGAATGAATGTAAAGTACTTCATTTTCTAGTCAATATTGTTGCACCTTTTCTGTCAAATAGGAGTCAAGTTATTAAGTATAAAAATGTTTATTCTGATTCACTCCCCATTTCTTACGGAGTTCCGCACGGTACGCTTTTAGGTCCTTTACTATTTTTGATAATGATTAACAATCCTGCTAATGAATCAGCTGATCGATGGAAGTTTATGGATGACATGTCATTGCTCAGAAAGTGCTGAAGAAATATTAAGAGTAGTGCAATGGAAATTCTCGAAGACGTTGCAAGTGAAGCAGCCCAGTCAAAAATGAAAGTGAATTCCCATAAATCTAATATCATGACCCTTAGTTTTCCTAAATCAAAACCATTGTTTACACCTAAAATACCTAATGAAATAATCACCACAAAAACTAAACTCATAGGCGTCACACTGACTAGCGATTTGAAATGGGATGCCCACATTTGCTCTATTATTAAGTAGGCTAATGCATCTCTGTCTTTCCTTAATCTATTTGCTAAATTTTCATGCCCAAAATCCCATATCCTCCGCCTTTACATATCTTTTATCCGTCCACTGCTTGAGTATGCTTGCCCGGTGTGACATTTTGACCTTACGGTGAATCAGTCCAATAGGATAGAAATTATCCAGAAGAGAGCCCTGAGAATTATTTACGTCCGATTCCCTACCTGGGCAGCCCAACGTGTTACTCTTTGGACTAATTTCGGGAATAATCTGGGTCGTAACCCACGCTTTAAATGTATACTCCCAGTCCCTTATTGCCCTCTAAAGCCCCGTTTATCTCGATCAAAAGGACAAAAAAACGGTTCTAAATCCTACTAATGCAAGAACTGAGCATTACAGAAAGAGCTTTGTGCCAGCGTTCGTCGAAATCATAGATAAATGAAAATTGTGATGCATCATGTGCATTGTTAATGTGTTATCACTGTATGTTTTATAATGTACTTATGTTTTTTTCATATATATACAATGTAGGCTAGCAGACAGAAAGCAACAAGTTCGGCAGTTTGATGTTGTGAGAGTTTGCTTGTTAATAAAGTATCATTCATTCACTATTCGCCGTAGGCTAAAAAGACATATGCTGATGGGCAACACAGGCCTGGAATAAGATGAAAAGATGTTTGACTGTCTTGTAGATTATATGCTCGGATTGCATGTCGCCTGAACCCGACACTTTGAAATTCTCCAAAAGTTTCAATTTGATACCCAGAGTTGATACCGAGATATTTGAATAAAGCTATTTTGACAGCGCTGCAGCTCATAGTGTCTTTTGGTTTACTCTACTACTGAGATATGCATGGATCTTAATTTTCATAGGGACTTAGTGCAAAAATATTCCAGTGATTTAAAGACTAAAACTTTTAGCTACTCTATTCCCCTCCCCAGCTGAACATTTGAAGTACCCCTCCCCTTTTAGACTCGACCTAAAACCTTCAACTTCATCCCCAAACAGATACCTGAACACACACGCTGTCTTTTGATTTAGCTCTAACCTCTCCTCAAGGTATAATTTAAGGTTAAATTGTCGTCCGGCTCAAACCTCCCAGAATGTTTCAATTCGATATCCTAAGGTGTTCTCGAGACAATGCAGACACGTGATTTTGATAGTCGCGAAACACATAGTGGCTTTTTATTGACTCCACTACTTAACTATGCAGAGTTTATAAGTCTCATAGGAGCTTATAGTGCAATATACACACATTTATTGAATTGTGTTTATACAGAAGTATTACAATTTTGTATGTGTATATGCACACGCAAAAATATGCTGACAGATCAAAGAAAAAATCGTGTGTCCCCTTCCTTATCCCACCAACAACACCTTTGGAGTTTCCTCACCCAACCCTCTTTTTTCCCCAACAATATCTATGACCTTTAATTTCATACCCTAAGCTGTTCTTTAGACATTGCCCATATACTAGTTCTATTATTTGTGTCAGCACAGTGTCTTTTTATTTACTCCAATACTTAACTATGCAGAGATTATAAGTGTCATAGGAGCTTATAGTGCAATGTACACACATTTATTGAAGCGTGTTTATACAGAAGTATTACAATTTTGTATGTGTATATGCACACGCAAAAATGTGCTGACAGATCAAAGAAAAAATCGTGTATCCCCTTCCTTATCCCACCAACAACACCTTTGGAGTTTCCTCACCCAACCCTCTTTTTTCCCCAACAATATCTATGACCTTTAATTTCATACCCTTAGCTGTTCTTTAGACATTGCACATATACTAGTTCTATTATTTGTGTCAGCACAGTGTCTTTTTATTTACTCCAATACTTAACTATGCAGAGATTATAAGTCTCATAGGAGCTTATAGTGCAATTTACACACATTTATTGAAGCGTGTTTATACAGAAGTATTACAATTTTGTATGTGTGTATGCACACGCAAAAATATGCTGACAGATCAAAGAAAAAATCGTGTGTCCCCTTCCTTATCCCACCAACAACACCTTTGGAGTTTCCTCGCCCAACCCTCTTTTTCCCCCAACAATATCTATGACCTTTAATTTCATACCCTAAGCTGTTCTTTAGACATTGCACATATACTAGTTCTATTATTTGTGTCAGCACAGTGTCTTTTTATTTACTCCAATACTTAACTATGCAGAGATTATAAGTCTCATAGGAGCTTATAGTGCAATGTACACACATTTATTGAAGCGTGTTTATACAGAAGTATTGCAATTTTGTATGTGTATATGCACACGCAAAAATGTGCTGACAGATCAAAGAAAAAATCGTGTATCCCCTTCCTTATCTCACCAATAACACCATTGGAGTTTCCTCGCCCAACCCTCTTTTTCCCCCAACAATATCTATGACCTTTAATTTCATACCCTAAGCTGTTCTTTAGACATTGCCCATATACAAGTTCTATTATTTGTGTCAGCACAGCGTCTTTTGATTTACCTCTGCCCCGTATCTTAAGCCAAAATTGGAAGTTAACATAACCCCCAGTAACTCCCTGAAAGTTTCAAACAGATCCTCAAAGCCATTTATGAGATATTGTAGGTAATTTTGAAAGTCGGGTATGCATAGTGTCTTTTGAATTATTCTGGTTTGGGTGTCGTTTCCAAAGTGTTCCCTTAAGAAAATACCGAAATCTTGGCCTAGAAAACGACCCGTAAGAGCTCCCAAATAATCGGAAAGCCAATAACAAAGGTTCTATTACCTGTGTATGCAAAGCTTCAAATCCATCCTCATAGTCATTCCCGAGATATTGCAGATAATTTGGAAAATCGGGCGTGCAGTGTTTTTTTTTTATTTACTCAAGCCTGGGAGTCGTTTCCAGAATCCGCCCTTGAGAAAACGTGGAAATCTTTGCCTAGCGAACGACTCGCAAGAGCTCCAGCTAATCGGGAAGTCAGTCGCAATGGATAGGCTACATAATTTAGAGCCATTACCATGGAGCTTTCGGGGTAAAGTTGACCCTAAAAGCATACTTGTTAGACCTTCTGATACTTTTGAATAAATTGAAATGAAGATCTCAAAATTTTGATCCATTATCATGGAGGCTACGGGGGAAATTCGAAGTGGTAGAAAAAGATACAGAGGAGGGGAGGGAGCTAGCTGCCATAAAATCCTGCTCGGTCCTTAAAAAAAGAGCTAGAACTTCCAATCTTATGTCCCCAGATTTTACGAAAACCCTTTAAATGCTACATGATTGAGATACCTTTCCTGGCCCTTAGTTAAGACATGCTGTGGGGGAAATAAATATAAATTTCCTATTTTCTTTCTGTATTGTTGTAACCTAAAATCTCAATTCTTGAATATATGAGTTTCGAGCCAATCGGAAGAAGTTTTGGTTCCCATTTTTTTTTTATTTCGGGGGAGGGTGTACCTGGAATAATTCTTAGCACATTAAGTTTCTCTTGAACACAGGATTTATGACTGTATCGAGATCTAGGGTTTGTAGTCTGGGCCCTCCTTCCACAACAAAATGTTTAATCCTGTTGAAAGAGCGACTAATCCCTTGAATTTGTTTAGCCTTATTGCAAACAAAACATCAACCAAATATTCTTTTTCCATAACACAGCCTGTGTGTAAACAATTGACAATTTTCATTGTTTACGCTCCTTGCCCCGGGGGCTGTGAGGGTTATAACATCCCTGAAGGGATATTTTTCTGATCTCTTTAAGATTCTGAACAAAATGGCGGTCTCAAAATTTCAATCAGTACAAAGGGCATGGGAGAGGTGCTGGTCACCCTCCAGTCACTTTTGACTCTTGTCGGGCAAAAAGTATGTGCAACTTTTCCGATTAATTAATTTATCATGGGGTCCACATTTTCAAAAGAAAACAAGAAATTGGCCCCTTACCAATTCCTTACAAACAACCGACACAGAAAAAAACAGGACAAAACTAAGGTATCTGCTCCCACAAGACGATTGTAATGATTTCAGATTACTGCCTATAAAGCTTTGTCATGCAGCTTAAGTTTGGAAAATGGTTCAAATTATTTGGGTTAGATTAATCAAACAGTTCGTGGTAACGAACTGTAAGTAAGGAGCGACCCGGCTCAATGGTAACCGAAACTCTAGAAAACGGTATTTTGATACAAATAGATACATCAAAAGAATCAGATTTTAATGCTGATTTCAAATATATAAGTTTCATTAAGTTCAATTGTACCCATCAGAAGTTAGGCGCCTGAGAAAATTTGGCTGATTTTCGAAAAAAGGAGGAAAGACCCCCTAAAAGTTATAGAACCTTAATGAAAATCACACCATCATATTCAGCGTATCAGAGAACCCTACTGTAGAGGTTTCATGCTCCCATCTACAAAAATGTGGAATTTTGCATTTTTTGCCAGAAGAAAGATCACGGATGCGTGTTTATTTGTTTTTTTTTTTTTCCCAGGGGTGATCGTATCGACCCAGTTGTCCTAGAATATCGTGAGAGGGCTCATTGGAATGGAAATTAAAAGTTCTAGTGCCCTTTTTAAGTGACCAAAAAAAATGGAGGGCAACTAGGCCCCCTCCCACGCTCATTTTTTTCCCAAAGTCACCTGATCAAAACTTTGAGATAGCCGTTTTGTTCAGCATGTTCGAAAATATAATAAGTATGTCTTTTAGGATGACTTAATCCCCCGAAATTCCCGGGGGGAGGGCTGAAAGTTATGAACTTTACCCAATGTTAACATATAGTATTGGTTATTTGGAAGTATACAGACGTTTTCAGGGGAGATTTTTCCTGGTTGTGGGGGGGGGTTGGGTCGGGGGTTATGTGGGAGGATCTTTCCATGAAGTTTTCATGGGGGAAGGGACATTGCTATGAAGGGGACGCCGGACTTCCCAGCATTATTTAAAAAAAGATCAGAAATTTAATATAAAAAACAAGTATTTCAACTGCAATAGCAGCAACATCGAAACTTCAAACGAACAGAAAATATTACATATATGGGTTCACCCCGTAGTCAATACCTCGCTCTTTAAGCCAAAGATTTTTTAGTACTTTCATAAGAGCTATTTATTCTAATTAACGGCCTTTGTGATTAAGCGGTCATTTTTAAAGAATTGGAACAAAATTCGAACTTTCGCTTAAAGAGCAAGGTATTGACTAGGGGGCGAACCCCCTAATAAACAAATTAAACATATATGAATATAGAAGTTCGTTACGTAAGTTAATTCGTAAGTTACGTATATTTATTACTAATAAAAACGTTCGTAAATATAATTAAACAAGTTTCGAGAAAGCCATTTAACTAAATAAAAGTAAATTAATATGAAAATTTTGTTTTAATTATTCATGTACGGTGAGCCAAGATCAAAACCTGCATTTATTCAAAAATGTTCAAAAATTAAATAAAAAAAACAAGTTTTTTTAACTGAAAGTAAGGAGCGACATTAAAACTTAAAACGAACAGAAATTATTTCGTATATGAAAGGGGCTGTCCCCTCCTCAACGCCTCGCTCTTTACGCTAAAGTTTTTTATTGTTAAAAAAAACAGAGTTGTGAGAAAGTCAAACATTAGCGTAAAGAGCAAGGCGTTGGGGAGGGGACAGCCCCTTTCATATAGGGAATAATTTCTGTTCGTTTTAAGTTTTAGTGTCGCTCCTTACTTTCAGTTAAAAAAACTTGTTTTTTTTTTATTTAATCCATCAATAAGAAACGAATTCAAATGCTTGCGCTTCGTCATGGCAAAGTACCTTCAGGTCTTAGAATATAATCATAGAAGCCGAATATTTCAACTTAAAGTACAATGTATAGTCCTGAATATGATTTTACTTCACAATTCTTGCAGTGTGCTTAAATATATCTATAATACGCAGAATATGGCACAATAATATACAATAGCCAGACGCCCGTCACCCCACAATAAACCTTCGTGTGGAAATTTTCTAAAACACAGTTGAACAAAGCTCCAAGTATGTGGTAAAAATCAAAAAATTTTGTGAATTAAGGTTAATTTCTATATGGAGGCCAAAGATACATTCAGTGAGAATCTAAGGAGCTTTTGTTGCGCAATATGTTGCTGTAATACAGCCGGTAAAGTATTTGACCTTATTTGGGGAAAAGTCTCTTGCATATCCTCCTCCATTACAGAATTCCACAAAAACTAGTTGACCTTATCAAAGATTAAATAAAAAAAACAAGTTTTTTAAACTGAAAGTAAGGAGCGACATTAAAACTTAAAACGAACAGAAATTATTCCGTATATGAAAGGGACTGTCCCCTCCTCAACGCCTTGCTCTTTACGCTAAAGTTTGACTTTCTCACAACTCTATTTTTTTTAACAATAAAAAACTTTAGCGTAAAGAGCGAGGCGTTGAGGAGGGGACAGCCCCTTTCATATACGGAATAATTTCTGTTCAAGTTTTTTAAACTGAAAGTAAGGAGTGACATTAAAACTTAAAACGAACAGAAATTATTCCGTATATGAAAGGGACTGTCCCCTCCTCAACGCCTCGCTCTTTACGCTAAAGTTTTTTATTGTTTTAAAAAATAAAGTTGTGAGACAGAGTCAAACTTTAGCGTAAAGAGCGAAGCGTTGAGGAGGGGACAGTCCCTTTCATATACGGAATAATTTCTGTTCGTTTTAAGTTTTAATGTCGCTCCTTACTTTCAGTTTAAAAAGCTTGTTTTTTTTATTTAATTTTTGAACGTTTTTGAATAAATGCAGGTTTTGATCTTGGCTCACCGTACATGAATAATTAAAACATAATTTTCATATTAATTTACTTTTATTTAGTTAAATGGCTTTCTCGAAACTTGTTTAATTTTATTTAAGAACGTTTTTATTAGTAATAAGTATACGTATATGAAAGGGACTGTCCCCTCCTCAACGCCTCGCTCTTTACGCTAAAGTTTTTTATTGTTTTAAAAAATAAAGTTGTGAGACAGAGTCAAACTTTAGCGTAAAGAGCGAGGCGTTGAGGAGGGGACAGTCCCTTTCATATACGGAATAATTTCTGTTCGTTTTAAGTTTTAATGTCGCTCCTTACTTTCAGCTTAAAAAACTTGTTTTTTTATTTAATTTTTGAACGTTTTTGAACAAATGCAGATTTTGATCTTGGCTCACCGTACATGAATAATTAAAACAAAATTTTCATATTAATTTACTTTTATTTAGTAAATGGCTTTCTCGAAACTTGTTTAATTTTATTACGAACGTTTTTATTAGTAATAAATATACGTAACTTACGAATTAACTTACGTAACTAACTTCTATATTCATATATTTTTAATTTGTTTATTAGGGGGTTCGCTAGTCAATACCTTGCTCTTTAAGCGAAAGTTCGAATTTTGTTCCAATTCTTTAAAAATGACCGCTTAATCACAAAGGCCGTTAATTAGAATAAATAGCTCTTATGAAAGTACTAAAAAATCTTTGGCTTAAAGAGCGAGGTATTGACTACGGGGTGAACCCAATCATATATGTAATATTTTCTGTTCGTTTGAAGTTTCGATGTTGCTGCTATTGCAGTTGAAATACTTGTTTTTTTATATTAAATTTCTGATCTTTTTTTAAATAATGCTGGGAAGTCCGGCGTCCCTTTCATAGCAATGTCCCTTCCCCATGAAAATTTCCTTCATGGAAAGATCCTCCCACATAACCCCCGACCCACCCCCCCCCCACTACCAGGAAAAATCTCCCCTGAAAACGTCTGTATACTTCCAAATAACCAATACTATATGTTAACATTGGGTAAAGTTCATAACTTTCAGCCCTCCCCCCGGGAATTTCGGGGGATTAAGTCATCCTAAAAGACATACTTATTATATTTTCGAACATGCTGAACAAAATGGCTATCTCAAAATTTTGATCAGGTGACTTTGGGGAAAAAATGAGCGTGGGAGGGGGCCTAGTTGCCCTCCATTTTTTTGGTCACTTAAAAAGGGAACTAGAACTTTTAATTTCCATTCCAATGAGCCCTCCCATGATTTTCTAGGACAACTGGGTCGATACGATCACCCCTGGGGAAAAAAAAAACAAAAAAAACAAACAAACAAATAACCACGCACCCGTGATCTTTCTTCTGGCAAAAAATGCAAAATTCCACATTTTTGTAGATGGGAGCTTGAAACCTCTACAGTAGGGTTCTCTGATACGCTGAATATGATGGTGTGATTTTCATTAAGGTTCTATAACTTTTAGGGGGTCTTTCCTCCTTTTTTCGAAAATCAGCCAAATTTTCTCAGGCGCCTAACTTTTGATGGGTAGAATTAAACTTGATGAAACTTATTTATTTGAAATCAGCATTAAAATTTGATTCTTTTGATGTATCTATTTGTATCAAAATACCGTTTTCTAGAGTTTCGGTTACCAGTGAGCCGGGTCGCTCCTTACTTACAGTTCGTTACCACGAACTGTTTGATATGTACTCTAAATTTAGGAATCATATCATGACTAGTGAACATCTCACTGACAGCTTCCAAACATCCACTGTAGTCCTTGAAGGATACACCTTGTCACCAGAACTGTTTAACCTCTACCTCATAGGCATAGTATTTTATCCCTGGTGGAAACAACTTGTGGCACACAGATAGTGGATTTCCTGACAAACAAGCTAGCTTATACTGATAATTATTTGAAAAAAACTACGTTTTCTAAAGAGTTAAAGAGGCTGAGTTACAAGGTCAAACATTAAAACGTACAGGGATTAGGAGGCACAGTTGGGGGGCTGCCGCCCCCCAAACCCCCCGCTTTTGCAGCCTTTAAATAAAAAAAAATTCTTTAAACTGAAAGTAAGGAGCGACATTAAATCTTAAAACGAACAGAAATTATTCCGTATATGAAAGGGGCTGTGCCCTCCTCAACGCCTCGCTCTTTACGCTGAAGTTTTTATTGTTTAAAAAAAAGAGTTGTGAGAAAGTCAAACTTTAGCGGAAAGAGCGAGGCGTTGAGGAGGGCACAGCCCCTTTCATATACGGAATAATTTCTGTTCGTTTTAAGATTTAATGTCGCTCCTTACTTTCAGTTTAAAGAACTTTTTTTTTTTTTATTTGAAGGCTGCGAAAGCGGGGGGTTTGGGGGGCGGCAGCCCCCCAACTGTGCCTCCTAATCCCTGTACGTTTTAAGGTTCGACCTTGTAACTCAGCCTCTTTAACTCTTTAGAAAACGTAGTTTTTTTCAAATAATTTCTGCACGTTTTTGTACAGTTTACTACTTATTATTGCTTGACTAACTGTTAGCTGATCGTGTCAGGAGTTAAAGTTGGGGGGCTGCCGCCCCCCAAACCCCCTGCTCTTCAACACTCTTGTGTTAAGGCTTTTAATTCCTGAATACTCAAATCACGTCGTAGAGGGTGCCTCCCAATCCCTGTACGTTTTAAGGTTCGAACTTGTGACTCAGCCTCTTTAACAGCCCCCCAACTGTGCCTCCTAATCCCTGTACGTTTTAAGGGTCGACCCTGTAACTCAGCCTCTTTAACTCTTTAGAAAACGCAATTTTTTTCAAATAATTTAAAAAAGAAACTGAGTTTCTTTTTAAAGTTTATATTCTGTATATAAAAAATTTGCTCTGATGGTGAATCGAACCCGGATTTTCCGCCTGACAGTCTGGAGTATCAACCGCTGGACTAAAGAGACACAGTTGTAATTGTTTTTTAGTAAATGGAATCTATTTTCGACGCAAGCAAATTCCCACAAAACTTGATATTTGGTTTTTGGAAAACAGGGAAGGAGTGATCAGATTGAGCTGAAATTTCGAAAATAAGCTCCCAGGCCCAAGGAAAGCTTATCCTCTAAATTTCAGCCCGATCAGATAACGTTAAAGGGGGGTTGTGGTGGGAAAAATTAACATGGGCTATTACAGGAAAACGAGGTTTTTCATAAATGTAAATTCGGGGGATAATTTTTTCGGTCTGAAAATATCAAAAGGCCCTAACAGGTCGAATTCTGCTTCGAATGAGTCCTCATTCACCCGGATCAGTTGCCAACTGTGGCCTGTAGGCGTGGATAAGAAAAAAAAAAGAAATGAATTTTAAGTGGCTATATTTGGTTTTTTGAAAACAGGGAAGGAGTGATCGGATTGAGCTGAAATTTCGAGGATAAGCTCCCGGGCCCTAGAAAAGCTTAACCTCTAAATTTCAGCCCAATCAGACAACGTTAAAGGGGGGCTGTGGTGGGAGGGTCGAAACTTCCGGCCCAGTTTACCCCATGAAGATAAAGTCGGAGGAGGATGAAATTTTGCAAGTTTCTTAGTTTGAGCTTGGGCTACAAAATGCGATTACCGCCGTCTCTCTGCGACCTCTAGGACCTGAAATAACTTAACATTGTGGTGGGTCGCCTCTTTATAGAGGCACAAGTGTGCCTCCTTGACATCAATGAAATGTCTGAAACGCTACAAGTCATTGCTAACTGAGTCCTTAAAGCGACTAGCTCTATTGTACTGATTATAAATGCATAAGAACCAAGGCTATGTGCTGCAGGATATAATTAAGCCAGATCTGAAACTTAACAGAAAGAATATCTAGTGGGGTAAAGAGTTCACCTACCTTGGTAGTATAATCACCAATGACAACAACCACTCAAATGACATAAAAAGATGGCTTCCCCTTGCAAGTTTCAGTTTCAAAGGTCTCACGCCCAAAAGGCAAAACAAGAATTCATTTTTACGACTTAAGAAATGACTTTTTGATACCTTGATTATCCCCGTCAGAGTATACTCATGTCATGTGAAACATGGATGTTGAAGGTAGATGACCAGTGTCAGCTTGCAGCCTTTGAAGCTAATGTTTCTGCTAAATTGGAAACCTTACCAACCTTGATCGAATCTCAAAGGTTGAACTCCTTAAGCGCCTTAAAATCCAATCAACAATCCTCACAAGAATCCAACTCCAGCAGCATCAGTTGCTTTGTCGCATAAAATAGATGAGTCAGTTCTGTCTACCGAGAATCATCTTTGAAGAAGAACAGAATCCTAACCACCTTGAGTATAGGCAAGAATTAATCAGTCTTCCCCTCCTCATGCCATGAAAGCTTCAACTTGTTCCCCTTCACTTTTCCTGAGATATTGTAGACACACCCTTTATACAACCATGGAATACCCTTTGCTGTTCCTGACATATTGTGTGATATGCCCTTTTGGCAAATTTGATGTGTAGAGTGTCATTTGATTTTGTTCCTCATCCGCAACAACATGCCATGAAGTTGCAATGTAAGACTTTTTTTTTTACACGGGACATTGCACAGATGCCCTTTTGAGAATCTGGATACATGTCGTTTTTTTTTTTAAATTTAGTTTTACATCCTCCTCATCTTTCAGCTCAATACCCTATTATTCCATTCCTGAGATATTGCATCTGTGCCATTTTGACAAACTGGATGCACTTAAATGCCCTTTTAACAACCTGCATAAAGATAGGGTGTTTCGATTTAGTTTAACTTCTTTATAAACGTTAGTAGGTGTTCAACTACTTGTATTACTAAGACCAACACTAAGGTTAGGATCCTCTCTTTCATTATGCGCGTTTTCATGTCTGCTTTCTAATAATTTTTTATCTAAACTAGCAGGGTCTATAAGACTGCCAGTAGGCTTTAGTACGCTTTTACCATTATCAGGAACAATTGCTAAACTGCTTGATCCAGGAGATTCATAATCATCATTTTTCGATAAATAAATCCATGTATCTGAGTTATCAATAACTCCTTCTTTGTCACCCTTTAATAATCATAGGCAGCGCGCTAGCACTGCCTAAGTAAAGAACGATGTGGGCACAATGTGTTGTTTTTTTTTTCTCCATACCCGGGCACTTCGTATCGAAGGAGTTGTCGTAGAATGAGCCCTCATAGAAAAGGGCTCATTCGATTGGAAATTAGAGTGGCTAGTGCCCTTTTTAATAGTCAAAAGTGACTGGAGGGCAACTATCCCCCCCACTTCCATCATTCCCCCAAACAAATCCAATCAAAATTTTGAGATAGCCATTTTGTTCAGCGTAGTTGATTTCCAGATAGAAAATATGTTTTTGAGGAGGACACTCCCCCACAACCCTCAGGGCAAGGGTTTTAAGTTATGCCCTGGGAGCATATAAGGTTTTTATTGTGGGCGTTGTCGTAGAAACTTCAAAACAGGCTCATTTGATAGGAAATTCAAAGGGCTAGTACCCTTTTTAATAGTCGAAAGTGATTGGAGGGAAACTAGCCCCCCCCCCCTCGCCCATCATTACCCCAAACACATCCAATCAAAATTTTGAGATAACCATTTTGTTCAGCGTACTTGATTTCCAGATAGAAAATATGTTTTTGAGGACACTCCCCCAAAACCCTCAGGGCAAGGGTTTTAAGTTATGCCCTTGGGTCATATAAGGTTTTTATAGAAGGCGTTGTCGTAGAAACTTCAAAAAATGCTCATTTGATTGGAAATTCAAAGAGCTAGTGCCCTTTTTAATAGTCGAAAGTGATTGGAGGGCAACTAGCCCCCCCCCCCCCCACGCCCATCATTTCCCCAAACACATCCAATCAAAATTTTGAGATAGCCATTTTGTTCAGCGTAGTTGATTTTCTTATAGAAAATATGTTTTTGAGGAGGACACTCCCCCACAGCCCACAGGGCAAGGATTTTAAGTTATGCCCTGGTGGCATATAAGGTTTTTTATTGAAATCTTTGTCGTAGAAACTTGAAAAAGGGCTCATTCGATTTGAAATTCAAAGGGCTAGTATCCTTTTTAATAGTCGAAAGTGATGTGAGGGCAACTAAGCCCCCTAACCTAACCTAAAATTTGCACTTTACTGAAAAAATACAAATGAATGCGTATTGTCAGTTTAATATACATATACTGATATTTAGTAATCAAAATGTTAATATTACTTGATTTATTAAAGTTATAAAAATAAAAACATTTATATTTTTTCAATAAAGTGCAATTATGTTCTGGCCTTGGGAAGGCATAGGGGTTTTGCGCCCAACTTATGGTAATTTCTGCTCGTTTTGAGTTTGACTCGGTTATTTATTGTAATTTCTGTTCGTTTTGGGTTTTATTTATTTATCGATGCTGATTTGTGGTAGTTTCACGCTTGGTAGATTATTTGATTTTATTTTTGCTCTTTTTTTGTTTAATGGAGTTCTTTACTTTTCTTTGAAAAACTTATTTTGTAGAAAAAGTTTTTTTTTAGTCAATACAACACTAGGGCCGTGGGCTATATTTGAAACATAAATAATACAACAATTGTGTTTTCATTCCTTTTACTTTGGTCATTAGATATACTTTGAGACTCACTGACTCTTGAAATTTGACATTCACTATCAATATTAATTGCATCTTTTTCTAAAGACGCATCAACTTTATAACGCTTATCATTTAACACACTAAAGTTGTTCAATTCTAATTTCTCCTTTAGCTTCTGAGAAGGCTCTGCTATGTTCGCGGAAGGCCTTTTGACAAAGTTTCGGCCTCTGAGGATGGAACTATAGAGGATACACACTGAGACTCAATATGACCTAGCACAGCGGCAGAGTCTGACTGATCTACATTTGTTTTATCATCAGTGCGTTGCAGAGAAGCAGGAATACTTTGACCCAACGGCATATCTTCCACAGTGACAGCAGATACTAAAATAAAAACATTATCAACACGCAAATTAGGTACGACCTAGAGAAGATTAATACCTAGTAAATACACAGAAGTAAAACGAAGCATGAAGTATAACTTTATGCTTCGTTGAATATTATCCAGTTGGATAATATTCAATCGTCGAATATTATCCGCTTCTATAACAATAAAATCGTCTATCGTCATGTAGTGGCACAGTGGGACTGATCTGTGCTTGGTAATACGAGACTCACAGTTGAAATTCAGCTGCAGCAACCCTCTACAAGGCCCAGAATTTGATTCCGGTGATCAGATTATACAAATGGGTCTCCAAACAAGAAAAAGAAATAATAATTTATTTATAACCCACTTTTAAACAAAATAAGCGTAGTAAATTACACTAAAAAGGAAGAAAAATCGAAAATTTTAGATCTGAAATCGTTTTTCAGATCTAAACATATGTTTCTTCATGCCTTGTCTTAAAAGTTTTGCTGCTAGTAATCAATAATTATAGTCTCCAGTTTTCGGAGATTATTTGATACTACTACTACCAGAGGTACATCATAGAAGTACATCAAACTTTTTTCAATATTTTCAAAAAACCACCCAAGCAAGGAAACAGAACGGGTAATCATTGACTAATGCCCTGACTACAGGAATGTTTTTATTTTGTATGATTTGTCAATTGTGAATCAATTATTTGCCTACTAAAAAAACAACAAAAAAACAGCGATTTTATTCTCGGCAAATAATTGCAAATTATTAAATATTAAATTATTACATATAAATTATTGGATATAAATTATTTAATAAAATAAATTCAATATTAAATAATTTTTTCATATTTAATTATGTTTTATAATAATTTGTTTTATATTTAATAAAAAAAAATATTAAATATAAAATACTAAAAATCCGCAGAGGACCACGACGAAGCTGATAGATAGATAAACTTTTATTTTCACCAAAATCTTCATGGCATGCCAAATTTCTTTGGTATAGTCACAATAAAAAGCATTAGTCACATTATACAAGCATAGTCACATTATAGTCACATTAAAAATTGAATATTAAAAAAAACACTAATCAATCCTCCTGATTTTCGTTGTACATACTTACGAAACTAGGTACAAAACTTTTCGCTAACTGCTGGAGGGCACATCGTAACGGCTGAAATTTCTCAACAGGCACTGCAACCCTGCACGGGAGTCGTTTTCTTGTGGATTGAGGAGGGAAAAGGGTTTTGTGGATTGGGCAGGAACTTTTAGGCAGTAGATCTTAGGCAAGAACTTTGCAAAGAATTACACTGAAAAGTACATTTTTCAAGCATTTTCTCCAAAAAAGGTAGCAATGACTAGAACCGAAAGCTTGAAGCAGTTGAACTCATCTGGGAATTGATAAAACTGTTACTTTGCAGAAATGATTTAGTCTTTCATAGGTAGCGCGATTGCGCTGCCTAAGTAAAGAACGATGTTGGCACAGTGTGTTATTTATTTATTTTTCCTTTAGACAAGGGCACTTCGTATCGAAGGAGTTGTCGTAGAAACCTCGGAAAGGGCTCGTTCGATTGGAGAGTGGCTTGGGCCCTTTTTAATAGTCGAAGGTGATTGGAAGGCAACTAACACCCCTTCCATGCCCACCATTTCCCCAAACACATCCAATCAGAATTTTGAGATTGCCATTTTGTTCAGCATAGTTGATTTCCAGACATAAATTATCTTTTTGAGGAGGACACTTCCCCACAGCCTTCAGGGCAAGGGTTGTAAGTTATTCCCTGGGGGCATATAACATTTTTATAGAAAGCGTTGTCGTAGAAACTTCAAAAAAGGCTCATTCGATTGGAAATTCAAAGAGCTAGTGCCCTTTTTAATAGTCAAAAGTGATTGGAGGACGACTAACCCCCCCCCCCCCTCACGCCAACCTTTCCCCCAAACACATCCAATCAAAATTTGAGATAGCCATCTTGTTCAACGTAGTTGACAGTTCTGGACATTAGGTCTTTGAGGACGACAACCCCCCCCCCATATCCCTCAGGGCAAGGGTTGTAAGTTATGCCCTGGGGGCATATAAGGTTTTTTATAGAAAGCGTTGTTGTAGAAACTTCAAAAAGGGCTCATTCGAATGGAAATTCAAAGGGCTAGTGACCTTTATAATAGGCGAAAGTTATTTGAGGGCAACTAACCCCCCTCTCACGTTTGTCCGTGAGTGTGTGTCACACACGCACACACACAGTGTTAGTGCCCTTTTTAATAGTCGGGAGGCAACTAACACCCTTCCACGCCTACCATTTATCCAAACACACCCAATCAAAATTTTGAGATAGCCATTTTGTTCAAAGTAGTTGAAACGTCCGGAAATTATATCTTTGAGGATGACACTCCCCCAACAGCCCTCAGGGTAAGGGTTGTAAGTTATGCCCTGGGGCATATAAGGTTTTTATTGAAAGCTTTCTCGCAGAAACTTGAAAAAGGGCTCATTCAATTGGAAATTCAAAGGGATAGCGACCTTTTTAATAGTCGAAAGTTATTGGAGAGCAACTAACTCCCCTCTCACGCCCACCATTCCCCCAAACACATCCAATTAAAATTTTGAGATAGCCATTTTGTTTAACGTATTTGAAAGTTCTGGAAATTAGGTCTTTGAGGATGACAACTCCCTCAAAGCCCTCAGGTCAAGGGTTGTAATTTACGCCCTGGGGGCATGTAAGGTGTGCATAGAAAGCATTGTCCTAGAAACTCAAAAAGGGCTCATTCGATTGGAAATTGAAAGGGCTAGTGCCCTTTTTAAAAGCCGAAAGTGATTGGAAGCCTTGACTCTTTTATAGTAAAGATCGACGTGGGTACAATGTATTATTATTTTATTTTTTTTTAGACCAGGGCAGTTCGTATCGAATGAGTTGTCGTATTCCCCTCCCATGCCCACCCTCCCATTTACCCATTATGTTTAAAAACTAAATGTTGCTTTAAGATAAAATTAAAATGCACTGTGTTAATGCTAATTCCCAATAAGGCATCTCAGCAGTATTCCAAGAACGACTGAGGGTATTATGTTAAAACTTTCGGGGCTACTCCTGCTCTTAAAATTTAACCAAATCAAAATAGCGTAAGTGTATCCAAGCTATCAAAGAAAGTAAACAGATTTGTTTTGCGAATAGTATCAAATTTTCTATTTCAGGTCAACTAGGGGAGGTATGAAACTAGATTAAACAGCACTATTTGTGTCCAGATTTTTAAAAGGGTGTATGTTGTTAAAAATTACTGAAAATTTTTCTCCAGCATACAAATAGCAGGCCAAACTATAAAGTCTTAAAACAACGAAACGATTTAAAGTATTATTTTCTTTTTCCCTGAAAAGACTATGTCAATATAAAACGAACAGAAATTAATTAAAAAAACTTTTTCCACAAAAAAGTAAAGAACTCCATTAAACAAAAATGAGCAAAAATAAAATAAAATAATCTACCAAGCGTGAAACTACTACATATCAGCATCGATAAATAAGTGAAACCCAAAGCGAACAGAAATTAACATGAGCAGCGCTCAAAACCCCTATGCCTTCCCAAGACAAGAACATAATTTGCACTTTACTGAAAACAATACAAATCAATGTGCATTGTCAGTTTAATATACATATACTGATAACTAGTAATCAAAATGTTAATATTATTTGATTTATTAAAGTTATAAAAGTAAAAACATTTATATTTTTTCAATAAAGTGCAAATTATGTTCTGGCCTTGGGAAGTCATAGGGGTTTTGAGCCCTACTCATGTTAATTTCTGCTCGTTTTGAGTTTGACTCGGTTATTTATTGTAATTTCTGTTCGTTTTGGGTTTCATTTATTTATCCCCCTCCCTTTCGGTCGTATGTCAGAATTTACAAATATACTAAAGAAGTTCTGAAGCAAGAACATGAAGACTACAAAGTCTACTTCTCTTTAAAGACCCTGTTTTTCCAAATTGAAACAAAGAATGTGATATTAATTTATTCAACATCAAATATAATCACCAAGCTATTAATCCGCTTTGACAAAGAAAAAAAAAAAAAAAAAAAAGCAAAGATGAACACAGTCTAAACCAGAGGTTTATAACCAAGAGTGCACACCCCCCTCCAGCAAAAAATTCTGGTGTACCACAGCAAAAATGAAATATGGATCAATAGATTGGTCCAATATAAAAATGGAGCAATGGATAAATAGACCAAACAGCTCATCATAGTGCAAAGCCACGTGAGGCAAACACAAAACCATAAAATTTTTGTGGTAACATTCACCTTGATAGTCGCCACTCTACATGGGAAAAAACATTGCAAGGCAGGTTATAATAACAGTCTTCCGAGTATACAGAAACAGATTTATCTATTGCCATAATTACATTTATTTAAATATTGCTTGATAAATCTGTGAGTAAGATTTACCCTTGAAGAAACCTGAATGTAGAGCCTCTTGAAAACTAGGCAGGGGCTCTGCCAAAGACCTACAATAGCATGTTTTCTCAGAATCCGTATGATAGCCATGCTCAGAATCAAACTGACAAACTTCTTACAGCCAGCTTCATTTTAAAGGTAATGTATTGAAGGCTACAGTCTTAATTGAATATTTTGTGACCAGTTCTGCAGGGTTAGGTCTTGATATATTTGAAGTTTACCTTTATCGCTCCACACTCCCAGGTATTAAATCTTCTTCGTGATCCCACGAGGGGAGAGAGATAGATATGTTTCTAGCACTCAAAAGAGGACCAAGGTTGCGTTATGAAATTGAAATAAAGACGATGTATATGCAATTTAGGAGCTTCTTGTCTAAGGGGACTAGGAGCTCCACTTCAGGGGAGGAATTTTGTTCCAAAATGAAATTTATAAAAAAATTTTAAGAATGAGTCGTTTTAGGCCAAAATGTCTCAACTTCTCCGCCTTTTGCGTCATGTCAAGCTTTTCCCAGTTATTTCTTGTAACATTTTTAGAACTAGCTTTTCACCCCCAACCCTCACTGCTCCTGCGTGTAGGCGTAAACTAAAATATACCTGCGCAACAGAAGGAGAAAAGTAGACTTTTATCCCTAAGAATTATCGAGTACACCCCATCTCCTCTCGAAAAATCTTGGGTTTAAAATTGCTTTTCTATATTTGGCCTGTCTCCAACGCAAGACATGGATTCAGATAGAAGAGGCGGGGAATGCCATCTACCCCCCCCCCCCTTCCCCAAAAAAACAACAAACATACAAAAAACTGAGATTGCTCAAGGTTGTTCTACAATCTTTATACTGTTATCTTGGCTTTGGTGTTTGAAAAATCAAACCTCGAAATAAATTCCAAGGTACGTTACCCCCTCCCCTTTCCTCCCTGTGCGAAAATTTTGACATCCCAAGCAATTCTCGGATTGATCTATCTATGGTTACAAGACATCTTTATCCACCATTTCGATAAGTGTTTGAATTGTATTGCTTAGCTAAATAAAAAAATAATCATGATTATCCCAAGACTGCGTTACAACTAAATAAACTAAGAAGAGTTTTACCTTCTTTTTTTTTTGGTCAGATTCATCTTCTCCTTGATCTCCATTTTCCGACTCAGATTATCTCCCCGGACCGCTCACAAGCAAAGCAGACTCTCTAACATCTTCTCTAATAATATCATTGTTAATCTCATTTGGGTTACTATCTCCTTCCTCCTTGTTATTGACTTCTGGAGAGGTCCCTTCAGCATCATCCATATTTCCTTCATCTTTCCTCTGATCACTCTGTATTTTATTCTTAAATTGGGTGTCATCAATCGTATCCTCAGGCGAAACAGACTCTGAAGTGTTTTCCTTAACAACGGTTTCTGTCTCTGATACAAGATTGTCAATTACTTTTGAAACTGATTCACGGTCCCTAAAACATGATATTTAAACTAAAGAGCATAAATGAAAGAGCAATTAAGTAAACGTGTTCATAAGTTACTAGCAAACCTTTGAAGAGAAGAGGGCAAAGTTGGGAAAATTCCCGTGTTCCCATAGTAGTGAGGGTAACTGCAGGATGTGTGTGTGTGTATAATACTGAATTTGTACACCAAATTTACTATCAAAATTTCTTACTTTCATTTTGGGAAGTTATAACCAAATCCAAAAAGCACCCGCAAGGGTATTCTACAGTCTCAACATAAATAATTAAATATCTCATAAGCGATTCTACATAGATACTTAAAATTATCCCTGCAAAAAATTGCAAGCCTGATCATAAGAATTAGCCAATAGAAAAAATAAACTTTTGGCTGAAACCAAAATGTTTTTTAAGTTCTTCCAACGCTTAGGAATCCCCATTACCAAGGGAATGACAAATATGAGTTCCAAGCTTTTCAGAAAAAAAATTGCTAGCCCTTTTTTGAGTGAGCCAATATTTCACGACTCCTTATCTCTTTGCCCTCCCCCATTCTTACCTGATAACTTTAGAGGGCCTGGGTACGTATATTATCTTTCGATTTACTTGGCTACATCACAGTGAAAAAAAGGCCTAAAGCTTTTAGTAGACCAGAGACAAAAATTTGTTCGGGCCCTCTTCCTTTTCACAGCCCAAAAAACGTTCATTCCGCTTATTCAGCCCCTACACCCCTTGAAAGTTTTCAAATCAGTCCCCCCTCCCCAAGCCGTTCCCATATATTGAAGATATAGTGTATTGATAAACTGGGTTTATTTAGTGTTTCTGGATTTTTCGATTTGCCGGGGTACGTAAAATGCATATACTCCATTGGTTCCATTGGGGCTTATAGCGCCAGAACTTTTACGCGGATTACAGACAAACAAGTTTCGCCTCTCTCCCCTCTGCCCCTCCCTTAATTCTAAATTTGCACATCACTGGTCCTCCATCTTCCAACACTACCTGAAAATTCAAAATTAATCCTCTTTTTGTTACCAAGACATTGCAGATACGCTAGTTTAATAGCGTGACGGCACACAATTTTTGATTTGCCTTGCTATTTAACCTTGAATAGATTCTAGGGGCTTATATTGTAGTGCAAAAATGCTCTGGTGGATTTGAGACAAAACTGCTTCAGCACTCAAAGCTCTTTCAACTGGTCAAGTTGGACACCAATATTTCAGGGAAGTTTCAACTTGATTCCTCAAGCTATTCCCAAGATATTGCAGATACGATATTTTGATAAGCGAGCAACATATAATGACTTTTGATTTACTTTGCTACTTAATACTGCTTAGATACTAAGCCCAAAAACATTTAGCTGGATAGAAGCGAAAATATTTTCAGCCCCACCCCTTCCATCCAGCCTAAAAATTGAAGTGGCCATTCCTGTGATATTGCATATATTATATTTTGATAGCCCAGATAAACACAGTGTCTTTCAATTTACCTCTGCACACTCTCCCCTAGTCAAAATTTGAGGTCCGTTTTGAGGTACCCGTACAATGGGTACCTGAAGCCTGAAGCAGAGCTAGTATTTCTCAGTCAATAGTTTTCTGCATTCTTGTAACTAGAATTGCTAGATAAATCAGAATTTAAATATTTGCAGTCGTATCATTTTTAACTCGAAACTTAGTACTGCCAACTGTATGGCAACTCCACTTTTTTCTACAGAGGCAATCTTACCTTGCCAAAAGTTCCCATTTCTCATCATCTTCATCTTCCATATACAACCATATATTACACTCCGTATCAACTATGTACCAGTATTTTCGGCCACGTTTGTCTCTACCAATGGGTTGAAACCTCAAGCCTTCTGGTCCCAATCGAAGTATTTCAGCCTTAAGACTTGCACCTGGGTTGTCTAATGACGTCTCTACCAAATACTAAAATAAAAAAAAATTAATCAAATAAAGGCTTATCATTTTTCACAACAAACAAAATATTTACATTTAATTAGCTTGTATAACTCTTTTTTCCCATTACTTAGAAATGTGTTTTTTTCCTTTTTAATTAGCCGTACACAGTGTGTTTCAACGTACTGAGCTTAGGGGTTACAACATTTCCGATTGAAAAAATCGGTAAAATAAAACAACAAAAACAAGTTTATAAGATAACTTATACCCTTGTACCTCTTTCCAATCAAGATAACCGAAACAACTGACATCAATTTGTTTCTGATCTGCCATAGTTCAAGCCTGACATTTGAGTTACAGCGTTTATGCTGAATGGTATTATTCTTATATCCAAGCCACCAAGTTCTAGTCATAACTGTGGATAAAAGCAAAATTACACATGACTACAGCATCAATAATGCATATGTGCTTATCTTGGTGAGTTGAACAATGTTCAACTTTCAAGTGTGATCTTTATCAGTGACCTATCAGAGTGAAGACTTAAGGCAAGGTCTACTGAAATCAGGAAACATTGAAGCTTTTAAAAGCAGTTTTTTTTTTTTTTTTTTTATCTGACGATAGAATCATTATCATTTAATCAGGTTAGTAGACCATACAAAGGATAAAATTGGTGTCAATACAGGCTTTTCAAAGCACTTTCAAGTCATTTCAATATTTCAACTTCTGTAGTGCAAATCTGATATTACAATAAAGAAAAAACACATATCATTCATAAACTTCGGGCTTTTTATCAACAGGTGTGACTAAAGTTTGGCTCAAGCATTAGTTATCAAACTTGTTGTAGGTAACAGATGGCAGGATAATCGTTAGCTGTTATTAAATTAAAAGAAACAAAATTTTGAAGAAACAAATACAATATCCAAATTCAAATCAGCAAAAAGTAACTCGTACAAAAAGTCAAACTTGAAACAAACAAAAAATATTCTGAATGAAGAAATTAAACACAGATAAACAGAAATTATAATAAATAATGAAATCTTAAAATAAATTAAAGAAAAAAGGATCAAGAATTGAGTTTTTAATGTCGACGAAAATACTGAGCGAAACAATACGAATATTTTGAGAGGACAACCACTACCCTTCATCAGCGCTATGAGAAAAACTAGAAAGAAACACATTCATTTTCTGAATAAAAATGAGAGCAAAACAAACCGAATGAACAAAATGATAAATGCATATAATTCACCCTAGAAGATTCTCCTTACTTTCATTTAAAGAAAAAAATTAATTAATTTCTTATCATTTTTCAGATCATGCCTGAAATCTCCTCCTCGGAAAATTTTCGCCGGAAACCACCAATGGCAAGTTTCCCCCGCGGAAAATTCCCTCATGGAGAATTCCCCCCCCCCCTGCAGAAAACTCCCCCGCAAAAAATGTCCGAATGTTTCCCAATAGCAGATACAATCTGTAAGCAACGGATCAATTACAAAACTTAGAAAGGCACTTAAACTTCTACAATGCGGTTCTCCGATTGATTTGTAGTTAGGGAGGAAGGGAGATACCTCAAAGATTGCATTTAATGTCAAAACATCCCAGTTCTCATTGACCCTTCAGATAAACACATAATTAGTTCTAAGGGAGAGAGGAGGGGTGGGTGGAAGTAGGAATTGATGTAAAATCCCTGGGGCCGTAACCAGGACTTCTGTTTGAGGGGGAGGGGGTACATAAAACTTTAAAAAACGCATCAAAAATGCGAATTTGATCTTTAATCCCTCTTGATTTATGGGAACATTTCTGGTCAACACTGTTATTATGAAACTAAAGAATAGCACTAAACCCCAAAATGAGCAGACTTTATTCCGTATAGGAGAGGGACTCACCCTTCCTCATCCCCACCTCCTATCATGGTCGCATAAGCTTCGAACGGTGGGAATTATACCAAAATTTTTAAAGTCCTAATTTTTTTTGTTTATAAGTCGAAAGTCATTGGAGACCAGCCAGCCATTAGGGGTATTTTCTGGGGGGAGGGGAGGAGGTAAACGCCTAGACCCGAATTTTACATTCAGTACTAACGGTATTTTAAGGATTTTGGTTGCCCAATTCATCTTAGATAGTTGACGATATTGACCTATAACATTTTATTGATCAAACAATTCGTGGTAACAAACTGTAAGTAAGGAGCGACCCAGCTCAATGGTAACCAAAACTCTAAAAAACGGAATTTTGATACCAATAGATACATCAAAAGAATCAGATTTTAATGCTGATTTAAAATATGTAAGTTTCATCAAGTTTAGTCTTACCCATCAAAAGTTACGCGCCTGAGAAAATTTGACTGATTTTAGAAAAAAGGGGGAAACACCCCCTAAAAGTCATAGAACTTTAATGAAAATCACACAATCAGATTCAGCGTATCAGAGAACTCTACTATATACGTTTCAAGTTCCTATCTCTAAAAATGTGGAATTTTGTAGGTTTTGCCAGAAGAAAGATCACAGATGCGTGTTTATTTGTTGTTTTTTTTCAGGGGTGATCGTGTCGATCCAGCTGTCCCAGGATATCGCAGGAGGGCTCATTCAAACGGAAATTAAAAGTTCTTGTTCCCGTTTTAAGTGAGGGCAACGAGGCCCCCTCCCACGCTCATTTTTTTCCCAAAGTCACCCGATCAAAATTTTGAGATAGCCATTTCGTTCAGCATGGTCGAAAATATGATAACTATGTCTTTTAGGATGACTTAATCCCCCGAAGTCCCCTGGGGTAGGGCTGAAAGTTAACGTTAACACATAGTATTGGTTATTGGGAAGTATACAGACGTTTTCAGGTTTTTTTCTGGTAGGGGGGGGGGGTGGGTGGGTCAGGGGTTATATAGGAGGATATTTCCATGAAGGAAGTTTTCATGGGGGAAGAGACTTTGCTATGAAGGGGGCGCCGGATTTCTCAGCATTATTAAATAAAAAGATCAGAAATTAAATTTTAAAAAAAACAAGTTTTTCAACTGAAAGTAAGGAGCAACATCAAAACTTAAAACGAACAGAAAATATTACGTATATGATTGGGTTCACCCCCTAGTCAATACCTCGCTCTTTCAGCCAAAGTTTTTTTAGTACTTTCATAAGAACTATTTATTCCAATTAACAGCCCTTGTGATTAAGGGGTCATTTTTAAAGAATTGGAACAAAATTCGAACTTTAGCTTAAAGAGCAAGGTATTGACTAGGGGGTGGACCCCCTAATATACGTATTAAAAATCTATGAATATAGAAGTTCGTTACGTAAGTTAATTCGTAAGTTACGTATATTTATTACTAATAAAAACGTTCGTAAATAAGATTAAGCAAGTTTCGAGAAAGCCATTTTACCAAATAAAAGTAAAATTAATATGCAAATTTTTTTTAATTATTCATGTTCGGTGAGCCAGAATCAAAAACTGCATTAATTCAAAAACGTTCAAAAATTAAATTAAAAAAACAAGTTTTTTTTAACTGAAAGTAAGGAACGACGTTAAAGCTTAAAAGGAACAGAAATTATTCCGTATATGAAAGGGGCTGTCCCCTCCTCAACGCTTCGCTCTTTACGCTAAAGTTTGACTTTCTCACAACTCTATTTTTTTTAAACAATAAAAATTTAACGTAAAGAGCGAGGCGTTGAGGAGGGCACAGCCCCTTTCATATTCGGAATAACTTCTGTTGGTTTTAGGTTTTAACCTTGTTCCTTACTTTCAGTTAAAAAAAACTTGTTTTTTTATTTAATCTTAATTAAGGATTACATTTTTTCCCTTAGTCCTTTCCCTTTTTTTAATATAGGATATAATGCGGGTTGAACACCTATGGCAAGTCTCGGACCAGGAATGAAATACAAATTCTTTGCCAAGGGATCGGAGTGAAGGGCAGCCAGATGATTTGGGTGATTATCTGTCCAGTTTACTCTCAGTTGCCGACCATTGGTTGTACAAAATTGTTACATGGTGCAAAAGTATTCCATTATTCAGAAATATACAGGTAAATTTGATAATTTTTTTCAAAGATTTGATGACAAATATTGGATTGATTCAGACATTTGTAGTTTTGCTTACAGACTGATTCCATTAGCGCTGCCAGGTACATCAGTTTCTACTGATCTTTATCAGTTGTCTATTTATTTTGGTTTTGTTTTTGCCACCTCGAGCTGTTCTTCTTTTTTTTTTATTTTCAGATTCATTTTCATATATGCTCAAATTTGGAAACATTTTGGTCATATTATAGGCGAAGGAGGATAAATTCATGAATTTGTGGAAACTGTGAAGCAGAAATGGTGGACCCAACACCCCTAAGAAAAGTTGTGCCTTATACTTGGAACCCTGTCCCTCTAGGAAAATGACAACTTGGAATCTATTATAGCCATGTTGCTTTGATTTCTTTTGGAAAGTAATATAGGTTATAATGCAAGTATCAAACAGTCCGTGATAACAAACGGTAAGTAAGGAGCAACTCGGTCCAATACTAACCAAAACTCTAAAAAACGAAATTTTGAAAACAATAGATACGTTAAAAGCATTGGCTTTTTATGATGATTCCAAATATATAAAGTTTATTAAGTTTCATGTTACCCATAAAAAGATACTAGCCTGAGAAAATGTGCCCAATTTTCGAAAAAGAGAGGGAGCACCCCCAAAACGTCAAGTAATCTTGATAAAAATTACACCATGAGATTCAGCAAGTCAGATAAACCTCTGTATATAACCCTCTAACCCTCTTCAAGCTTCTACCTACAAAAAAGTTTAATTTTGTATTTTTTGGCAGAAGAAATATCCCAGATGTGTGTTTATTTATTATTATTATTCTTTCCAGATGTAATCGTATCAAACTAATAGTCCTAGAAGATCAGGAGATAGCTCTTTCGAACGAAAATAAAAAGTTCTGGTGCCCTTTTTAAGCGACGAAAAATATTAGCAGGTACCTAGCCCACCTAACACGCCAATTTTCCCCAAAGGCATCCTATCAAAATTTAATTTACCATAGTTGAAACCTCCCAAGTTTAAGTTTCAAGCTTCTATCTACAAAAAGGTTTAAAGGTTTAATGCGTGTTTTTTTTTTATTCTTTCCAGGGTAATTGTATTGAACTAATAGTGCTAGAAGATCAGGAGATAGCTCTTTCGAACAAAAAAAAAAGTTCTAGTGCCCTAAGTGACCAAACAGATTAGAAGGCTCCTAGCCCACCTACCATGCCAATTTTTTTCCAAAGGCATCTGATCAAAATCTTGAGGATAGTCATTTAATTAACCATAGTCAAAACCTTCCATAGTTCCTTGGGAAAGGGCTGCAAGTTAAGCAATTTGCCCATATTTTTACATTTAGTATTTGTTATTGGGAAATCTATGGAGATTTTTTTGGGTTAATTTTCAACGGGAGGGGGATTTTTTCGTCAAAACTTGAAATGAACAGAAATTATTCTGTATATGAGGGGGCTGTCAGATCCTCAACCCTTGCCCTTCATGCTAAAGTGTTTTAGAACTTTTTAAAAAACCTATTGTTCTAATGAAACGGCCTGTTACCCCCCACAGCCTGTAACCCCCCACGTATGTAGGATAATTTTAAGTTTTAATCTTGCTCTTTACTTTCAGTTGAAAAAACTTGTTTGTTTTTTGTTTAATTTCTGGTCGTTTTTCAAACAATAATGGAGATCCGGCTCCCCTCCATGGAAAATTACCTTCTCCACAGAAAATCTCTCAATGAAAAGTTCTTAACACATAAAATAACCCCTCCCCTTAAAGTTCCCCCAGGCAATCCCATCCCCCAGAAAATTCCCCCAGAAAATTTATTGCGGACAATTCATACTGAAAAATTCTCTTTAGCATACCTTCATTTGATAAAGAATTTAGTTTCTGATCGTTTTTTAAATTGTGCCAGAAATCCCCCATTCCGTGGAAAGGTCCCCCCCCCCTCAGTTGATAGTTGCTACCATGGAATATTCCCCAATGGAGAATTTCTACTGCAGAACAATAGGAGGGAGTTAGTTGCCATTCAATCTTTTTGGTCACTTGAAAAGAGTACTAAAACTTTTAACTTCCGTTACAATTGACTGTATCCCAGTATTATAGGACAATTGGTTCAATACAGTCACCCCTAGGGAAAAAAAAAACAACAACAAATAAGCACAAAAATTCTACATTTTTGCATATGGGAGTTTAAAAATTAAAACTAGGATTTTCTGATACCCTGAATCTGATAGTGTGATTTTCATTAAAATTGTTTAACGTTTTGGGGGTGTTTCCCCCCTTTTTCGAAATTCAGGCAGATATTCTCAAGCTCAAAGCTTTTGATGAATAACACTCAATACCAAATCCCTTTTTATCAATATCAAAATTCTTTTTTTTATGCTTTTTTTTATTGAGCAGAGTTGCTCCTTACTTACTGTTTGTTACCACAAACTGTTTGATGTTTTAGCAGAAACCTGGACATATTGCATCTTATTACAACCATATTCTAAGAGTTGGTTTCAATATACTTAATAGAGAAGGAATTTCAATCTATATGACTGAAAGGTCCACATTGGTGCCTTTGGACACATATCCAAGGCGTATTATACAATTATACAATATCCTTTCCATGTCCCTCTCCCTCTCTCTGCCCTTGTGTTTTACTTTTCTTTTGCTTCAAAGCTATGTGGCGTGAGAGTTGATTCAATCAACAAATATGCAGTATGCTAGCTTAAAAAAATTGATACTATTAAACACTAACCTTAAGAAGTCTCAATTTGGCTCCAATACTTGAACCAGCAAAACCATGCGACTCAAATTCTATTGTGTCAGGAATTGAGTAGATCTGACTTAACCTCAAAATAGCAGTTTCCCATTGCCCTGTTCTAAAAGTCCTCTTGGCTCTTTTTAGCAATTTTATTATGAGATCAGACAGAAGTTTTGGAACTGCAAGAAAAATAAAAATCTAATTCTACAAATGAACTCCTGCCAAGACATGCAAATCAAAGTTTTATAGCACATATGGAGCAAAACTAATGCAAACTGCACTGTAGCCTAATTATAGGTAGATTATACATATGATATGCCCTGGAGCTAGATCTTAGCATCATTTGGTGGATGTCATGATGAGTCCATGGACATATTGGACATAGATACAAGTACAAGCACATATGTTCAAATAGGCTAGTCACCATAACACTAGCAAACAATAATTTTATCCATGAACAGCCCCCTTTACTTATATATTTATCAATGATAATGTCAGAATCTTTCTTGACCATAATTCTTATGCATCCTTTTAAAGGTATTTCCCTGCAAAATTTGGGCATTTTTAGACTTCCAAAAAAACTTAACTGTTTTAGTGAAGTTTCCTAGTGCAATTTTTACAATAAGCCTAAAAAATTCTGAGGCCAAACTAGCTACACATGATGTTTGACAAAAAAAGAAAGTAAAATAGTAATAAAGAAACCAAAGGAGGGTAATTTTCAGACACTGAAACAATAAATAAATAAAAGACAATTTCAGCAAAGACATCCACTAAGTCAGCCTTAGAGCTAAAAACTTACAAGAACATGTGAATAAAATTGTTTTATATTTTTTAAATTGTGTGAACAAACATTTATATCTCATTTTCTGTGAGATTTCAGAACAACAGAATTATTTCTCATTCTCTGCAATTTGCCCAACATTTAAAAACACAGCGTGAATACCCTTTTATTCAGAAAAGGGGTTTGAAAACTAACGTATCTTAAAATAAAATAGATATAGAAGACAAATCCTTAGTTATAAAGCCTTTGATTTCAAATGTTTCCTTTACAATTGATAGATGTTTTATAAATGCTTCCTGGTTGAATTTTTTTCTAATTCTGGGAAAGACAGAACTGATCCTATTCTTAATAACAGCATTCCTATGGAAACTTGACACTGATAGAATCCATCATCAGTTGGGACAAAGCCCACATAAACTTTTAATAGACAAATCTCTAAAATCTACAAGTAAAAATGATAATTTTGATCTGCTTTAGCTATTTACTTTTGAATATCCAGATCCACAAGGGGGGAATTGAAATTAAAAAATACATACACAAAGATCTCACTGTAAATAACAATACAGGGGACATTTTTATATAATATAAGATTATTTAATAAAAAGAAATTCAGCTTAAATTTCTTCTCATTCCAAAACAAGTTTAATTACCTACCCTAATACAAACCATATCAGTAGACAGGCTGCATTAGCCACTAGGAAAATAATCCTTGGCTAATCTAATCTATGAATAGTTCTTCTTTTATCTTTTTTTTAAAGTCAATTCTCTGGTTCTCTGTATTTTACTTCAAAAAGTCAGTCTTTTTCTTTTATTTATACCTTTTTTTCTCCCCCTTTTCAGGTGCTGAGAATGTAATAGTGGAAATTTCTGCTGAAATATTTTCTTTGTGTTTTTTTTTTATGTTTCCACTGGCTAAATCATTTTCATTTGGTTTATTAATTATTCTTTTCCTTTATATTCTTCTTTTGTTGTTGACTAACAATAAATCTAAAAATGTATTCATATTTTATTTTAAATCCCATTGTTCTGCATTTTACCTCCTCTAAAATACCAGAAATCCTATCAAATAACTACCTCAAAAATGCTAGCAAAATCCAATACAATTTTCAGACCTAAAAAAAAGAACAAATGATTAGATGTATCATAAGGTAATTGGTGTGAAGTTCATCTGAAATAAAGGCGAGTTTTCACTCTTCTTTTAAGTTGAGAGATATGACAGGAGAATTCATACTGAAAGTAACCAGGTTTAAAGCATTTTCAATTTATGATAATCTTTTGACTAAAATTAAACTATGTAAATTTCAAGCTGCCTTTGTAAGTTCTATCTTGTACTAATTATTTGTTTTTAATATTAAAACCCAAGACAAGCAGAAATCAAGTTATGATAGTTGACTTGATAAAATCCAGAGGATTTGGATGCTCTGCACTGGTGGTGTATGGCAAACTCTATGCTCATTAACAAAACCAAGTGCAATGCTGTGCACTTTTTGCATAGACTCCCTCAACATTACCATTACTTTTTTGATGGTAAATCAATTTAAGTGTGGAGTATGTTCAAGACCATGTGGTTTGCTTTGATCTGAGTCTCAAATTGAATAAACATGTATCAGGTATCAGCCATAGGGCAAATTACCATTCATTATGTCTATAGTGTATATTCTCTAAGTTTAATCTTTGTTCATTGATTTCACTTTATGTATCCACTGTACATCTAATACTTGAGTATTGATCATCAGTATCATATTCCCTTAATAAGAGAGATAGAGAGTTGAGAAAGTGCAACATAGGGCCACCAAACTCATACCTTACCTGGCACATCTACCATACCACCAGAGAATTCATAGACTACAGTTGCCTAGTCTTCAGTTCTGGCATGATAGAGCCATAGAACTGATCTAATAAATACATTCTGCATTGTTAGAATCATTGATAATACAACTCCAACTCACTTCTTCACTTTTACAGAATACAGTAGTACCTGTCAACATCAACACAAAATATACCCACAATGTCCACGTGTGGTAAAGCTTTTTAATTTAGTTAATTATTAATTGAGTAAAAATATATTAAGACGCAAATACAAAGTTTCAAAATACCACTTTTTATTAAGATAAAGATACAAATCATGGCATGTGTAAGCTTGGAGGGAACTTGCCCAATAACCAATTTCCTGGCTAAATGCGTCAATGTACGGGAAGGACGTGGTTAGTTTTTCATATATATACCCAAATTTTTTAGACTGAGGTCAGACTTTTTGACTTGCAGGGAAAACCTCTGCCCGTTTATTTTCTCGTTAGAAATACCTTGGGATCTTGTCGGATCATTGTAAGTGTCTGTATCTCATTATATATTATTGTAGTTTTTGAGACTTGTGGTCTACTTGGGACAGCCAGTCCCAGTAGAATATCTATATCTGTAATTATTATATGTAAATTGAATAAAAGTATTGTATTTTAGACACCCTCTCTACGATCTACCTTTAGCCCCTCGAACATACCCAGTCGGTACGCCTCATTAGTTCGGTCATAGCCTAAGGCACGCTACCAAAGTTTAATTACCTTAGGGCCAGAGTTTATCTCCCCTGTAAAGGGAGAATAAAGGCATCTACGACTACAACACCCAAATACCATAAAATACACTTCACAACACACAGAAAAGATTAGGCCAAAACTCTTTATCTAGCCAAGTGTGGAAGTCTTGGAACACACTTATATTGGAAACAGATGCAACTATCACACTCTAGTCTTTCCAAAGTAGTTTAGCCTCTATGAATGTCCATACTAGGTACTATAAAGTACTATAGCACTATAAAGGTAAATATGTACTAAAAAACTGATCTGTTCTGTTGATGCTTGAATTATACAGGACAAGATTTTGAAAGAAACTAAATTTCAGCTGGGGAGGGGGGGGGGGCAAACTGAGGTCTGGGAGGGGCAGTTGCCCCCTAACCCATAGTAGATTATGCCCCTGCTTATCATGATCTGTTTTTGAGAATATTTTTTATTGTTTCTATTAGTTGTTTGTGTGACCTGTATGTTTTCATAGAGTTGTATTATGTAGTCATAGTGTGTTTCAGCATTGTCAGGTTGTTATAAAAACCTGAATTGTTATACCATTTGGTGCAACAAGCTTGGTAAAGCTTACCACATTTTGGAATAAACAAATAAATAAATAATTCAAACTTAATACAAACACAAATTATTAAATAAAATGAACAAATAAATCCAAAATGAACAACCATAACAGATATAGATAACAGGGCAAATAAACCCTAAAACAAACAGAAATTCAAATGAATATTCAAGTTGGACTTGAAACAAACAGGAATTACCGGAAACAGGATTAGGGCCACCACTCTTCTGAAGGTCAGGGAGTTAAATGCCAGTGGTTGATATTATGAATACTTGTGGAGTTTTTTTTTCAGATTTACTGCATAAAAATACAATACTGAATTGTAATTTAAATTCTTGACAAAATTTGGATATTCAATATTAGTCAGAATTTTCATTCAAAGGCTGTTTGGCATAATATATTCCCATTAATTTAGTTTTACAATAGAGCTTTAGAGGGATAGGGAGAGCAATAACTACTCATTTGAATTGGAAATCTGCATAATTTTTGGAATTCCACAGGGCTGAAGCCATCCTGACCCCCATCCTGCAGACACTTTTGAATATGCATACATCTTGATCCACCATTTTATAAAAAAAAATATTTGTATATTAAATAATGTAAGAAGTGTTTTTTGGTTTAATAAATGCATGTCAAAATCATTTATTAAACAGAGTTCTGTTTCATTGTCTTTAAAACATGAAAAGAAAAAAAAGTCAGAAATCAATGCAACCAGATTTCCTTCCCTTAATTTTTTGCCTCCATTCAGGTTCTCTTGGCCCTAAAATTTTCTATATAGCCTGAAATTTTAAGGCCAATCAGTATAAAAAGAATAGTTTTTTTTGTGCAAATGATCAATACAGCCATATTTTTCTTAAAAAGTATACTGTTCTTCTTAAAGTCCTCTTTGTCTGGTCTGTTTAGACTATTATACAAGTTTAATGTAAATTAGAGGAAAATGATGTTTGGCCTATTTTTGGGTTTCATTGATTGATAAAACCCAGTTCTTCTTCAAAACATTTCCTTCCTCTAAGCTTGTGGCTTCATTCATGTCCCTTGTCTTTTTCTAAATGTTCTTTAAGTCTAATTCAACCTGAGACAACAAAATTTGTTTTCATGGTTTTCAGGTATTACACATAGATACAATGATATTTTTGTTTTCACTGAGGTCTACCTAGCCCTGTATACATGCCTTTTAAGTTACAAACCTATCAGAGACAAACAAAATTTTAGTCCCTTTTTTAGGTAGCCTACCACAAAATGATGCAGCTACAATTAGTGAACCTACAATCCACTTGGTGAGGACATCTGCAACGGTCAATAAACTTATAAATGTTGTTTTTAAACTGATTGACAAGACCCTGTTTTATTAGTATCAAATCTTTTAGCCGTTTGGCCTGGAACAATCATTAAGCAAATCATCTGAGCAAAAGTATTGCAAGTCAAAGCTTATAGTAAAAACATGGTCCAGGCCCACTTTCTGCCACAACATTTTTTCTCTATTTATAAGGATTCCCTTCACCTAATAGCTTATTGACCCAAGTTTCAACCTTTCAAGAAAAATTGTTCATATATTTTTGGATGGATTCAAGAGACAAAATGTTTTGTCAAACTTTGCTTTTCCTAAACATCATACTTAAATTCACTGTGTCCTTTCAAAATACTCATTCCCTTGGTTGTTCTCAAGATACTACAGATAGTCTATTTGGATGGCAAGGATAAAAAGACAATATGTTGTCTCTTGATTTATCTCACTACTGCATTGTGGATAGATTTGAAGTTCCACTGAGAATAATATTGCTAAAACTGTTAGAAAGATTTAAGACATAAATTTTGTTAAAATTCTGCTTTAGCTATTTTTGGCTATCTTGGAAAGCAGTTAGGTTAGGAAAATGAAACTTTCAGGGATGGGTCTACAGGCTAAAGTATGTCATGAGAAGGTAAATTGAAGTACTTTGAAATTTTTCATTATTCATATTATTGACTTACAAATAAAGTAAACATACCACTCAATGCCTTTTTTATGTTATTTCCAAATATAATTGCTAAAACTGTTAGAAAGATTTGAGACATAAATTTCTTTTTGGTAAAATTCTACTTTAGCTATTTTTGGCTATCTTTGAAATTAGTTAGGTTAGGAAAATGAAACTTTCAGGGATGGGTCTACAGGCTAAAGTATGGGTAAATTTTTCATTATTCATATTATTGACTTACAAATAAAGGAAAAATACCAATCAATGCCTATTTTTATGCTCTTTCCAAATATAACAATCATTTTTGTTGGAAATGAATTTTACCCTCACCCCTATAGCCTATACATCAATTCAGAGTATATATTTGCACATTGGGGGTAATTTTATTTCTGATGTAAATGAGAGGTAAGTTTACACTTTCCCCCCACCCCCCTAATGTGCAAATATTAGGGGAAATGTATTTCCATATCTTTAAAACCCTATAAATTGGGATTAAGCAAAGTTGTGAAGCTGAAATCAATTTTTTGCACTACATTTATGCAGAAGATCTATTTTGCAAGGCTTCACATTGATAACACACAGATTTTAAAAGGTCAGGACCCACTAGAGGGATTTATGCTTTTTACAAATATAATAATCATTTTTGTCAGAAATGAATTTTAGCCCCCACCCCTATATATACCAATTCAGGATATATATTTGCACATGAGGGGGGTGGGGAGAAAGTTTAAACTTACCTCTCATTTACATCAGAAATAAAATTACCCCCACCCCCCTAATGTGCAAATATATACCCTGAATTGGTATATAGGGGTGGGGGCTAAAATTCATTTCTGACAAAAATGATTATTATGTTTGTAAAGAGCATAAAAAAGGCAGTATAAATTTAGAGTTTATACTGTTGACAAGGAGACATGTTAAGAAAACAATTCTTACTTTAAAATATGTATAATGATCCTAGTTAACATATTATCCAAGGGGAGAACCTTTATAATCAAGTCTTTCCTCTAAAAATCCTTCTTTTTCCAGCTTAAAAGAAAAAAAAAATTACAATAAACCTCCATGCTGATGAAATGCATAAATCTTTTGAAATTGCTGCTATGAATTGCCAAATAAGTTGTTTTATAGATAGTATTCATTCATCCCAGTCATTGTTAATTCTGTTTTTTTTTTTAATGAGCAGTGGTGAAAATACAAAATATTAATACAACCTAACCTAAACTAACTTCAACTCAAAATCAATGGACTCAGCCAGGAACTTGTCCATTGAACTCAGCCGGGAACTTGGTTGGAATGAACACTATCTATAAAACAATTTATTATAGCAGCAATTTCAAAAGATTTATGCATTGCGTTTTAGCATGGAGGTTTATTGTAAACTTTTTCTTTTAAGTTGGAAAAAGAAGGATTTTTAGAGGAAAGACTTGATGATAAAGGTTCTCTCCTTGGATAATATGTTAACTAGGATCATTATACATATTTTAAAGTAAGAATTGTTTTCTTAACATGTCTCCTTGTCAACAGTACAAACTCTAAATTTAAACCAAAAAGGCATCAAATGGTATATTCACTTTAGTTGTAACTCAATAATAAGATTTGGTAAATATTTACCTATTTACCAAATCATATTATTGAGTTACAACTAAAGTGAATATACCACTCAATGCCCTTTTTTATGCTCCTTACAAATATAATAATCATTTTTGTCAGAAATAAATTTTAGCCCCCACCCCTATAAATACTAATTCAGAGTATATATTTGGGTAAACTTTTACCAAATCATATTATTGACTTACAAATAAAGTGAATATACCACTTGATGCCTTTTTTTATGCTCTTTCCAAATATAATAATCATTTTGTTGGAAATGAAGGTATTTGTTTAGCCTTGTGTTGCATGATAAGGAGACATGTTAAGAAGACAATTCTTACTGTAAAATATGTATAATGATCCTAGTTCTTATATTATCCAATGGGAGAACCTTTATCATCAAGTCTTTCCTCTAAAAATCCTTCTTTTTCCAGCTTAAGAGAAAATGTTTCCTAAAATCACCACATTTTTGATTCAATGCTTAAGTCTTTTGAATTGCCACTATAAATTGCTGCCAAATAACTTGTTTTATAGATAGCGTTTAGCATGTGTGACATAGCGCATGTTTAAAGAAAAGGCAGTGGTATATTGAAATGATAGAAATTGTGAATTCTGTTTGAAATCATGCCATTAACAAAAAAAAAATATTAAAAAATAATAATATTGCTGTAAATATACATATACATACAGAGTATATACCCCCCACCCCTCTGATGTAGAAATATATACCCTGATTTGGATATATATAGGGGTTGGGGTACAGTTCATTTGGTTATATTTAGGTTCAGAATGCAATTTTTGTTATATATTTGCACATTAGGGGGGGTGGGGGTATATACTCTGTATGTATATGTATATTTATAGCAATATTTTGATTTTCCCCACTGCTTTTAATATTTTGTATTTGTGCCACTGCTCATTAAAAAAAAAAGTATTAAAAAGACCGGCATGAATGCTATCTATGAAACAAGTTATTTGGTGGCAATTTATAGCAGCAATTTCAAAAGACTTAAGCATTGAATAAAAAACGTGGTGATTTTAGGAAACTTTTTCTCTTAAGCTGGAAAAAGAAGGATTTTTAGAGGAAAGACTTGATGATAAAGGTTCTCCCATTAGATAATATAAGAACTAGGGTCATTGTAAATATTTTAAAGTAAGAATTGTTTTCTTAACATGTCTCCTTATCATGCAACACAAGGCTAAACAAATACCAAGCATAAAAAAGGCATCAAGTGGTATAGGCTAGGCCTAGCCTATTCACTTTATTCAGAAGTCAATAATATGATTTGGTAAAAATTTACCATGGGTAAATTTTTACCAAATACTTTTACCTATATTTGCACATTAGGGGGGTGGGGGTAATTTTATTTCTGATGTAAATGAGAGGTAAGTTTAAACTTTCCCCCTAGGCTACCCCCTAATGTGCAAATTTATATCCTGAATTGGTATAGGCCTATATAGGGGTAGGGGCTAAAATTCATTTCCAACAAAAATGATTAGCCTATTATATTCATAAAGAGCATAAAAAAAGGCATCAAGTGGTATATTCACTTTAGTTTTAACTCAATAATATGATTTGGTAAATATTTACCATGTCATTTTCCTAACCTAACCCCTTTCTAAGATAGCAAAAAGTAGCCAAAGTAGAATCATACATTTTTCCCCCCTACATATCCTCCCTTTAAACACCAAAATATGAATATTTGGTTATCAAAGATGATTTTGGTCTACCTTCAGTCTTGTTTTCCAAAGCTTCTTCGAGATCTTTGGTATTGATTTTGCCTAGTCCACAAGACTCTCCAAAAGTTACAAGGAAACTACATATTACACCGAAATCTGGAGTTGAATGAAGTGTGGTACTTCCCATATTTAATTCAAGGCGCCATTATTGCTTACAGAAATAAATAGGATGAAGCATATATCGGAGCACCATCTATGATTTAAACATTGTTCTCATTTGCCTTTTTCTGATGAAGCAGTACTGCCAGAAGCAGAAACAAAAAACACGCCCGATCCTTTGAAAAACACGCCAGAATACGCCCGAGCCTTTGAAAACCAAGACTGCTATCATATTCAGTCCCTAAAGTGCTAAAACTGCAGAAATTTGTGTATTTCACAACAATTTCGGTGCTAAAGCGAAAAAAAATCAGCGTGTGTTACGGCGTGCGCCATGACACGCGCATGGACAGTGTTGGGTCAAGTACTTCAAAAACGTAGCCTATTTAAATATAAGTACAAAGTACTCAACCAAAACCGTAAGTAATTATCAGTACTAAATAGTCAAATTAAATTGCACATAAGTACTTAGTGCGTAAGTACACACTTAAATACGGAAGTAAACGGCTTGAAGGCTTTTTTTGCATGGTAAAGAATATGGTTAGGTCGTCAGGAGAGAAACTGACATTAGTTTTTCCATTATTTCAAGTGAAGAAGTGAAAAAGAACTCTATTCTAGCGCCACCAGGGCCGTATGCAGGCGGACCCGGACCAATGATGACTGGTTTTTTTTTACAGATTGACAGATCCGTCAACAGATGACTGATCTTAATTGGTCTGGATTTGGGAATCTGGCGCCAGAATCTGTCAATGAAGACTAAGCTTTTACCATTAAAACTTCGTCTAAACAGTTGACATATCACTATGATCAACAGCACATTTTAATATCCCTCTACTTCGAAAAAAGATGTTTGAAAAAAAGTCTTTATTTTAGTGGGAAGTCATTACATCTTTTTCCACTTTTAGTAGCAAACGATTCTCCAACTTAGCATCTTCTAAGTGGTTTTCTATTTTCAGTCAATACATCTACTGCAGCGAAAAATTGGAGTTCAACAGTTGCAGATGATGGGAGAGGGGTATTAAATTTCTTAAACAGTTTTCCAACTTTCGGATAGTCTCTCAGAGAATCGAAGGTCCTTCCCTTGTCTTGAAGAATTTTGAAGAATTCAGCCTTGAAACTAGTGTCTATATTTACTTCTTGATCACTGATAGTCTCATCATATTACATTAGCGAAAATAAATCATTAGTCTCATTTGTACAAAACTTCTCAGCCCTTTCAGCCAGCTCATCACTGGAGACAAGCATGGCCATTTTTTTCATTTCCAAGCACTACGTCTATTATTCGGTTTTTTGTCCTTGCAAGGCTGGAGTCAACCATCGTAATTTGAAACTCGGGTGAGAGCAAGTAGCTATGACTAGTTTACTTTAGACTTTCTCTTCCAATTCCATTGAGAAAACATGCAAAATGCGTTCATGCAAACCACCTAAAATGGCCTCTACTAATGGCAAAGCATGCTTGAGAATACAGATATTCTAAGGTTCCTTTAGTTTAGTCTCCAAACCATAAAGTTCTGGCAAAACAGGACCAAGAGAGTAATTTTTTTCGCCTTGCAAAAAAGCTAAGGCTTGGCACAATGGATCTGTAATAAGCACATACTCCTTAAGCAGATCCCTCTCCAATTGCTTCAACTTTGGAAGTTTAAGTTTAATGCAGGCACTGGATAGTTTATCCGCATCAAATACATCTACAACACGCTTTACTGTATCACGGAAAGAGTTCCAGCGTGTACCATTTGATATTATTGGGCACCTTCCAGTAATTTACAAAAACTTGTCGGCAGCTTTTGTGCTATGATTTGTTGCTTTCCATATGCTTTGACATTTGGTCATGGCGAATTGATAAAGTCTTCTTGAAGATAGCAATTAGCTGAAAATACTCGAGCTAATAAATAAGTAACTATCTGCTTTGTCCCTGGTGTGATTGAGCTCCAAAGCCACGCTACAGTTCACCTCATTCTGAATTCTGTCTAACTGCCAGCAACGGTGCTTCTGAAGTTTTAATGCAGTTGTGCATAATTACTGGACACTTAAGGCTATTGAAAGATCATGGTAATTAGATAATAGTTGCCAAACAAAAGCCTATTTTCTGAAGCCTTACACGTCCTATAATTCAGAACACTAAAGTTATTTGTTTTCTTCACCATACACTTACCTTCAGCTGCTTGTGGAAGTTGGTAGTAACCTTTAGAGATCCTTTGATAGTCTTGTTTGGGTAAGTCTTTGTTCTTCACTTATAATAAGCCTAACATTTTGAAATTTGTTCCAATTTCTAGACGACTTTAGAGAAGTTAAAGACAAAAATATACTAGGTACTTAAGTACAGATAAGTAAACGAAAGATATATTTAAGTATGTACTTAAAGTACTCTTCAAAAAATGTCTTTAAGCATGTATTTATGCACTTGGAACTGTACTAAAGTACGTACTTAAGTCCTTGTATTTAAGTACTGACCCAACACTGCGCATGGCCCACTAAGTGTAGTTGGATTTGCTTTAGATCAATTTTTTTTGTGTCCGGTTATTTCAAAGGAAAAAAGATAGTCCTGGTAAAATCAAGCTTCGCACAAATCTTTTGACAAAAATACGGAAAAATGTAGTCCACACTTTTTGTTAATTCCTCTGCCTTTTGAAAAATTCCTCATTATTTTGTTCATGACAAAAAGAAAAATGTATCACGAAAGTGCTACAAATTGAAACATGGGCTACAGTGCTAACATGATGAAATAGTGCTAAAACAGTTCCTTTGTGTTAAATTCAGACAAAGTTTTGCCCTAGCCTAACTCTACTTTTATCTTGCTTGGTTACCCTTGGTCATCCTGCTCCGCTTTCACGTAAAAACAATATTTTTGCGTGATCCGCAAAATTTCATCTGTTTTTAAGCTGCAGTTTTATGCGTCATAATGGTTACTCAGATGTGAAATATTTGAGTTGACTTATATATAGCTTATTCCTATGGATACGCTGGTCTATACTAGCAACAACCACAAGCCGAAGACATAAAATATCTTTGGTTTATATTATCGCATAAACATTTTTGGCACATTTTATTTGGTATAGTTGCAGCTCATTATTTACAAGATAACCTCATGATTGAAGTAGTAAGGCATGAAAAAAAAAGATGAATCTAGTCAAGAAAAATGTACAAGCAACATTATCAATAGAAATCCTGTTGGTAATTTTGATTAAAAGCAAAAATTTTTAAAGTCTTCCAAAAGCGATTGTTATTTATTTTAGATAAGTGTCTTAAATACTTGTCTAAAAAGTACTGCTATAAAGAGTACCGATATTACATTTCCACTAATGCATAAACGGAAAGTTTTCATTTTTTTAAACAATTTTCTCAGCCGTAGAAATGAGGGTAAAATTTGCACATTGATCTACTTGTCAATTTTTTCAGTCTGTTAAAGCAAGTAGAGCCTAATTGATCCTTAGTACAAAATATATAGCACACTTTTTTTGCTACAATCTTTTTTTAAAAGATCTAAAACCGAACTGGCCACCCATGACAAAAACAAAGAAATGAATATAAAGGCGATAAATGGGTCTATGGCCAGTAAATGAAAGCGAAGAGAAACAACAAAAATCCAACAAATATTTCGCCCATATTTAACAAGGTGTCTTCAGCTTACAAAAAAGAAAAAAAAGGGAACTAGAAACTAAAAGTAAAAAATATAACCAAAAAATATATAAAACTAAAATAGACTAACATAAAATATGTAATATACAATTACTTACATTTAAAATTTGCAGCTACCTTAGTCAAACCACGAAAGTTTGATGGTACTTTCATGGTTTGATGAAGGTGGCTACAAATTGTAAATGTGAGTAATTGTATATGATATTTTTTATGTTAGTCTATTTTTGTTTATATTTATATTTTTAAGTTTTAGTATCTAGTTTTTTTTAGTTTTTTTTTTACGCTGAAGAAGACTTGTTATATACGGGTGTTATATGTATGTTATATATCGTTGGATATTTGTTGTTTCTCTTCGCTTTTATTTACTGGTCACAGACTAGTTTGTCGTCTTTATATTCATATCTTTGTTTTTAATCTTTTTTTATAATTATAACTCTGTTTCTCTGTGGTTAAACTAAGTTCTAAAAGACAAGGTAGGCTGTATCTAATCTAATCGTTCTTTTCTCTGTGAAATTCTAAACCCAGGCGTGTACTACGGAGAAAGAACCTTGATAAAAGAGGCAACCAAAGGAAAAATAATCTAGGGTTTGGACATAAAACCTCACCAAGATAATATCAACAAAAACCTATTCACAAACATCTGTCAAATTTATCCAAAAAATTATAAATCTGTATATAATTCAAGTCTTGTCTTAATCTGAGCAGCAATGGGAATAAGAAACTTGACAATTAAATTCCCTTAAATTAGCGCTATTCTGTTTGCATCTGACCTAAACGCAGAGTGCACTTGCAGAGCCAAGCTGAAATCAATTCCCTAAGCAGAGAGCGATTAAAATAACGTTCCATGGGTTTAAGCGGGCTCTTGTCGTTTTGATGCATAGCCACGGCTGAGTCATGGTGATTTTGTAATTTTCGTACGGTTCCTAAAGCCCATTAAGAAAAAGTCCACATTCCCGCCCCACGCCCACTCAAAAACTCAACACACCCCTGATGAATAGTTATACAACGAAAAGAATAATATTTAAAGAGGGTACCTACAAACTGAGTGACACTCGAAAACCGGCATCCTTAGAAGAAAAAATAAATAATATTATAAAAAAAAATGAAAAATAAATAATAATAAACAACAAAAATAGACATCAAAAAAAGGAAAATAAGACACCACATTCAACTTACAGCCCACATTCCAAATCAAGTAATAATATTAATATATAGATAAACACCAGCACCGGCAACCATGACTTCATATTAATTAATAATTATCTATTAGATATAGTTTTAATTTATTTTTAGATGGGGAAATAGAAGAGTGTGAATCAACATTACTTTCATAAATGTTCCAAAACTTCATTATTGAATTTTTTTTCACACTCTCGAGATTTAAAAGTATTTAAATAGGCAATGGGACAATAATTAAAACAAGAATGAATTAAAGAATAATAAACTGACTTAAGGGCAGGGAAAGGGAGGTAAAATTTTAGATACCGCAATAACCCTACATTCCTTCCTAGCTGAACCTTTAGGCTACCAAGATGAAGCTTCCAAGATAAATTTTCATCAGCTATAAGACCTAGGTACTTACAGGATTCTTTTCTAGCAATGGTAACTATTTCTCCGTTAAAATAGACAGATATTTGAGAAAGCGACGGCAGGGCATGATAAAGTTGAGAAAAAAATGGTATAATGGGTCTTCGATAAATTTAAAACAATGCGGTTGTCAGCAAACCACTGTATGAGCTTCATTACACTACGACATGTGTTTTTCTGACCAATGATTCATCTGTACCTGTGACGAAATTAGCTGTTTCGTCTGCGATTAGTAGAACAAGTCCATCACCTGCGATTGTGTCCATACGGTCATCGACGTATATTAGAAACAGAAGTGGTTCAAGAATTGAACCTTGCGGTACTCCTGAACCTTTCCTGAACATGGCGTTTGTACCGATCCTACTGTACCTCCATCCACATATCGATTCCTACCAGTAAGATAAGACTGGATGAGTAAGAAAGCATTGCCTCTTATTCCGCAGTTGTCAAGCTTACTCAGAAGAATCAGATGACAAGTCGTATCAAATGCTTACTTTACAGCTACACATATTGTAGCTGGTATTTCGTCACGGTCCATTGCATCATTTAGAAATTGCAATACACCACTTTGATAACCTGGTACGTAGTTTATTTTCCATCACCCCAGGTTCAGAAACCCCAAGCCCACTTAGTCCACTAACTCCTATGAAAATTTTGAAGTTGACCCCCAAGCTGTTCCTGAGAAAATGCAAAACACATTGGATAATAAATCTCTACACCTTACCCTCTAACTTTTACCCCAAGGTAGTAAATTTGAAGTTAACTTCCCCCTCCCAAGACTCCCCGGAAGTTTCAGCTTGATCTCGCAACCAAATAACAACGCAGACAACAATGGATTTCCATCATACACACAATAACAAGTTAAATAACAATACAAGGAATTCATATAAGATAATGAAATTTATTATTCTTAAATGAATACTTTGGCTCTATATCCAAGGTCTATCGTCGGCAAAGCATAGACAAAAATAAAATAAGACTTAAAATAAAATGCGCGATCATTACAACCTAAATTAAAATTATTCCTAGAATCATCGCTTTAAGGAAGTACAATCAGGACGGAATTAAAATAACACGAAACAAGGCAATTCATTCAGTCTAGCCTGTCCAGAGCAAACAAAAACATCGACGTTCTGAAATGCCTTAAGACTATCAGCTAAAACAGTTGCTGGCATACGACAAGTGACTTGCATCGATATTTGGCTTAGTTTATTTTGTTGAAATCTGCATAGTAGTTCTTCGTATAGGGTTATTAAATATTGCAGAACAGAGAATAGAACGCTGCTCGATGCCTCGGCACATTCGAATACGATTACCAACAGGGCCTTGCAAACGTTCCCAGTTCGAGGCCTACTTGTTAGGGGTGCAGCTAAGGAAGGGGCTCTTACGATTTTAGTGTCGTTTAGCTTATTTGTCAGCATTTGACGATACGCTGGATGATTTTTTCGACAAATGCTATATATCCATCCCCCCCCACCCAAACTCAAAATCCAAGCTGTGTCCCTGCTTTTGGTACCATTTCCATAGCTAGGTACAAATAAATGGATTAAATCTGCTTCCAAAGAAATAAAAGTTTATTGGTGGTGAAGAACGGAGTTAAAAGCCTTTTGAATGCATATGGCACAAATACAGAAGTTATTTTTTACTTTTTTTGCCTTTCAAGAATCGTTAGAAAAGTTAAATGAACATTTTGCACGCCAAATTCTTCACAAAGATCAAATTGAGTATCGTTGTGATTACACTCCATGCTAATTTCATAATAGATAAGCTTCACTAAGAGCTTTCCAATCATTAGACATACGAATATTGGAATATATGAGCCGCAAGATTTCGCATCCTGAATTTTTATTAGGAATACACGTTACTAGATCTTTACATGGCGCATCAGGTATATACTGGCCTGGAATATACTGCATATACACAGGAATATACATCAGGTATATACTGCCATCATGATACTGGCCTGGAACATGATGGCAATATGTTCGATCAGTTTTTTTTACCTATAGGTCATATGTTGGAGTTGCAGGTCGTCTGAGCCTGATGCTTTGAGATTCATCGAAAGTATCAATTCGACACCCAGAGTTATCAAAGAGATATTGCAAAACATTACCTTGATAGCCTCGTATAAAATAGTTTCCTTTGATTTACCCTACTACTATGATATGCACAGATCCTAATTCTCATGGGGACTTAAAGTAAAGAAGTTTTTAGCTACTTTACCGCCCCCCCCTCTCAGTTGAATTTTTTGGAGTCCCCCCTGCACATCCCTTTTTGTATTCAAATGCTATATTAAAGTTTGAACTTCATCCCCGAATTGTTCTTGAGATGCTATAGATGCCTGGATACACATAAAGTCTTATTTTATTTTATTTATTTATTTTGTGCTTTTTTATTTTTTCTGGCTGCCCCAGTCTCCATTTGTACTTTTAAGGTTCAAAAAGGCAAATCGGATGCATTTGAAGTAACTTTTTTCAGAAAAGTTTGTTTTTCGATGAACAAAAATCTATTCTTACTCGGCCGTCTTGGCCTGAAAAAGCCATAATGAAGACAGGGCTCCTTTCCGCAAGTCATCATATAAAGTCCATTTGTCTCTTCAAACCTCCCAAAATATTTCAACTTGATAAACCGAGCCGTTTCCGAGACCTTTCAGACATGTCATTTTGTTAGCCATGAAAAATATAGTGTCTTTTTATTCACTTCATTACTTCATAGAGCAGACACTAGAAGTCCCATAGGAGCTTATAGTGCAATATTCACGCTTGTGTTGATGTCTGTTTATACAGATTCAATACATTTTTGCATGGGAATATATGTATACGTTCAAAGTATGTTGATGGGTTAAAGAAAAAATTTCCAAAGTGTACCCATGAGAAAATGTGTTGGGCTAGCGAGCTACCGGCTAATCGGAAAACCAAAAACAAGCATGGCTGTTTTTTTTTACTAAAACCTGTATGTAAATAATGGATAATTCACACAATTTAGAGACATTACTATGTGTGTGTCGGGTTAATGTTGGCCCTGGAGACATACTTATTAGACATTCTGACGTTTTTGAAGAATAAATAACTAACCTAAAATTTGGATCCAATATCATTGGGGTTACCCGGGGAGGGTAACCCCGGGTAAAAAAAGAACAGGGAGGAAAGCAAGTTGCCTTCAAATACCTTTTGTTTCTTAAAAAGGGAACCAGAACTTTCAATCTAATGTCATTGGTTTCTTTGAAAACTCATTGACTACAAGATGATTGAGATAGCCTACCTTTCTTGGTCCTCGTTGTAGGGGGAACCAATATCTCTTCCAAATTTTGTTTTTGTGCTGGGGTACCCTAAATCTTAGGGCTTGAACAGGTAACTTTTGAGCTAATCAGAAAAAAGGCTTTGGGGTCCCATTTTCTTTTTTCTGGAGTAAGGGGGGAGGTGTACCTGGAAAAAGTCTTTGTACATAAATTGCTCTTGGAACATGACTTATGACTCTATCAAAGACAAACTGATAGAGGACAAAACATTTTTGCCGATTTTTGGGCCCTGCTCCCATGATAAAATGTTTAAAAATTTTGACAGTAGAACTGATCCTTTAAAGCTTTGAGCCCTATTGCACACCCAATATCAGACAAGAACTTTTTCCATCTTAAAACCTGTGTGTAAACAATTGTAAATTTTGTTATTTATGGTCCTTGCCCCAGGGGCAGTGAGGATAATGCTATATAAGAAAGGATGTTAATTTGATCTTTTCGGATAGGATGTTAATTTGATCTTACTATTCTGAACAAAATGGCTATCTCAAGTTTCGATCGAATGGCTTGGGGGATTTTTTAGGCTTAGTGGCAAAAAAGGCGTGGGAGAGATGATGGTTTCCCTCCAGTAACTTTTTAGTCTTTCCGGAAAAAACATATGTACATCTTTTAATTGTCTTAATTCGCCCTGAGGTCAACATTGTCCATATAAACCAAAAAGTTGCCCCCAACCCATATTTTGCAATCAACTGGCATAAAAAAAGAAGACAAAACCAAAGTATTTGCTCTCACTAGGCGATTGCAATGATTTCAGGTTGCTCCCTATGGAACTTAATTACGCAGCCTGGTTTTCAAAAATGATTCAGTTTGTTTGGGCTAGATTAATAAACCAGTAAGAAACGAGTTCAAATGCTTGATCTCTTAAGGGCAATCCTTTTGTGAAGAACCAGCCATTTACGGGTGCTCGGTGATGTACTTTCTGGTCTTAAAAGTATAGTTAAAGTATAATTTCTAGTTCTGAATTATTTTAAAATACTTTCAGTGTGTGAAAATACACGTATAGCACAAATAACATGGCAATAGTTGACGATAATGAGTCTTCTATTATCCCGCAGCAAAATTTCTTTTGAAATGTTTGACAAATTGCTGAGAAAAGCTCCTGGTGGGTTTTAAAAAAGATTTCGTGACTTATTTTTTGCCTACATCGAGACCAAAAATGTAGTTAGTGAGCTTCCAAAGAGCTTTAAAACAAAGTATAATCGGTCTGCTAAAAATGGTTTATCAAACACAAGAAGTTTCCATTTTATGGATCTGTTGCTTTATTGGAAACAATCTAAATACAACCTGTGCATCAAAATTGGCTCTGAAGAAATTTCTAAATGTAGTTTTCAGGAATTCCATGTCCGTCTATTTGCATGTGTCTTGTACATTTATGACTATAGTTTGGCTAAATCACTGACGCTTTAGAGAAGAAGCCATGTTTTCATTTGGAATTTTATGAACGAATCTGAAATCAAATCAATTTCGGAAAATATAATAAAAATGGTTTTGATGGAATCTTGTGCTTCCATTGGTTAATTGGTTTAACAGGGCTAAAAATTCTCTTTGAATTTGGTATTCGACATGGATAGTTGAAAGCTGTGAACCAATGAAAATGCTAGTTTCTTTGGGAAAGGATGAGGAAACCGATTTTCACTTGGCTGACTCATTTGGCATGCTTCCCATGAAGGCAGTTCCAGTTCCAAAATTTTTATAAAGGGTATATGAACAACTAATTAGTCCTTTCACCCCTTTGACTCCACAAAAGGTATATTCAGATAATCAGAAATTCTTCAGCCTCATCTGTAACCAAGCTCCTGGAAACAAAGAATTCTTCCTGTCAGTTAATAACCAGTAATCAATCATCAATCAATCAATCAATTTATTAATACTAAAAAAAAACAATACAATTACAAACTTAAAAATTTAAACACGCCCAAGAAGCTAAGCTTGTACAGGGCCAACAAAACGAGTAAGACACTATTATAAAACACTAAAAAAAAAAAAAAAAAATATATATATATATATATAATAAAAAAAAAAAAAAAAAAAAAAAAAAAAAAAAAAAAAAAAAAAAAAAAATTAACATTCTTAATTAACATTCTTAACCCAATTAACCCAATTAACATTCTTAATTCTATTGATAGGTTGTGGGAAGTGCGGGTACTTGAGCTACCTATCCTCAGAAGTTTAAAGCCTATAGGCCGGTCGGTACCAATACGGTTCTTCCCACCCATTCCCGCTCTCTACTGCCCATTCCAATCATTTGATGAATAAACCCCTTTTCTATTGTCTTCATTGTGCTTCAGTGATCACTAATCAATTTGTCTCTTCTTTAAGATATCAATAGATGTCTTAAATATCTTTCTATCAATGTACCAAGGCAGGTTAGAATTCAGGATTGCAGTGTAGGTATTTGGTATATATGCCGTGTAGCAGAGGCGCTTAAGAGAGATAGAGGGTACCTGATTTCGTACGGTAATATAGCACTGTATGTAATCTAGTATGAAAGGGAAATAAAAATCAATTTACTGTGATTAAAATTATATTTTTGCTTAATAATAGCTCGTAAATCATAGGCAGCGCAATCGCGCTGCCTAAGTAAAGAACGATGTTGGCACAATGTATTATTTATTTTTTGTTTTTTCTTTTCCATACCAGGGCACTTCGTATTGAAGGAATTGTCGTAGAAACTTCGAAAAGGGCTCACTTGATTGGAAATTGGAGTGGCTAGTGCTCTTTTTAATAGTCAAAAGTGATTGGAGGGCAACTAGCCCCCCCACGCCCATCATTCTCCGAAGCACAGCCAATCAAAATTTTGAGATAGCCATTTTGTTCAGCGTAGTTGATTTCCAGATAGAAAATATATTTTTGAGGAGGACACTCCCCCACAACCTTCAGGGCAAGGGTTTTGAATTAGGCCCTGGGGGCATATAAGAACGATGTTGGCACAATGTATTATTTATTATTCTTTTTCTTTAGAGCAGGGCACTTCGTACCGAAGAAGTTGTCGTAGAAACTTTGAAAAGGGCTCATTCAATTGGAAATTAGAGTGGCTTGTACCCTTTTTAATAGTCGAAAATTATTGGAAGGCGACTAACACCCCTTCCACGTCCACCGTTTCCCGAAGCACATCCAATCAAAATTTTGGGATAGCCATTTTGTTCAGCGTAGTTGATTTCCAGATAGACATTATGTTTTTGAGGGTGACACTCCCCCACAGCCCTCAGGGCAAGGGTTGTAAGTTATGCCTTGGGGGCTTATAAGGTTTTCATAGAAGACGTTGTCGTAGAAACTTCAAAAAGGTCTCATTCGACTGGAAATTCAAAGGGCTATTGCACTTTTTAATAGTCGACAGTGATTGGAGGGCCACTAACCCCCCCCCCCCCCCTCACGCCCAACTTTTCCCCAAACACATCCAATCAGAATTTTGAGATAGCCATTTTATTCAACGTAGTTTTAAGTTCTGGAAATTAGGTCTTTGAGGATGACAATCCCCCCACAGTCCTCAGGGTAAGGGTTGTAAGTTATGCCCTGGGAGCATATAAGATTTTTATCGAACGTGTTGTCGTAGAAACTTCAAAAAGGGCTCATTCGATGGGAAAATGAAATGGCTAATGCCCTTTTTAATAGTCGAAAGTCATTGGAAGGCAACTAACACCCCTTCCACGCCCACCATTTCCCCAAACACATCCAATAAAAATTTTGAGATAGCCAATTTGTCCCACGACGTTCAAAGTTCAGGAAATTATACCTTTGAGCAAAACACTCCCCCCACAGTCTTCAGGGCAAGGGTTATAAGTTATGCCCTGGGGGCATATAAGGCTTTTATTGAAATCTTTGTCGTAGAAACTTGAAAAAGGGCTCATTCAATTTGAAATTCAAAGGGCTAGTGCCCTTTTTAATAGTCAAAAGTGATTTGAGGGTAACGTACCCCCTTTCACGCCCACCTTTTCCCCAAACATATCCAATCAAAAATTTTTTGATAGCCATTTTATTCAACGTAGTTGAAAGTTTTGGAAATTAGGTCTTTAAGGATGACAACCCCTCCCCCCACAGCCCACAGGGCAAGGGTTGTAAGTTCATACCCTAGGGGCATATAAAGTTTTTATTTAAAGCGTTGTCGTAGAAACTTCAAAAGGGCTCATTCAGTTGGAAATTGAAAGGGCTAGTGCCTTTTTTAATGGCTGAAAGTGATTGGACGGCGACTAACAACCCTCTCCCAACCACTATTTCGCCAAACACATCCAATCAAAATTTTGAGATATCTATTTTGTTCAACGTAGTTGAAAGTTCTGGAAATTTGGTCTTTAAAGATGATAACCCCCTCAGAGTCCCCTGTGCAAAGGTTGTAAGTTATGCCCTTGGGGCATATAAGTTTTTTTTTATAGAAAGCGCTTTCGTTGAGACTTCAAAAAGGGCTCATTCGATTGGAAATTAAAAGAGCTAGTGCACTTTTGAAATTGTCGAAAGTGATTGGAGGGCAACTAGCCCCCTCTCAAGCTCACCATTTCCCCAAACACATCCAATCAAAATTTTGAGATAACCATTTTGTTCAACGTAGATGAAAGTTCTGGAAATTAGGTCTTTGAGGATGACACTCCCCCCAGAGCCCTCAGGGCTAAGGTTATAAGTTATGCCCTGGGGGCATATAAGGTTTTTTATATAAAAAGTTGTCTTAGAAACTTCAAAAAAGGCTGATTCAATTGGAAATTGAAAGGGCTAGTGACCTTTTCAATAGGCTAGTCGAAACTGATAGGAGGGTAACTAACCTCCCTCTCACGCCTACCATTTCCTCAGACACATCCAATCAAAATTTTGAGATAGTCATTTTTTTTTCAACGTAGTTGAAAGTTCTGGATATTATGTCTTTGAGGATGATCAACCCCCCCCCCCCCACGCCCCTTAGGGAAAGTGTTGTAAGTTATGCCTTAGGGGCATATAAGGTTTTTTATAGAGCGCTGTAATAGAAACTTTGAAAACTTTGAAGGGCCAATACCCTATTTAATAGTCAAAAGAGATTGGGGGGAAACTAACACCCATCTCACGCCTACCATTTCCCCAAAAATATCCAACAAAAATTTTGAGATAGCCATTTTGTTCAACATAATTAAAAAGTCCGGAAACTATGTCTTTGAGGATGACATTCCCCCCCCCCCCCAGCCCTCAGTGCGAAGGGTTGTATGCTCAGCCCTGGGTGCATATAAGGTTTTATAGAAAGCGTCATCGTAGAAACTTCAAAAAGGGCTCATTAGATTTGAAATTGAAAGTGCTAGTCCCCTATTTAATAGTCGAAAGTGATTAGAGGTCAACTAACGCCCCTCTCAAGGGTTCAATTTTCCCAAATACATCCAATCAAAATTTTGAGATAGACATTTTGTTCAAAGTAGTTGAATGTTCTGGAAATTAGGTCTTTGCCAGCGTTGTCGTAGAAACTTCAAAAAGAACTCATTCAATTAGGAAATGAGAAGGCTGGTGCTCTTTTTAATAGTCAAAAGTGATTGGAGGGCGAATGTCCCCCTCCCCCCATACCAATCATTTCCCCCAAACGCTTCCGATCAACATTTTGATATAGCAATTTTGTTGAACGAAGTTGATTGCTCCTTCTACGATACGGCTAGTACGGAAAAAATAATACGGAAATTATGGTTTTGAGTATAAGGACCCCCAACAGCCCCCAGGGCTAGGGTTGTAAGTTATGTCCCGGGGGCATATAATGTCATACGGAAAGCGTTGTCGTAAAAACTTCAAAAGGGGCTCTTTCGGTCGGAAATTGAGAGGGTTGTTGCCCTTTTTAATAGTCGAAAGTAACCAGAGGGAGAATAGCCCCCCCCCAAGGCCCATCATTTCCCCAAACATTTCCGATGAACATTTTGATATGGCAATTTTGTTCAACGCAGTTGAAAGATCTGGAAATTATGGTTTTGAGGATGACGACCCTCCCCCCATAGCCCTCATGACAAGGTTCGTAAGTTATGCACTTGGTTCATATAACGTTTTTATAAAAAGTTTTGTCACAGAAACTTCAAAAAGGGCTCATTCGATTGGAAATTGAGAGTGCTAGTGCCTTTTTTATTGGTCGAAAGTGATCAGAGGCCAAATGACTCCACATTGACTCCACGCCTATCATTTCCCAAAACACTTCCAATCAAAATTTTGATATAGCCATTTTGTTAAGCCTATCAGAAAGGTCTTGGAATTGTGTCTTTGAGGATAACAAATCCCGCAGTCCTCAAAGCAAGAGTTGTAAGTTGTGCCCTGGGGACATATAGGGATTTTATAGAAAGTGTAGTCACATAAACTTCAAAGGGGGCTCGTTGGATTGGTAATCAGACACTCTAGTGCTCTTTTTAAGAGTCAAAGGGATCAGAGTGCAGCTACCCTCTCACCCCTACACACACGTCATATTGTCTCGAAATGCGTCTAATAGAAATGTTGAGATAGCCATTCTATTCAAAATAGTCTAAATACCATATAACAAGGCTTTTTGGGGTTGAAACAAACCCCAGAGTTTCGGGTTAAGGGTTGTAAGTTAGGTCCAGGGGGTATTAAATGTTTTTATGGAAGGAATGGTTGTTTAACTTCAGAAGAGGTCTTTCTTCCTGAAAAAGACTATGTCAATATAAAACGAACAGAAATTAATCAAAAAACTTTTTTGCACAAAATGAGTTTTTCAAAAAAAAGTGAAGAGCTTCCTTAAACCAAAAATGAACAAAAATAGAATCAAATAATCTACCAAGCATACAACTACCACAAATCAGTATCAATAAATAAATAAAACACAAAACAAACAGAAATTAAAATAAGTCAAACTCAAAACGAGCAGGAATTAACCTGAGTAGGGCTCTATACCCTATGCTTTCTAAAAGCCAGAATATAATTTGTGCTTTACTGATAAATAATTTTTTTAAATGTTTTCACTTATAACTTTAAACAAAAATTAATTAAGATTTCAAGGAATAAATATCAGCATATGTATATTAAACTGACAATGCACATTTTTTTCAGTAGATTCATTTGAATTTTTTTCATTAAAGTACATATTATATTCTGGCTTTTAGAAAGCATAGGGTTTAAAATCCTACTCAGATTAATTTCTGCTCGTTTTGAGTTTGACTTATTTTAATTTATGTTTGTTTTGTGTTTCATTTATTTATTGAAACTGATTTGTGGTAATTGTATGCTTGGTAGATTATTTGATTCTATTTTTGTTCATTTTTGGTTTAAGGGAGTTCTTTACTTTTTTTTGAAAAACTTATTTTATCAAAAAAAGTTTTTTTGATTAATTATATGAAAAATCAAGAAAAACTATGAAGAAGCTGCGAAACTAGTCTTGGCTGCAAGAAAAGACCAAAAGACCAATGGCTGTCGAATGAAACCTGGGACTATATTGAAAAAAACAAGCAGGTGAAACTTCTTCTTTCTGACTGCAGTGCCAAGAATCACGTGTTCAGCAACCCTTACATACCAATTTCATGACAAGTTGGTGAAAAAGAGTGCTAAGACGGACAAATGCACCTTGAGAAGAAAGTGGAACTAGCTGAAGAAGCTGCAAGAAGAGGGGACTCGAAGACTGTGTACCGTTTAACCAATGAAATCGTCGGGGAATGACAGAGCATGGAAAATCCTGTTCGAGACCAAAATGGACGTCTTGCAATAGATCCAGAAGATGTGAGCAAAGTCAGACCATTTTCAGACGCTTCTAAACCGTCATCTCCCTCTAGAACCACTAACGATCCCTGGTATACCGCTACTAAACCTTTCAATCAACATAGACCCTCCGGATACCACAGAGATTTGTACGGCGGCAAAAAAAAAAAAAAAAAAAAATGAAAAATGGATGATCGCCAGGCAAAGACAGAATCTCAGCAGAAATGCTTAAAGCAACTGTCATTCCTTGCATGACCTTGTGGAGCAAATTCTTCAAGGCAATTTGGGAGTTTGAAAAGGTGCCTGAAGATTGGACTAGAAGCACCCTGGTAAAACATTTCGAAAAAAGAGATGCCACAAAGTGTGAAAACTGGCGTGGTATCTGCCTCCTTTCAATCCCAGGAATGTTATTCGCTCTCAAAATCCTCAACAGAATAAAACCACATCTTAACAGACACCTACGCGAGCAGCAACACGGCTTCCGTCCAAAACACTCTTGTACTGACCTCATATTTCTCCTCAAAATGCTTTTGGAAGAAACCAATGAGGTGAGAAGAGAATTGTACCTTGTGTTCATTGATTTTGAGAAAGCTTTTGACTTAGTAGATAGAGCAGCACTCTGGAAAATACTCTCACATCATGGCACACCGGAAAAGACCATTGCACTTATCATCGCTTTCTACAAAGATACAGAATGCTGTGTACAAACTGGACAAGGAAATACCAGATGTTTTAAAATAATGACAGGAGTAAAGCAGGGATTATCCTCTCCCCCTACTGTTCATTATTGTTGTTGACTACATCTTAAGTAATTGCGAGGGATATGGGATTGATATTGGTGAGCCGGCTAGACTTGGAGATTTCGATTTTGCTGACGATATAAGCCTTCTTGAAACGTTATACTGAGACTGCAGACCTTTATAAATAGTGTTAAAGATGCAGCAGAACAATTTGGACTAAAAATCAAAACAGAATAAAACAAAAAGTATGGCTACCAGTGGATCTCATCTTGATCTTAAATGTGGAAATGACCGAATAGAGCAGGTGGTTGAGTTCAGATACCTGGGCAGTACAGTCGAAAACACTGGCTCAACGCAAGAGAAGTCCAACTTAGGTTGGGACAAGCACACGGGGCGTTTAACAATCTCAAATGAGTTTGGAAATCTCAAAAGTACTCCTTGAGGCTAAAAATACGACTGTTCCAAAGTAACGATCTCTCAGTACTGCTTTATGGATCTGAGACCTGGCACCTCAATCAGCAAAAACAGAAAAAATTACAATCATTTGAAAACACTTGCCTCAGAAGAATCCTAAATATAAACTGGAACCAGAGGATAAGAAACACAGTTTATAGAATTAGCAGTATGATCATTCTCTATCTCTCCCATTATAAAAACCCGGACAGGGGTGCGAGTGCTCCGGAGAACGTTTTTGCAGATAGAAACATAGGCGTTATCAGATCTTTTCGCTGGTAGACAAGTCCGATTTCTCTTGGACACGAGACAAGTGGAAACCCGCTATTACGAATAATGCACTTGGTAACTATTTCTCAGTGATTGACGATAACAGACTAATCGCTAAGGCAGAAACAAGTGGGAGGAGCTTTTTGTTCGCACCGAGACCGAAGACCAGAAATTATCTGCGATAAGCTTACTGTCTATAAACTGTGATAAGAAATGACACCATCAGGCAACAGGTCCAGCTACCTTTATATAACAGACGTTATCCGTTAACTTAGGCGGCGTTATCTTGGGCATATCATCAGGATGGGCAGAATTCGCTTGCCAAACTCCATCCTCTTCTGGCAACCAGAAGGATCAAGAAGACGAGGCCGTCCTAGAAACACCCAGAGACGTTCACACAGAAGAGACTGGTCAAATGTACATGCGTCCCTACAGCCCGAATGGGAAGACGTACTAGCTGCAGCACACCTCCGAGATGACTGGAGACTTTTCGTGGATACCTTAGGTGGCTCTGGAGGTACAAGAGGAACTAAGGTCTAAGGCAAAGCCTTTGGTATTAAGCTTCAGAAGCTGTCTTCTAATATTGAATAAGTCCTTATCATTGGCAGTTCTATTAATTTTTTTGAGCAACAGTATTTCCAATTTGGAGTCAGAAAGTCAAAGAATATTCTCCTCTACAATGCTATAATTTATAAGAACATATAGGGCCAGGCAAATGGCATACAAATTCAGCGGAAAAAATGGAAGATACCAATGGAAGGGGTGAATAAGGGTTAAGGTTCAGTGATGGGATACATATTCCTGCTCCAGCTCTGTCACCCTAGACAGACCCATTTGAATAGATTTCCCTGTGATTAGGGTACAACTTCAAAATAAGTTAAGCCAAAATAGTCTGGGTCTCGTTCTTGGGAACTAGGTTTTATTAATCGGAATAAGTTCTGCTTGACAAATAGGTGGAATCATTTCCCATGCAAGAGTTTCAGTACAGGAATACGCATAAGGGGAATACTGACTCCAATTTGAGACCTCCAGTTGAAACCGATTCCAAGATGAATGGGCATTAGTGCAAGCTGATTTCAAAGCAAAGTTATGTTTATACACAACATGCTTAATTCCATAAGCTTGAATTCACGAGAAGTATTTCTTCCTTTTACTGGATTGTCTTTCACTTAGGGAGACCAAACCAGAAAATTGTTTTAATTTAGACATAGGAGTATGCTTGTGCAAACCCAGAGCAATTCGAATAGCAGAATTTTGTAAAGATTCCAGGGTTTTAAATTCAAATGGGGGACGAATTGAGAAGAACTGGATACCATATTCTAGGTGGGAACGGATACATATTTTATAAAAATCCAAGATAACTTTAGGATAGCATCCCCATTTACTTTCAGCAAGTCTCTTTAGAACTCAAAGCCTCTGAATGATCATGGATTTAAAAGAATTAATATGTGCATGCTGTAACATTTTAGAATTAATATGTGCATGCTGTAACATTTTAGAATATATCCATAGGGCCGATTATTTTCACTGAGTTGCAATATGGGATCGCACTAGAGAAAATTGTAAGAGGATTGGTGCTACTAAGTGTTCTCTTGAGCACTTAGTAAGTATGATGGCTTTGGTTTTACTAATTGAAATTAGTAGTTCAATATCCATTCTAGGCTTCCAAACAATCAAATCATCTGCATAAAGGCCAAACAAAGAATGAGATAATGGAAATTCTGAAACATACAAATTGAACAGAAAAGGGCTCAAAATTGTTCCTTGAGGATGACCTCTGGTAATCCGACTAGTCTGTTCTCTAAAGTCATTAATTTGAACATAAGAACTTCTATCACTTAATAAGAACTTCATAAAACTCATGAAAGAGTAACGAAAATCAAGGTTAATTAAAAGATCAATCAGTTTATCATAGGATACATTCCATAGGCATCTGACCAATCAAACAGGACTGGCATTGTAACATGTCTGGTTATAAGAGAGCTACAAACATAAATTTCAAGGTGGGTGATGTTATCCACAGAACTATGCCGTTTTCTGAAGTCTTTTTGTTCACTTTGAAAGAGATTATTAATTTCAGCAAACCATTCGATTCTTGGTAGTATAAGCCTTTCAAGGGAGAACTGAAGGCTGGTAAAATCAGATCTAGGTTGGTAAGACTCGGTGTCACTAGATTGGTAAGAAGGTTTAAAAGCTGGAAATGCTTGGACAATCTTCCAAGCATCTGGGAACTTTTGGCTTGTCAAAACAAGATTATACAGACTTAAGAGGGCAGTATGAAAAACCTCTAGGGACTCAAAAATCCATTTAATATAAATACCATCATGTTCTTGGGAAGACTTGATATTAAGGGAATTAAGTTCATCTTGGGAAATTGGTTCCATCAAGGCCCTTTTGTGTAAAGAAGTATGAAGCAGAGTACAAAAAGGAGGTCGAGTGGAAGGAGAATCAGAGCGGTCATTTTTATAGATGTCAGAAAAAATGTTTGATTTCTTGTTAACTGAAGCAATTAGAGAGCCTTCCTGCATGATATCATATTTATGGTCGTCATTAGACTGCTTCCCACTATTGAGTTGGCTAATAAAGTTGTGTCAGGGCCAACAGATTTTTTAGGATTGAGCCCTTTCAGTCGACTCTCAACATCAGAGGCAACCACTGTTGTCTTATGTATAAACTCCTCAATAGAATATTCTGGTGCTCTGGTAAGGAGGAATTGTTCGAAGAACAGCTAAAGCAAAAGACCCTGGGAAGACGTTACATGCCTCGTATTTAAAACACGTTAGGATGGTTTTTGTTTCACCAAGGATCAGCACAAATAAAGTCAAATAACATTGCAAGGATAAAACAACTGTCAGTAACTGTGTGAAACCAAAAATAACAAACCTGGATGTATTTAAAAATTTAGAATATTGATATCATTTTTCTTTCTCAGTGATTGGAATTAAGCCTTCATTATCATATTTTGGGAAAGTATTTTATTGCTTTTTCCTTTAAGTTTATTTTGTGGTAAGGTTTGTTTTGGAATTTTTTTTCTTAACTGTATTAAGAAAAAAAAAATATTGATGTCTTAACTATTTTTTTTAACTTAGCTCTTCTGTCACCCTCAGAGAAATGGGCCAACCATCAAATTGGTATTCAGAAGCTGAGATCCCCATTGCTGCTAATGCTATTGCTGTAGCTTCAATCTCTAGTATTTGACAGCCAGAATAATACTATGATAACAGTCCAAGAGTCTCCAAACTCCAAAACTAATTCCCAGCTCAAAGATGACAGTAAAAGAGCAAGTGTTTGCTACCAAAAATATCCCTAATATTAGAATGAATCTGTTCCAATCTTTAAGATGTAGTTTCACTGTGAATGTTAACAGAGATGGTTCTCTTACAGTTATGTTCCAAAACAGATAGGATGCCTGCGAAGCTCCTATCCAACATACAATAGATAATATCTCAGTTACTTCTCAATGGTCGTGTCCACCTATGAAAAACACACAAAAAATATTGATGTATAATGTCCCAATCGAACCGTTAACTGAAGACCTGAAAGATTGTCTTATGAATAATAAGGGAGAAATGCTAGAGTCCTTGAAGTCCATCGGATGGGCAAGCCAGACTCTAAATGTTGACTAAACAGTAAGAGTGTCATTTTTATTTTACCAGCGAGTACCGAGTTTGACTCATTGTTCCTTTTTGGTCAAACTAAAGCTTATAAAACACACCAAGAAAATCCTATTCAATGCTCAAAATCTTTAAAGCTTAGACACACATCTAAGTATTGTTCTTTTTCTGACACAATCTGCCCCAGTTGTTTTGGAGAAATTTTTAGAGAAATTGAATCTTCTACAGCTCCTAAATGCGTCAACTGTGAAGGTGATCATCAGCCAACAGATTGTAACTTATGTCCTAAATATATCCAACATACACCCTCTTAAAAGTCTGGACACAAATAGTAGTGTATAATTTAGTTTCATACCTCCTCTATTTGACCTGCAATGGAAAAGTTGATACCATTCGCAAAAAAATCTGTTTACTTTCTTTGATAGCTCGGATACACTTACGCTATTTTGATTTGGTTAAATTTTAAGAGCAGAAGCAGCCCCAAAAGTTTGAATATAATACCCTCAGTCATTCTTGGGATACTGCTGAGATACCTTATTGGGAATTAGCATTAACACAGTGCATTTTGATTTAATCTTATTGCGACATTTAGTTTTTAAACATAAAGTCAAATGGGAGGTTGGGCTTGGGAGGGGGATTAGTTTCCCTCCAATCACTTTCGACTATTAAAAAGGGCATCAGCCCTTTCTATTTTCAATCGAATGAGCCCTTTTCGAAGTTCCTACGACAACTCCTTTGATACAAAGTGCCCTGGTCTATACAACAACAACAACAAAAAAATAATACATTATATCGCCATCGATCTTTACTATAAAAGTGTCAAGCCTTCGAATTGCTTTCGACTATTAAAAAGGGCACTAGGCCTTTCGAATTCCAATCGAATAAGCCTTTTTCGAGTTTCTACGACAACACTTCCTATAAACACCTTATATGGCCCCAGGGCATAAATTACAACTCTTACCCTAAGGGCTGTGAGGGCGGTTGTCGTCCTCTAAGACCTAATATACAGAACTTTCAACTACGTTACACAAAATGGCTATCTCAAAATTTTGATTGTCTGGGAAAATGGTGGGCGTGAGAGGGGCTTTAGTCTTTCTCCAATAACTTTCAACTATTAAAAAAGGCACTAGCCCTTTCAATTTCCAATCAAATGAGCCGTTTTGAAGTTTCTACGACAATGCTTTCAATAAAAACCTTATATGCCCCCAGGGGATATCTTACAAACCTCACCCTGAAGACTGGGTGGGGTGGGGGGGTCGTCATCCTTACAGACCTGATTTCCAGAACTTTCTACTACGTCGAACAAAATGGCTTTCTGAAAATTTTGATTGGATGTGTTTGGGGGAATGGTGGGCGTGAGAGAGGGGTTAGTTACCGTCAAATCACTTTTAACTATTAAAAAGGGCACTATCCCTCTCAATTTCCAATTGAATGAGCCCCTTTTGAAGTTTTTACGACAACTCTATCATAAAAACCTTATATGCCCCCTGGGCATAACTTACAACCTTTGCCCTGGGGACTCTCGGGGGTTTTTCATCCTTAAATACATAATTTCAAGAACTTTCAACTACGTTGAACAAAATGGCTATCTCTAAGCTTTGATTGAATGTGTTCGGGGAAATGGAGGGCGTGAGCGGGGGGTTAATTACTGTCCACTCACTTTCGACTATTAAAAAGGGCAATTTCAATTTCCAATCAAATGAGCCCCTTTTGAAATTTCTACAACAACTTTCTATATAAACCTTATATGCCCCCAGGGCACAAATCACAACCCTTGCACTGAAAGCTCTGATGGGGTTTTTATCCTATAAAACCTAATTTCCAGAACTTTCGACTACGTTGAACAAAATGGATATCTCAAAATTTTGATTGGATGTGTTTGGGGAAATGGTGGGCGTGAGAGGGGGGTCAGTTGCCCATTTCAATAAAAACCTTATATGCCCCAAGGGCATAACTTATAACCCTTGCCCTGAAGACTGTGGGGGGAGTGTCCTGCTCAAAGGTATAATTTCCTGAACTTTAAACTGCGTGGAACAAAATGGCTATCAAGAAATTTTGATCGGATATGTTTAGGGAAATGGTGGGAGTGGAAGGGGTGTTTGTTCCCTTCCAATCCCTTTCGACTATTAAAAAGGGCACTAGCCATTTCAATTTCCAATTGAATGAGTCATTTTGAAGTTTCTACGACGACACGTTCAGTAAAAGCCTTATATACCTCCAGGGCATAACTTACAGCCCTTGCCCTGAGGGCTGTTGGGGAGTTTCCTCCTCAAAAACATAATTTCTATCTTGAAATCCAAAACACTGAATAAAATGGCTATCTAAAATTTTGATTAGATGTGTTTGGGGAAAAGGTGGGCGAGAGAGGGGGACTAGCTGCCCTCAAATCACTTTTGACTATTAAAAAGGGCACTAGACCTTTAAATTTCCAATCGAATGAGCCCTTTTTCAAGTTTCTACGACAAAGATTTCAATAAAAACTTATTTGCCCCCAGGGTATAACTTAAAACCCTTGCTCTGAAGACTGTGGGGGGAGTGTCCTGCTCAAAGGTATAATTTCCTGAACTTTAACTTCTTGGAAGAAAATGGCTATCTCAAAATTTTGATTGGATGTGTTTGGGGAAATGGTGGGCGGGGAAGGGGTGTTAGTTGCCTTCCAATTACTTTCGACTATTAAAAAGGGCACAAGCCAATTCAATTTCTGATCAAATGAGCCCTTTTTGAAGTTTCTACGACAACGCGTTCTATAAAAACTTTATATGCCCCCAGGGCATAACTTACAACCCTTGTCCTGAGGGCTGTGAGGAGCCCTCAGGTGTTTGGGGAAATGGTGGGCGGGGAAGGGGTGTTAGTTGCCTTCCAATTACTTTCGACTATTAAAAAGGGCACAAGCCATTTCAATTTCTGATCAAATGAGCCCTTTTTGAAGTTTCTACGACAACGCGTTCTATAAAAACTTTATATGCCCCAAGGGCATAACTTACAACCCTTGTCCTGAGGGCTGTGAGGAGGTTGTCATCCTCAAAGACCTAATTTCCAGAACTAAAAACTACGCTGAACAAAATGGCTATCTCAAAATTTTGATTGGATGTGTTTGGGGAAATGGTGGGCGGGGAAGGGGTGTTAGTTGCCTTCCAATTACTTTCGACTATTAAAAAGGGCACAAGCCATTTCAATTTCTGATCAAATGAGCCCTTTTTGAAGTTTCTACGACAACGCGTTCTATAAAAACTTTATATGCCCCAAGGGCATAACTTACAACCCTTGTCCTGAGGGCTGTGAGGAGGTTGTCATCCTCAAAAACCTAATTTCCAGAAATTAAAACTATGCTGAACAAAATGGCTATCTCAAAATTTTGATTGGATGTGTTTGGGGGAATGATGGGTGTGGGGGGGGGGAGCTAGTTGCCCTCCAATCACTTTCGACTATTAAAAAGGGTACTAGCCCTTTGAATTTCCAATCGAATGAGCCTGTTTTGAAGTTTCTACGACAACACCTTCTATAAAAACCTTATATGCCCCCAGGCCATAACTTAAAAACCTTGCCCTGAGGGTTATGAGGGAGTGTCCTCCTCAAAAACATATTTTCTATCTGGAAAACAATTTCACTGAATAAAATGGCTATCTCAAAATTTTGATTGGATGTGTTTGGGGGAATGATAGATGAGGGGGGGGGGCTATTTGCCCTCCAATCACTTTCGACTATTAAAAGGGCAATAGCCCTTTGAATTTCCAATCGAATGAGCCTGTTTTCTACGACAACGCCTTCTATAAAAACCTTATATGCCCCCAGGGCATAAATTAAAACCCTTGTCCTGAGGATTGTGGGGGAGTGTCCTCCTCAAAAACATATTTTCTATGTGGAAATCAACTACGCTGAACAAAATGACTATCTCAAAATTTTGATTGGATGTGTTTGGGGGAATGATGGGCTTGGGGGAGGGGCTAGTTGCCCTTTAATCACTTTCGACTATTAAAAGGGTACTAGCCCTTTGAACTTCCAATCGAATGAGCCTGTTTTGAAGTTTGTACGACAACGCCTTCTATAAAAACCTTACATGCCCCCAGGGCATAACCTAAAACCCTTGCCCCGAGGGTTGTGGGGGAGTGTCTCCTCAAAAACCTATTTTCTATCTGGAAATCAACTAGGCTGAACAAAATGGCTATTTCAAAATTTGTATTGGATGTATTTGGGGGACTGATGGGCGTGGGGGGGGGGGCTAGTTGCCCTCCAATCACTTTCGACTATTAAAAAGGGTATTAGCCCTTTGAATTTCTAATCGAATGAGCCTGTTTTGAAGTTTCTACGACAACGCCTTCTATAAAAACCTTATATGCCCCCAGGGCATAACTTAAAACCCTTGCCCTGAGGGTTGTGGGGGAGTGTTCTCCTCAAAAATATATTTTCTATCTGGAAATCAACTACGCTGAACAAAATGGCTATCTCAAAATGTTGATTGGATGTGTTTGGGGGAATGATGGGCGTGAAAGGGGTATTAGTTGCCTTCTAATCACTTTCGACTATTAAAAAGGGCACTAGCGACTCCCATTTCCAATAAATGAGTCCTTTTCGACGTTTCTACGACAACTCCTTCGATACGAAGTGCCCGGGTATGGAGAAAAAAAAAACAACAAAAACACATTGTGCCCCCATCGTTCTTGAATTAGGCAGCGCTTGCGCACTGCCTATGATCAATTAGACTAAGAAAGTGATCTCAAACTTTTTACCCGATCCTTGGCAAAGCACTTCCATAAATAACCCAAATCATGGTGGGAGGCACTTGTGCCGAATCCTAACCCATTATGGGGTACCACCTCCATATTGAAGATGCGGTAATGAGGTGCGTGGCAGGTGGCACCGTTCCCCGTCTAATGATGCATCGCAATGGATTTATGGGCTTTGTTGGGCTAACCACCCGGCAAAGCTTCTTTTACCTGGTTATGATTAACAACAAAAAGCCTCGGACCAAACAGCCATTTTGATGACGACCTGTAGCACGTCCACCGACCATCCAAACGGACCTGTTTACGGTAGCCCATTGCAATGTACGAGGTCTCAGATCTAAGTTTGACCAGTTCCTAAATTTAGTGAACTCGGTCAAGTCATCTATCATGTGCTTCACTGAGACCAATCTAAACCAAGAAATTCAGAGCAGTGAGGTTGCCATACAGGGATACACGCTCCTCAGGCGGGATCGAGAGCGTACTGACGGCGCTAAATGCGGAGGAGGAGGTGTCGCTGTTTATATACAGAGCTATATACCTTATTCATGCCTGAACATACCAGATTCAGCAGGCGAAGAAGCTCTGTGGGTCAGGGTGACCCTCCCAAATAAATCCGTGATTGTCGGTACCGTGTATAACCCTCCAACTCACCAGATTACCAGCTACCTTGAAACCTCCCTTGAATATATTCGGGGCAAGTACGCTAAGTCTGCCATTATCCTTCATGGAGACTTCAACTTCCGTGATAGCGTGTGGGTTTGCAGCAAAAATACTGATAGGGAAGGGTCGGACTTGTATGATCTATCTTTTACGGGCTGGAACAACTTGTCGATTTCGACACGTATCACGGCCCAAACGGGTCATTTCGTCTTGACCTATTCCTTACAGATCACCCTGACTCCTTTAAGGTAGACGTTCATGCTTTCACCAGTGACCACGTTGCCGTCGTTGCACGTGGAAACCTACGTATTCCGCCTCCAGTAAAGCATGAACGAACAATCTGGCTATACAAAAGAGGTGATTGGGACGGTTTGAGAAACACTCTTTTTTCTCAGCAGTGGAGAACCTTCCTCCTGGAAGGCCCAGAGAAAGCTGCAGATAAGTACCAGCAGGCCATCGTTGACTCTGTCGAAGAGCAAATCCCTTCAAAGCGGATCCAGGTGTTCAGTAAGGACAAACCTTGGTTCAACTCCCAGTGTAAGAAGACAATCCAAGCAAAGCAAAAGGCACACAAGCGATGGCTACTTTCGAAGAGCGAAGAGGACATAATTGCATTCATAAATGCGCGCAAAGATGCAGTTCGAGTGATTCGGCAGTCTCGGGCTCAGTATAAGGAGAAATTCGCCACCAAGCTTCAACTTGCTTCGGCAAAGAGTTGGTGGAAAATAGTCAAGGAGGCTTTACCGTCGTCCAAGGGGGGCCGCAATTCCTTCTCTCCAGAGTAACGGGACAGTGGTACAAGATCCACAGGCAAAGGTTGAAGCTCTTGCTAAGGCTTTTGCCGAATTCTCGAATCTAGACTATGACGGTAGAGAAGTGCCAAAATTCTCCGACCGAACCGACACTGTCCTGGAACGCGTGAATTTTTCTGCTCCTAAGATCCTTCGCATTCTGCAACATCTGGATGTGACCGAAGCCACGGGTCCTGACAACATACCAAATGTTGTCCTCAAGTCCTGCAGTGCCGAACTAGCTGGACCCTTGTCATTGCTTTTCCGGCTGTGCTTTTGCTCCGGAACCTTCCCACGAACATAGAAGTCCGCCCATGTTATACCTACTCTAAAGCCAGAAGGCGATCCAAAGACCGTGGGCTCCTATAGGCCTATTAGCCTTCTCTCCTGTGTTGGCAAAGTCTTCGAGAGTATCTCCAATAAAACACTTCATCAGTACCTGGAATCAAATGACCTTCTAGGCGATCGCCAATGTGGATTCCGCCGGAAACACTCAACATTAGACTGCCTAGTGGCTCAGTATCAGGAGTGGATAGAACTACTGGCAACGGGATATGACATCAGGCTACAATCCTTCGACATTGCGAAAGCTTTTGACAGAGTATGGCACCATGGCCTGCTAAAGAAACTCTATGTGTATGGTGTTCGTGGATGTCTGTTAAAAGTGATTGAGAGCTTTCTTTCCGATCGTTCACTACGGGTTGTTCTTGACGGGTTTATTTCCCACGAATATCCGGTGAAAGCAGGGGCACCCCAGGGCAGTGTCTTGGGACCTACGCTCTTCCTTATCTACATAAACGACATGGGAGACAACCTCGCAAACCCTCTGCATCACTTTGCCGACGATACCACGACACACTCAGCCGTCCCTAAACACGAAGACCCAACACAAGCCTCCCTTTCCCTACAGATGGATCTTTTGAAAATTGAAAAGTGGTCTGATGCATGGATGATCAACTTCAATGCAATGAAAACAAAGGAGCTTCTAATTACCCGATCAAAGGTGCCACGTGAACACCCCAGTTTCATCTTCAAAAATGAAGCTATAAAGAGAGTCGACGAGCTTCGTCTACTGGGGATTCATTTCTCCACCGATCTCTCTTGGAACAACCACCTTGATCGAGTGAGAACCTCCTGCGCAAGAAAGCTGGGAGTTACTCTTCACTGCAAAAACCTTCTTCCATCAAGCTCGATCATCCCACTCTACAAGTCTTGCATCAGACCCATAGCTGAATATGGATGCCCGCTATTTGCTGGTGCTCCGAAAACACTGTTGGCACCACTTCAAAAGATCCAGAATAGGGCAAATAGGGCGGGCTGCGCCTCTACACAAGAATTGCTCCAGCCTCTAAATGAAAGGTTTGATGAAGCGTCGATGGCTGTTTTCTACAAGTACATGAATTCGCCTCCCTCAGATGAGCTCTCTCGAATTGTGCCCCCTTTGTCCAGCCAACAAGGCAGACACGAAGGCACACAGCTCGGTCCAATTATCTAAAGGAAGATACGCCGAAAACTGAGCACTTGAGGAACAGCTTCATCCGACGTTGCACTTCTATCTGGAACGATCTTCCTGGGATGTTATCCCTGCAAATCCCTCTGTTGACACCTTCAAAAGAAGGTTCAATAGACATTTAAAACCTTGAGGCCATTGAAAGAGGTAAATGAATAGCGGCACATCAGATACTTTGAAGTACCTGGCGCCGTGAATATTGGAATAAAAAAAAGAAAAGAAAAAAAAGGCTCAGTTATCTCAGAGATATCTATCACTCGGCAAATTAATGAGCACCCCAGTGTAATGCAAGCAAGTCCAGCCCTCCAAAATCCTAGGTTTAATCAAAAATCATGGTCTGAAGGAGTTGCAGCCTCACCTAATATATCCACTCTAGCCAACATTATACAAGATAAAGATGGTCCTTATATGTCAAAACTAATTAAATATGTTGTATCAGTGGACCAAATTATCCCATCAAATTTGCCCAAAACATTAAAACCTGTTATAAATAAGGATATTTTTGAATACTACTTTTCTAATTCTATCTTTGAAGAGATAGGAAAGGACTTATCATCAATTCTCACCACGTACCAAACATGTTACCTATTCCACTCCACCTATGACAATTAAGGTGCAGATCCTACAATTGAATTGTGTCTCTCTTAGCTCAAATAAACTTGATGATCTTATCCAATGTGCATCTAATAATAAAATTGGGATTATATGTCTACAAGAGACCAATCTTCAGCAGTTCAAGAAAATCATATGCCCGGTTACAAGGGCTTTCGGAAAGATAGATCTACCAATAGAAAGGGTGCACGACTCAATTCCTCATTCCCCTCAACCATTAAATCTTTACAGGATAAAATTTACGACATAGGTATAGTACTAAACCAGGCTAATGGTAATCATCTTGTCATAAAATCATTGTACAATCCATGTGGAAGCAATTATATCCAAAATGTTTTGAAATATGAACTTTTAGGGAATAGTTCCTTTATTTTTGCTTATTTCAATGCGCAGAGCTCACTCTGGTAACAAATAGCCTGTACTAACAAAGCAGGAAGAGGCATAGAGAATATTTTGTCTAACGTTCCGGATACTTTGATTTTCACTCCATTTAATTCCCAAACCCGGTATAATATTTCATCTAATACTTTCTCTACTATTTACTTGCTACTTGGTCCATTTTTATATTATTATCAAGTTCAGATGGTAAAGGTACCCACTCTGCAATCTGATTACTCTGCAATTCTAACGTCATTTCAAAATGTATGCTATTCTCCCAAACCCAACATAGCCTACCAAACTTTTATAACTCCAAGGCAATTGGCCCCTGTTTCAGGAGATATAAAAGGAAGCCAATTTTTGCTTTGTCTCAACTAATACTGATATTAATGCTGAAAAGTCCAGCCTGAAAAGCCATCCTGTAGCAGTCAGTTAGATCTGTCATACCCATGACTAAGCCGAATTTTTATAAGGGTTCCAAGAGACCCAAGAATTCGTGGAATGAAGAGTGTATGGCTGCAGTTAAGGCAAAAAGGAAGGCTCGTAAAATGTTTCAAGACAACCTATCTCCATCAATACCAATTTCATAGTACACAAAATAAAATTGGTATGTAAGAAAGCTAAACAGTCCACATGGTCCAATTTTAGCTCAAGTTTTAACTTCAGAACCACAATTTCTAAGATTCACATCCACCTGGATGAAGTTTACCCACGAGTATTGAAAGATGCTCATGCGGAAATAGTCCTTCCCCTTATGAACATGTTTCAAAAGTCTCTTGATGGTAAGCAGATTCCTTAGAATTGGCGGAATGCTAATGTTACACCTGTACACAAAGGGGATAGCCACAACAGCGTTTCCAATTATCGACTCATTAGTCTTACATCTGTAGCTGATAAAATCTTGGAAGGAATCATGAATGCTCACATTGTAGAACACCTGACCACCAACAAGCTGCTCAGAAATAGTCAGCATGGCTTCAAACGTGGACGCTCGGTTGGGATTAATTTGATTGATGCGTATGATTATATTACTGGGTATGTGGATCAAGCAATCCCTGTCGACTTGGTTCTATTGGATTTTGCGAAAGCCTTCGATAAAGTATGTCACCGTCGACTAAGGACCAAGTTCTTTGCAATTGGATTGGAATACATAATGAAATCGTAGAGTAAGTGATTCAGTTTCTTTCCGGGAGAAAGCAAAGGGTGAAAATATTTGGAAAAAATGGACAGGTATTCTTTTCAGAATAAGTGGAAGCATTAAGTGGAGTGCCCCAGGGAACCATCTTGGGGCCATTAATATTCAATATTTATATTAATGACGCACCAGTCACAGTCAAAAATAAAGTAAGTCTTTATGCTGATGACTCCAAACTCATTGGACCTGTTCATACACCCAATAAGAGAGCCTCTATGCAGAATGACCTATGGGTACTTTCCTAGTGGGCAACTATGTGGAAGCTTGAATTCAATGTAAGTAAATGTCGAACAGTAAACTTTTGGAAAGAAAAAGGACAAATGCCCTTATCATATATTAGGGATGGACGGATCAAGACACACTATAATGTCATCTCAAGCGGAGAGAGACTTGGGGTCATAGTTGATAAAGAATTAAAATTTGCTATGCACACACAGACAGCTGTAGCCAAAGCACTCCGAACCCTTGGCATTATAAAATGAATAATCACTAGTAGGTCACCTATGGTGATTACTAAATTATATAAGGCATTGGTCAGGCCTAACTTGGAGTTTGGCATGTGTGTTGCTAGCCCCCTCAATAAAGGTGACCAGCAGAAGTTAGAATCAGTTCAGAGACGGCTACGAAAGTAATAGTAAAGATGCAAGAATATCTAAACTACTCATCCCGTCTGAAGAGACTGAAACTCCCTCCCTGTGGTCTACAGACGTGAAAGGGGTGATATTATTATGACACATAAGCTCCTGAATTCTAACTTTCCATTAGATAAGCCATTCCAACTTGACCAATCTGCCAGAACTAGGGGACACAATCGGAAACTATATCAGAAGAGAACTACCACTAGACTACGCAATAACTTCTTCGCTAATAGAATAGTGAGTTTAATGAATTCGTTCACCGAAGAAGCGGTCTCTACCTCCAGCACTGCTGCCTTTAAAAGAGCCTTTGATGGAGAATGGCCATCGAAGCCGCCGTGAACTGGGTGGGATGCCGTTGAAACGTCCATCATCGTCATCACTAACCAGTGATTCTACAGGATTTCATCCTTATTTCGCTGGACAGTACTATTTAAGGTAATTTCATTTGGCAACTTCATAAGGAAATTAGCAACTATTTGAAGATATAAGGTTTGTCCCTGTAAAATTTATTTTAGCCTAGATGCTTTTGAAAGTTTTTAACCTGCAATTATAGCCTACCACCTACCACTAGCAAAATAAATGATGAAATCCTATTAGAATACATCTCAGAGTTTTCATAAATACAATGAAGTCCTAGATGAGAGGCTTTTTGCTGTCTTAAAATGGATCTGGGTTGTATTAATATAACTTTCAGTAATAGACTCAGAGCCCGAGCTATGCAGCTTGAATTTTTATTGGCTTATTCTTAATATACCATTTGAGGTTACTATATAGGCTAGCCTAGGTTATGCTATGAGATTCCATAGGCTAACTGATATAGGCTTAGGGATAATGTTAACCCTCTAGCCTACTTGATTCCTTTTTTGGTAAAGCTCTACCAAATCATATTATTGAGTTAGGAATAAAGTGAATACACCATTTGATGCCTTTTTTATGCTGATTACAAATATAATAATCATTTCTATCAGAAATGAATTTCAGCCCCCCCCCCTGTATAAACCTAACCCTGAATTGGCATATATAGGGGGGGGGCTGAAATTCATTTCTGATAGAAATGATTATTATATTCATAATCAGCATAAAAAAAGGCGGTCAATATATACGAAATCATATTATTGAGTTAGGACTAAAGTGAATACACCATTCGATGCCTTTTTTTATGCTGATTACGAATATAATAATCATTCCTATCGGAAATTCAAATTTAAGCCATTTTTGAGCTCTTGAAAATGACAAAAAATATGGTGTAAAAAGGCTAATATAGCGTGGAAAAAGGCTTAAAACCTTTGTTTTAAACTTACTGTTTCATAATAAATCCTTATTTTAATCCACAAGCACTGACTTTCCATGAGTAACAAGTATATAAGTTCCAAAAATTCATTTTCCAAATATTATGTTTTTTTTTCTTCCTTAACGCCGAATGTTCAAGAATGCATTTTCGACGAAACTTCGAAAATATTAAACCTAACCAAACCTAACCTAACCAAACCTAACCTAACCTAACCAAACCTAACCTAACCTAACCTAACCAAACCTAACCTAATCCTTTAATATTTTCGACGGTTTGTCAAAAACGCATTCTTGAACATTCAGCGTTAAGGAAGAAAAAAATACATAATATTTGCAAAATGAATTCTTGGAACATATATACTTGTGATTATCCAACTTACTCATGGAAAGTCAGTGCTTATGGATTAAAATAAGTATTTATTATGAAACAGTAAGTTTAAAACAAAGATTTTAAGCCTTTTTCCACGCTATATTAGCCTTTTTACACCCTATTTTTTGTCATTTTCAAGAGCTCAAAAATGGCTTAAATTTTAATTTCCGATAGGAATGATTATTATATTCGTAATCAGCATAAAAAAAGGCATCGAATGGTGTATTCACTTTAGGCCTAACTCAATAATATGATTTCGTATATATTGACCAAAAAGGCATCAAATGGTGTATTCACTTTAGTCCTAACTCAATAATATGATTTGGTAGAACTTTACCCCCTTTTTATGCTCTTTTCAAATACTAATTAAAAGCAATTCAACAAGAAAGTTTTTCATACAAAAAGTAAAGACTGTTGTTAAACCAAGGATCAGCACAAATAAAGTCCAATAACAGTTCAAGGGGATACCATTGACAGTGTATATATAAACAAGTCTTTGAATTAGCCAACCAACCAACCAGTATTTTAAGCCTAGGAGTCCAGCTAGACATAAGGAAACATATTAAGAAAACAATTCTTACTCCATAATATGCAGAATAATCCTAGTTAACACATTTTGCAGGGGGTGAGCTTTTATCTTCACTTCTTGGTAAATTTCTACCAAATCATATTTTTGACTTATGCATAAAGTGAATATACCACTCAATGCCTTTTTTTATGCTGATTACAAATATAATAATCATTTCTATCAGAAATTAATTTCAGCCCCCCCCCCCCCCCCCCCTATATATGCCAATTCAGGGTATATATTTCTACATTAGGGGGGGGGGCAAATTTTGTTTCTGATGTAAATTGGAGGTAAGTTTAAACTTTACCCCCACCCCCCCCCCCCCCCCCCCCTATTGTAGAAATATATACCCTGAATTGGCATATATAGGGGGGGGGGTGGGCTGAAATTCATTTCTGATAGAAATGATTATTATATTTGTAATCAGCATAAAAAAGGCATCAAAAGGTGTATTCACTTTATTCCTAACTTGATAATATGATTTGGTAGAAATTTACCCACTTCTTTCCTTTTTTTTCCAGTTTTTCTAAGAAATTCATGAATTTCTTAGAACCTATATATTGACAGTATATATACCCCCACCCCCATAATGTGCAAATATATACCTAGAATTGCATCCTCAATCTAAATTTAACATCCATTTGCATCACAAATGAACTTTACTTCCATATTAGCCATGTGGTGGATGTCCCAGTTCAAGTAGCCTAGGCTATAAAACAACTACTCTATCTGTAACTGTATGAAATACAAATCAGCAAATTTGGTGGTTTGAGCCTAGGAGACCAGCAACACATTAAGAAACATGTTAAGAAAACAATTATTATGGTAAATTTTTAGTGGGTCTTATAATTTAGCTAAGATGAAAGTGAAAACCTCATGTGATGTCTTTTTTTATGTGCTGTCATAATTCAATAATTGCTTTTGGGGCTAATTGCATCTTGAGCCCCTAAAGGGGCCCTAAAGGTATTTTATGTGAATAATGAAAGAGCATAAAACAAGCCTCAAATGATGTTTTCACTTTCATCCTAGCTAAATTATATGCCCCACTGCAAATTTACCATGAAATTTAACCCCCCACCCCTACCCCATAATGTGCAAATATATACCTTGAATTGTTGACAACAAAGTTTTGAATTACAAAATTCAGCACTATTTTTGTCATCAGCATTCAAAACACTTGAAACAGTAGAAAAATGGTTTACACTTGAGTTGCCTAATAAATGAGGTTTAAATTGTTATAAATAAGTATTTTTGGAATAAGTATCTCTTGAACAACCTATTTATAAACTAGTGATATATATTTTTAACCACTTTTCAATAACTTAACTAGTGTTGATAAGTTCTGTGTGTTGATACAAAAATGAAATACATTTGAGGCCCCTTTAAGGGCTCAAGATGCAATTAGCCCCAGAAGCAATCATTGTATTATGAAAGAGCTTAAAAAAGGCAGCAAATAACATTTCTCTTTCATCTTAGCTGAATTATAAGGCCCACTAAAAATTTACCATTATTACTTCATAATATAGAGAATAATCCTATTTAACATATTTTGCAGGGAGAGAACCTTTATCTTCACTTCTTTCCTTATATATCCTGTTTTTATATCATATTTCTAAATATTTGTGTCTATTGTTGTTGTTTGTTTGATGCACTCCTGGGCAGGCTGCCCATTGTGCACATCTCCTCAATTTCACCAGAGCCTTTAGGGGTGAAAGGTGTTTCATGTCAAAATTCAGCTGTCCAGCTGTTGTTCTGTCACAACCAAGGGTCAAATAATTTAAATAGCCATCTGGCTCTTGTCACTGTGGTTAGAGAAGGGTTTTGAAGAGTCTCAAGGCAAAAACCATTAAATCAATGGCAAGCTATATTCAACTCTGTCTAATGATGTCACATTTGAGCCTCCATATTTACAATTCAAATACAACTGGCTGATATGGCAATTTAAACTGATGAGCTTGGCTTGCAATATGTACACTTACTCATACATACCACTAATTTACATGTACAATATTAAAATAATGTGCAATAATATTAATATATACATTTGTTAATACATATTACAGCACTAAATGTAGCTCAGTATCTACAATAAAACAGCCTAATAATTCCACAGATTTTTTCATAGCCCATGGTGGTGCCTGTGCATGGCCCATGATACTTCTGAGCTTGAATACAGCAAAATACTTTAGGTAAGCTTTTTTCAGTGGCAATCTCTGTGTTTCATACTTTTTACAATACATTAAAATATGCCTAACATCCTCTTCTACATTGTAGACCTTGCATAATGGAGAATCTACTGACTTCCATTTAAATAAAACACTCCTAATTCCAGCATGGCATGTTCTGAGCCTGAATATATTGATAGCCAGGTGTCTGACTGGGTGGCATAGATCAGGAGGTGGGGTACCATAATCATACAGATCAAGGATCTGGTTCTGAGACCATTGACCAAAAACCTCTTTCTCCTTCTCCTTTAGCAACTTATCATAATAACATAAGGAAACATTCACTGAATACTGACATACTAAATTCTCCCCATACCTAGCACCCCATTTTGCCAGCTTATCCGCCTGCTCATTTCCCCTAATTCCAGCATGTGCTGGTACCCATGTTGCTACAATCATACTTGGCTGTAATCAGTTTTAGCAGTGTTTTTTTTTTTTTTCTAAAAGCAGCACTGATTTTCTTGCTGGCCTATGACCATACATCAAATAATTCAGTACTGAAAGTACTGAATTATTGGCGCACAGTTTGGGATGCGCCCAATGAGCTGAGCCACCATCATCATTGACTGGCGTCTACAGGATTCGTCCTTATCGCTGGCTAGTGCGATTTAAGGTAATTTAAGGTAAAGTGAGTCACTACATATCTACAGCAAAACACTTACAATAAATTCAAACACTTTCAATAGTGCATACAACTCAAGTAAAAAGATTGACAACTTCTCTGTTACTCTAAAAGACAGTGCATGACTTAGCCCAAGGACCACAACTGCAGCCCCACCCCCAGTGGCAAAGTATGATCCATCAGTGAATACCATTCTATGTCCAGTCTATGTCCACTGGTCTACCCATTCATGCTACCTAGGTTTTGCCATCTCTGGTGGCTCCTCTGGGCTATCCCTTGAGAATGGGGGTATTTGTGTCTATTCTCTAAGTCTTGAAAAGTGTTTATAAGCAAATGCCCAAATGCCATCTAACCTAATTTATCACTATTCGTCTATTTACATGCTTTTTGTGAGAAACATTTAGATGGCACTGATGGTGTTTAATTAGATACATAGAATATTTGAAAACAGAAAAATGTGGTCAAAATCAATGTTTATTTTTCAGAAATTTGTAACAAAAATTGTACACCAGTGAAAGATGTGAAGATAAAGGCTCTCTCCCTGCAAAATTGTTAACTAGGATTATTCTGCATATTGTGAAGTAAGAACTGTTTTCTTAAAATGTTTCCGTATGTATGGCTGGTCTCCCAGGCAGGTATGGAAAAAGCTCCAAAGCTGCTAGTAGCAGAATTCCAAAAGCTGCTGACACTTTGTGTTTTGACAGCTTTTCTTTGAACAAAAAGTATTTGTATTTGTAAAAATGATATTTTCAGGCAAAAACTGCCAAGTAGCATTGCTACTTTGCTACCCCACTTTTTGCATTGCGGCTCCTAGGCTTATACCACAAATTTAGTTTAGGGGCTTCTTGCTATCTTAAAAATCAACTGGGCTGGGTGAATAAAATGGTGAAATTCTAGACAAGCTACCTTTGGCTATCTTGTAAAGGGGTTAGGTTAGGAAAATGAAACTTTGAGCAATGATTCCTGGGCCAAAAACATACTCCAGGAAGGTATTGCCAAGCTATTATGTTAAAACAGGCTATAGTAAACTAAATACCTGACAATCAAAAACAAACAGAAATGTCCAAAAAACATATAACAATGCCTCTAGTGGTTGACAGAACTTCACAGCACCTAGGGATGAAGTTGTAAGTTATGCCCTAAGGCATATAAGGTTTTTATGGAATGGACAGTTGTATAAACTTCAGATGGGCTCATTTGTTTTGAAATTGAAAGTTATTGTGCCTTATTTAAGAGTCAAAATTGATTTGAGAGCATCCAGCCGATAATTTCCTGAAACACCTCCAATCAAAACTTGGAGATAGTAATTTTGTTCATTGTAGTTGTAGGGTCTGAAAATTATGTTCATGAGGAAGACACCCCCACAGCTCTCAGGGCATGGGTTTTAAGTTATGCCATGGGGGCATACAAGGTTTTATAGAAAGGGTGGTCTTATATGCTTGAGAGGGGACTCATTGGATTGGTAATGAGAAGTTCAAGTGCCATTTTTTAAGAGTCAAAGTTATCAGAGCAGAGCTACCCTTCCCCCTTTCCCCAAGGCACAAACACACTGTGTTTTCCCAAGATGTATCCAATAGAAATTTTGAGTCAGTTGTTATATTCAAAATAGCCCAAAGACCATGTAACAAGGCTTTTTGGCATTGATACAAACTACCAGAGCCTTGGGACAATGGTTGTAAGTTGTGCCCCAGGGGCATTTAAGGTTCTTATGAAGGGATGGTTGTTTAAACTTTAGAGGTGCTCATTTGGTTGAAATTGGAAGTTCTAGTTCTCTGTTAAGAGTCAAAAGTGATGAAGGTCAACTAGCCCCCCCCCCCAACTACCCTTCTTTTCACCAAACATATCTGATTGAAATTGTGCAATGGCCATTTTGTTTAAAATAGTCCAAAGAACATATAACAATGCCCCCAGGGTTGACACAAGCTGCCCCCAGAGGACAAGGGCCTTAAGCTATTCCCTGGGGATATGCAAGGTTCTTATGGAATGGGTGGTCATATAAAATTCAGATGAGTCTCATTTGAAATTGGAAGCTATAGAGCCCTTTTTAGGAGTCAAAGTGATTTGAGAGCAACCTGTTCTTGAACCTTTAACACCCCCACTAAAACAATCCTGTGACCTATATGACACAGTATCTGTTTTCCATTTTTATGAAATTCTAACCTTTTTGGTTTGTATTTGATGAATTATTTGATTAAATTGGATGGGGGAACGAGCTCCATGCTTTCCTCTTAAATGATAACCCAGTTATCAACTAAAACAATGTTTTCAACAACAGTTTCAGTATTTAAAAAATAATCCAGTGATATGCTTGTTATTTCATGTCATCTTAATTTTTCAGGACTCCTAGTAAAATATGGCAAAATCAACATTGAATACTGAATTCAGAAAACTTGATGTCGATAAATATTGTGAAGACAATTACCTTGAAGAGGAACTACAAACTGTATCTCAACAGCCTGGGCAAGCAGAAGAAATTTCGAAACTACTGTCATTAGGTAGTATGAACTAAAAAAAATATATTGTTTAAAGAAATCCATCCCAAAACCAGCTTTTGATTACAGATTATGCAAAAGTCTTGATATCCTATGTGTGGCCATCAAACTTGGGAGAAAAAGGGTTGGAGAGAGGAGCTAAAAAGCACCTAGCCTTGCAAAGTTTGTCTGAGAACTGTGTTTGCATAAACAGATAAAATTTTAGGGGGAAAATAGCTTGTAAAATATTTTTTTAAATTGCCCTGCCTTGTGTGAAGGATTCAGCCACTTATGTGTATCTACTGCACATCATGAAATGGTAATTTGATTTTGGTTAGTAATAATGTTGACTTATGTTTATGGCTATCAGCATAGGTACATGGTCAAACCCTTAGGGAGGCTGGAGGATTTTCCTTAAGGAAAGGGGATCTCCAGACCATTATCAAGGAACAAATCTGACAGGATTGCACAGACTTCAGAATTGTAGGATTCAATCCTGCACAGATAGGACTATCAGGATGGCCTAAAGGGGGGCATTTTGTACTAAAATTTAAGAAACATATTACTGTTTGCTTCCTTGCATGTGCCACTTGCTATTAGAGCATGTTCAATGGCACATCTACACTTTTTAGGTAACATTTATCAAACTGGGCAACACTTACTTTGCATTACAGTTGCAGAACTATATAATTCTGTTGCCAACTTCCAATATTCTGTATCTTTCACTATTTTGGAAAAAAAAAAAGATAAAAAAAAGTTGTCCTTTTTTTGCTATTCCAACTATTGACTCCATCTCCCACCTTAGACCTAGAACTCAAAGCTGATAAGAAATCACACTATCACTAATCTATATTTAATAATTGATGGCCAACTCAAAAAGCATACTTGCAAAAGGAGTTTCCAACTGTTTTTGCTAGTTGTTCGTAGAGTATTGTGATAGGCAATACTGGGCCTGGGGCCCAATCCCAGCTACCACAAGGTGGGGCCATAGACCTGCTACCTGTCCATATAAAAAAAGACCTAGAACCTGAATGATGACAATTATCAACAACTTAAACAACAAAGAACAAGTAGAGCGACAAGGAATTTTTTTTTAAGACAGTGTAATTCCATACTTTAAATGAATGTTATGACCAAACAAATAATGAATTTTTGTGTTATGCTGAGGACGGCTCCTGGACATAGGATCAAAATATTGATTTAAAGTTTGGGATTCCATTGTCTTACAAAAAGAGAAATCCCTGTTGTTCTACTTGTTGTTTGTCGTTTATGATGGAAAGGCAGCGTGGTCTTTGTTGCTATTTATACCAACGACTTATGCACCATCAATGCCTCTGGAGGATCTTCATCTTATTTTTACCCATTGTGAAGTATTTTTTATTGTTATGAACTTTCTGTGGGGGTCATGTTTTGTCTTCTCTTTTCTTTTCCTCTAGCCTATGTGTTTTTATACAATTTGACACGTTATCAATACATTTATTCATTTGTTTAGTATGTTCTCATTCATTAATTAAATGCTTGAATTTTAAAATTGGTTGATGTACTATACGATCTTTTAATTGTGAAGTTCTTTTTGTATATAAAGCATTTTTATGTATGGTCAAACATCTGTTTTCATCAATGAAAGGCTCATGCAGGCACACCCCCCTGTTCCACAGAAATTTCTTAGAGGGTTCTCTTATTACTTGTATGTTGCCATCACACAACAATAACAGAGTTTTTCTTTCAAGAAAGTGTTTTGACTGGTATAGCAAATGCTATTTTTCTGCTTAAGTTGAATATTTGGAAGAAGTGTAGTCAGAATTATTTGGTTAGCTACAGTTTTGATTAATCGTTTCTCAATTTTATTATTATTCGTTTGAAAACTTAGGGTATTTTGAATTAAAAAAAAGGTCACTTTGATTAATAAAGAAAAGTTCTATAGTGCAGTTATGTATACTGAATTCAGAAATTTTGTCAGATCTTCTCTAGCACCCATAGTTTTAGACAAGGATTTTGAAAATTTGTTGTTGAGTTTTAGTTCCCCCCTCCTCCCCCCAATAAAATCTGTTATAACCCTGACTACTGGAAAATATCTGATTAAATCTTTGAATTCAGCATAGAAAGGTGAGCTAGAAAGCCATTGAATTTCTTTTAGATAAAAAATAACCGAATCTCAAATGGAAAACAAATACATTTGAAAAAAATGTGTGCAAAAATCGTTATTAATGGAGCAATTCTGATTGCACGTTCAAATTGAGTGTACCAATTTTATTGCAACTGCATATTCTTAGTCTTGTATTAATAAATAGTTTAATCTGGTTATCAATTGTAGTATAAATTTAAGTTGTTGAAACCAACAGAAAATCAATATCACCGTCTGAAATCAGACTGACTCATTTTGCAGATTTTAAAAGAACTCCAGAGAAATCGTTACCCATTTTATAGTATCACGTGATTAGTTTCAGATTAATGATTAGCTGGGGGTGTTAAACACACCTACCAATTATATAAAGTAAATTAACACTAGAACTGTTGCCACACTCATAAAATAGGCAATTTGTGTGTTTTGTCCCTCGTGCTTATCTGGGATCACTGCATAATTGTACTTTGCACTGTTTTCCTATACATATATGTATAGGATTGTCTTATGCAACAGAAAAAAGAGACTTGTGCAATGCTTTTTTTTTAGCTTTAGAAATGACGAGCTTGCAATTCGATATCATTTCCAACGAAACAAATAAATTGGAATAAATGCGTTATACTGACAACCAAGGCCGTACCCAGGATTTTTTTTTCGGACGGGGTTTTACTCAAAGATTTTTTTTCGGGGGGGGGGGGCTACACAAAAAAACCTCAAAAAACGCCTACAAAATTTGTTTATATGCATTTTTGTTACGTTTTTTCGAGTCAAACAAACATTTCGGGGGGGGGGGGCAAACCCCCCTAACCCCCCCCCCCCTCTGGGTATGGCCTTGCTGACAATAAAAAAATTTCTGTATTTTCTAAGTTTAAACAGGAAAAAGAATGGTTAAACAGGGGAAATACTTGTATGAATTAGGATTTCATTCATTAAAACTTATTTTTAAGTTAGCAATCCCCTCAGAAATGTGATAAATTGTGGAAATACAACATTTTTTCAGTCAAGAGCTTCAGGGATATTATTTTAGTTTTTTTTCCAAAAAGAATAACTAGAATTTCTCCCATTAAATTGACTCATATGCTAATTCTTGTTTTCTCTTGGTAGGAAAGAACACCGATGCTTTGAAGCTAATACTCAAGAATGCTCCTCTCAGTGGAAAGCGAAATCAGGCTCAGGTTGGAATTTTGTCTTTTGGCTCAAATTGTTTGTATTGTTTTTTTTTCGGACCTCTGTTCTATTCTTGCTGTCAGTTTACTGATAATAAGCTTTTACTGCAAGGAATTTGCATAATGATTAAGTTGTAGACAAACTTATGATTCAAATCGTCCCAGTAAATATAATGGTAAAATTTTAACTCACTTTTTATGTAAGCTGCATAACCTTCTAAAATACTTTGTTTGATTAGTTAAAAAGCAGTTTTTACTACCCGGAAAAAGGAGGTGCAAAAACGTAAGGAGGGTAGGTGTAGATAGCATGTCAGATAGATTCAGATAGTGTGAAAAAAGTTTTTCTGTCGCCTCCCACTGTAAAAAAAAGACAAAAAAAAAACTGAATGCAAATATAATACTATTTTGACTAATTATCTTTTGGTTAACACTCATTTATTTAACTAATTAGAACCTTCAATGAAAAATGAACCTCTTCTAGTTTTTATTCAAACAAATTTTATTCGTCAGTATCAAAATTTTGGCCAAATCGAATTATAGGCTTAAGTGATCGGTCCATATTAGATATTTTTGAGATATTTGGCTTTGATAAGATCATCTAAATGCACCACTTTGATATATAGTGTAAGAAGAATTCCCAACACAGTGATCCATTTGCATAGTTACAGTTAAGGCCGTATCCAGGGTGGGGGGGAGGGTTGGGCTGATACCGGGTTTGAACCCCTTTCCCCCGAAATTGTTTCCTGACTCGTAAAAACGTAACAAAAATGCATACAAAGAAATATTTGGTGTGTTTTTTTGTAACCCCCCTCCCTGAACAAAATTCTTGGATACGCCCTTGGTTGCAGACCACAGTTCAAATTATTTTATGCAAAATCAAGATATTAGTGATTTCAAGTTTTCTGGAAAAAAAGAAATAAAAAAATTGTTCAGAATTTTATATATCAAGTACTCCTTTGGCTTGATTTTCTGTTTCAGTCTACATTCAGTCATTAATTAGTTAACACAAGAAAGTTATATTGTTCTTTTTGGATATTTTAACTTGGATACTTGGTAAATTTTATATTGGCTGTTTTCAGCTCTACCTTTTTTTGATCCCGCCTACTGTCATCAGTCGCTGCTAGACATTCATACACACAAGGTGTGCGGACGTATTGAGCGAAAGAGATGTTGCTTTTTGCATTTTGTCATTTGCCGAAGCTATGCAAGTGGGGAGCCGGGCGTTTGCTCAATTTAAATATTACAAGCTGTGGCCATGCGAAATTCCGCGGGTGATACCTGTCAAAGGTGATGGAAGTAATTAAGAAGTTTGCTGTTACGGAACTGACGAAATTAAGATAGTGACGTCAGAGAATGTATGGGCGTACGCGGAGAAATATGAAGAAGTGTTAAAAGATGACAGAAAAAATGTTCAGCGAGTGATAAGGCTGTGTACGGAGGACTCGGAAGGTTTAGCCGGGGATTTATCTGAGTCGGTGAACTTGATGCAGTCAGTAATTGTAAACCTTCGTGACGGCATACAGGATGAAATTCGTAGGAGAGTGGAAGATCAGTGTAGTAGATTAGGGAGTTCTTCGGTGACACAGATTAAGTCAGATTTTCTTGATAATGTCATGCAATCTGTGTATGAGGCGATTGATCTGTAATTTAAGGGTAACTTTGAACTGATTGAGAAATCACTTGGTGATTTGCGGGCAAGAACTGTTCAAAATGGCGCAAAGCTCCAAAAGCTTGAAACTAACCTGGATGATGTAACGCAGTCTTCTCTTCTGACTAAGGTCATTGTATCTGGGATAGACTCTCCTGCGCGTAATTTGACTCAACTTGGTGAGAAAGTATTAGTTCGACTTAACAGTGAAATGGGACTCAATCTTGATATTTCCGTTGTCAAGGGTGCAAGGCGTTTGGGAGCTGCCTAGGAAATAAAAACTCAGATTGAACTTACCTTTTTTACTGAGACATCTGCAGTTGAGATCCTGCGGAATAGCTAGAATTTGAAAGGTCCCTGAATCTATGTAAGTGGGGCTCTAACCAGGGAAAGGCAAGAAATCTACAAGATTTCGCGCAATAAGTTTGAATTGAAAAATGTATGGACTTTACGAGGTGTGGTTTATGTCAAGTACGGTTCGGAAATCCTTCCGTGTAAAACGATTTCCGACGTAGTTCAGATTCACAATGTGTCATATGAACCTGTCGTTTAAACTAGGAAGCGGTGAATTTTTCTTTTCTTTTTTTGGCTTATGGATCGTTTTCAGTGTTTTCTCGACTCTCATCTGAAATTAGATGTTTTTCGAAATTCAGCTACCGGAAGTGATAAAGATATGCCTTATGTAAATAATCTACCTGAATTTGATTATTCTTCAGGCGACTTTCTATCTGATAAATCAAAAAATTGTGATTTTCATATCCGATCGTTACATGTAAATGCCCAGGGGTTGCAAAGTGCATTCAATGAACTGAAGCTCTTGCTTGTATCTAGTCCTATAGACATTGTTGGAGTTTGCGAAACTTTTTTGTCTGCTAATACACCCGCTTACAATGTTAGTTCTGCCTGGGATGAAGTGTATTTCACGCACAATGTGTCAGAATGCGAGAGGAGGTCAGATGCTGTATATTCGTGATGACTGGTCTTCTAGAGTTCTCAGTGATTTGTCTGTATTTGATGAAGGGTTAGGTGAGACTATTTTTGTTGAAGTTGTACCTTTGGGCTGTAATCCATTTATTTTCGGGTCTGTTTATCGACCTTCGTCGGGTAACCCAAAAAGATTTTCTGAAGTTTTTGAATCGCTGTTGAAAAACCTGGAAGCGTTGAAAAAACCAGTTATTATTTCGGGTGATTTTAACTTTGATCTTTTGAATCTTGATTTTGGGAATAATAAGGATTTTTTAAGTATGATGTTGTGTTCTAGTTTTCTTCCAAGTATTTCTCTGCCGACAAGAGTTACAGCTAACACTGCTACATTATTAGATAATATATATTTTTCTCTCCAGTTTTATTTGATGCTGAAAAATCGTCAGTAATTTTATCTGATATGTCAGATCATTTTCCGATAAGTGTTCTTTTAAATTTAAATAATAGTAATAAACAACATCGAGATTTAACAATGGATAATTCAAAAAAGCGATATACATGGATTTATTGTAAAGTCCTATGTCAGTTAATTGGCGACCGTGATTGGAGTTCAGTTTATGGCTCAAATGACGCAAATGCTGCGTTTTCAGATTTTATTGATTAAATGATGTGACTGCGGGTTTGGGCTTCTTCAACACGAGTTTCGTATGGAAAGTTGGCGCAGAAATTTGACCCATGGATTACTGAAAGTATTTTGACATCGTTGAAACATAAAAATAGAAAGTTTAAGAATTATTTAAAACTACAGGCACCTGAGTCGTTTGAAGAATTCAGAGTTTACAGGAATAAGCTAGATTCAATTATCAGACATGGGAAGAGAAAATATTATAAAGAGAAATTTTTGGAGTATAAATCAGATATGAGAAAGACATGGCAATTGATAAATGAAAAGATACGTCCTCACAGTCGTAAGAGTACTAGTGTTAATTCCCTTGTTTTAAATGGTGAAAATGTTACAGAGCCGAATGAAATTTTAAATGCTTTTGGATATTATTTCAGTAATATTGGTTCTAGACTTGCATCGACTATGAATATGCAACTGAATTCCCCTTTCGCTCCAGTTAATGAGCAACATGCAAAAAATTCGTTTTTTTTCTAAGATTGTGCCTCATGAGATTGAAAAAGTTATTCTGAAGCTTAAACGGAGTTTTTCTAAGGACGAATTTGGATTTTCGGCTCAAACCGTAAAGCAAGTAGCGTCAAGCATTACACCTTTGTTGGCACATATTTTTAATCTATCACTTATGCATGGGGTTTTTCCTGAGCTTTTAAAAAAAGCAAATGGTATAGCATTACCTAGAGCTGGGAGTTCAACTGACCCTTCAGATTATAGAGGTATTTCTCTACTTTCGATTTTCAGCAAAATTTTGTAAAAAATTGCAAATAGGCAATTACAAAAATATTTATTTGATAGTAAGAATTTACACGCGTCTCAATATGTTTTTATAAAAGGAAAGTCAACTGAACTGGCAATGCATGAGCTTTTACTAAATATTAACGATTCACTAGATGAAGGTCAACACGCTTTGGCGATTTTTCTTGATGTCGCCAAGCCGTTTGACACCGTAAATCATTCGTTGCTTCTTTCTAAACTTAAGTCTTATGGGTTTTCAACACAAGCTGTTAAATTTTTTGCATCTTACCTTTCTGGGAGACGACTAGAATGTGTTGATAAATCTCGTGATCTCCGTTCTGAAACTTTTCCGATTAATTACGGAGTGCCTCAGGGCTCTGTCCTTGGGCCTATTCTATTTCTTCTTTTTATAAATGATTTGCCAGAAGTTTTGCCTCTTTGTAAAATTATAATGATTGCTGATGATGTAGTAATTTTTGCTTCTCACCGGGACCTATCAGTTATTTTCCAGAACCTCGAAAGTACGTTACAAGGTGTATCTGATTGGTATTCAAGGAATTTACTAGCTCTTAATGGAAAAAAAAATGCCAATATATGTTATTTTCGCGAACTGGATCAGTATTGTCAGATAGTTTCTCTCTTTTCTTGAATGGTCTTGAATTAAAACGGGTAGATCAGTTTAAATATGTTGGGATTATTTTAGATGAAAGTTTGTCGTTTCATAAATATGTAACAACACTATCGTTAAAAACTTCCCGAAATTTTGTTATGCTAACTCCTCGTTCGTCATTTCTTTCATAAAGCTATTCTAAAATCTATTTATTATTTTTTCGTCCACCCATATTTTCTCTATTGCATTTTGGTTTGGGCATCTACCTTTTCGTCTGTTTTCTAAGCTCTCCAAATACTTTAGAATAAAGCAATTAGGATTCTTCTTAATGTTGATTGCATATCTTCAGTTAGACACCTATAAGGGATTTCAGGAGTTTATTCTTTGGATCAACTTCATTTAATTTCTATCTCTAGTATTTGTCACGATTATCAATATAGTAATTTACCTGTAAATTTCTCCGGCATTTTTCCAACTAATTCCCAATTTCATAATTATCCTACTACGCATCGTTCAGACTTTTCGTGCGAAATTCGCCCGACATCCAGAGCGGGATTCAGCATCCGTCACACTGGGCCAAAAATCTAGAACTCAATTCCAGCATCAGTTCGAGGATGCAGCAACAAGCGATATTTTCTAAGACTGGTGAAGAAATATCTTGCGACAAGCTAAGCATTTTGTTTATTATGGTTTTCTTTTTCGTCGTTGTAAAATTTAGTTAAAAGATGGCTGTGTATTTTCTTTGGCAATATTTTCAGCGCTAAAGTATGCCACTAGGCATGTGCGCTGTTTTGTGACATTTATTCATATATGTGTTGTAAATAAAAATATTCTATTCTACTCAAAGTGGAGAGAGGGAAATATATATTTTTAGACTTAATTTATACAACAAATTAATTTATCTACTAAAATGATTTCTACTAATAACTGCTAATATCTGCTAATAAATGATTTATACGATAAATTTATCTGATCACATATTTTGATCCTAAAGTAATCAGCAGATTAAAATGTTTTGAAAACTTCTTCCCAAGGAAACTAGATTGTAGAGAAAATGTTTTTCAATCTTAGACAACAATTGAAAAAGCTTCAAAACATCCACTTTTGCGTTTGTGTTGTTTTAAACCATCTTATTGTAAACCTATTGCTGGTGTTTTCTTCTGCAAACACAATCTTTTCATAATATTTTGGGTTTATTAGTAATGTCTTTCTATTTTTTGTATCCTCCCAATTGATGTTGTGGTACAACCGCTCTCCTAAAACTTCAGGATTTTGGCTTATTTTAACATTTTCTACACAAACTAGTATATGTAACATTGATAGCTTTTGTGAAGATATTCCCTTTTTAGCTCATTATTTGAAGAAAGCTAATGCTTGAAGAGTTTCACCCAAGATACGTTTCTGCTGGATATTGAGGTTTTAAAAATAATCTTAAATACTAGATTTTTTTTTAAGTGGGTTTGTGTTTGCAGACACTTTTAAAACCAAACAGATTTATGAAAGAATTAGCCCCCACGGGGGGGGGAGGGGGGATAGTCAATGTATTTTAGAATTAAATTACTTTATGAAAGTAAGAAATTTTTGTCATATTTTGATGTCTTCATCACCTTTCTACCTGTCGAGCACTTTTTTTTTTTTTTTTTTTTTTTTTTTTTTAGCAATATTATATAATAGAAACGAAATTGGATATTTGTCAGAAAATAGTTGGAAAATTTAATTGTAACATAATAAAACCCGAATAAAAAGAATAGAAACGCTTCCTTTATCAACGTAGCAATAGAGTAAAACTTGAAGGAATAGCAATCTTGTTCAATTGTACAATAATAAAAAAAAGTAATACTGTCATTCAGTGACTAATTGCTTAGTAATTATCCTTCAGAAATTATAAAAAAAACATAAAAATAAATAATATAGCAACAAACACAAGACTATATTCCACCTATTAGAACACCTGTAAAATTAAAACCATTAAGCAAAATTAATGTCTGATACCTGATTTAGGATGTAATTTATGGTCTTGCATTACGAGCCATATTAAGCATAAAAATAAGCCAACTTGACGAATTTCTGGGATCATTGGATAAAGAGAGTCTTGAAATACTAATGAAGTATGTGTACAAAGGATTTGAGAGCCCTTCTGAAGGTAAGAATTGACATCGTTATATAAAGGAGTTTTGTAACAAGATGTTAGTATTTTAAGAGTTTGGGGCAACGATAAAGTCTCATTGAGTTGAAATTAAATATACTGGGGTATACTTTTGGTACCAGCAAAAAGAGTTTGCGGCATAAAGAATCTTAAAAGTTTTACTCCGTCTTTCGTCTCTGATTGGTCTATGCATCATCTCTGTAATTTACAGAACATTAACATTTTATTTACTGCATCTGTGAAGTTTTATTTCGATTAGTGCCTTTACTTCATACCTGAGTCAGCTCGAGAATGCCACTCGTTTGGTACCTTCAATGGAATTTTGAAACATTTTTTAATATCTATATGAATTATGTTTAATAATATTTTCTTAAGATGAGATGAAGGTCCCTGGGCTGAGTTGGAAATTTTTATTGTGAGTGATGTTTGCTTTGTGTACAGCATATCTCGTCGCTTGGTTTTCAATGGTGGACAACAGTTTCTCATTTGAGTGTTTTAATTTTTTTTTAAATGTTGATTTACTTGTGTACTTGTTCCTCGTACATATACAGGCCATAGAGCCTTTTGTGGGACCAGAAGTATGAATCGTGTTTTTTTATTTTTACAACTAGCTGATTAATCAAAAATTGATTTACTAAACCTCACTTTTAACATTATTTAAAATAAAACATTTTATTTTATTCTATAAACATTTTATTTATTTTATAAACATTTTATTTATTGTATAAACATTTTATTTATTTTATAAACATTTTATTAGTCTCCCTTTCATATGAAATTAGTATTTCTACGTTTAGCCAAACATACAAAATGAAGACTAGACTTTAGCTTACCTGACAGGTTTTCGGGACACGGACATCTATAATGATTTTGTAAATTGAAGTAAATTGTAAACTATCGTCTGTTCGGGTCGTTCCAGTCTCGAATCACAAATAAATAATACCTGACATAGGCGGGATGAAACAAAATTGATTTCAAGCTTTGTAAAAGGTAAATAATATTCAATATTTAATATTTGAGTGTTTTATATTATGTACAAATTTGAGCCCTTCTGAATGTGAGGATTGGTATTTTTATATGAGGGTGTTTTGTAACGAGATATTAGCATTCTAAGAGTTGAGGGGTAACGATAAATTTAAAACGAATACTATTTTCCCGAGTTAAAACGTGTTGACAAAATTACCAGCAGCTCCTGGCGTAACACCGAAACTTATGGCTGCCGTAGAGAAAATTTAGCGTTGGAAAGAAATAACTGCTCAGGTTCTGATCTGAGTTGTCTCATATGTGACGAAACGACAAAATACAGCCCCTCGTTTGATTGTTTTCAATGCTTACAACGTATGTATGCGCCATGCGCTGCAATTGATGCAGACATAGTTCTTGAGCTGCAGAAGCCCTCGGGACGATTCTTTCTTTTTACTTGTGAAAAGTGCTTTAAGACCGGCTCAAAATGTCCCAGTACTGATATATCTGTTCAATGCAGTAGCTTGGTTATCAGTCAATCCACTCAGACTGAACTAGAGTATCCTTAGTCTCTTCTTACAGATGGAGAGACTCATACACCTGATGGTCCTCCCGAGCGACGTGTTTGCAAATTTCACATAAGTGGAGGCTGCAGAAAGGCGGACAATTGCACGTTTCTCCATGTTTGCGTGGATTTTTTAAAGGCAACTGCCATGACGAGTGTTGTCTTCTGCCACACAAATCTCTGTGTAAAAAAATTTGCTCATGGCTTTTGTTTCATGAACTGTTGTCCTAATGTGCATCTTGCTACTTTCGAAGACTGAAATGCGAAGTCCAAAAAACGGGGAGCGAAAAAATGCACCCCTGTTGATGCAGAACTGCCAAAAACAGCCATATCCAGCCCCTCTTATGAGCTTGAATCTCATGCAGCCTATCTTGAATCAACCAATGCACATCCCTCCTCCGTCATACCACACCCCTCTGAAACCCTGAAGAAATTGGCAAGAACCAACATTAGCCAGCCTTCCGCCAATCCGTCCGGTCCAAACAACCAACGGGGTTGGAATTTTAAAGAAATCAAAGATTCACCCACCCTTCAAACCATGCTTTCCGAGTTTCCCAACTTGGAACTGATTCAATGTGCTGGCAAACAAATTCGAGACCGCAGTGTAAAGCCCTTAATTCATCCCTATTCATTTCCGAAAATACTAGTGTCAAATGTCCGGTCACTTATGAACAAAATACAAGAGGTCGAACTATGCTTGAAAAATGAACTTATTGATATTGCTTGCATTTGAATCGTGGTCCGCGACTTAAGAGTATGTTTCATTTGATGGATGTGATACCTATTTCAAGCCAAGAATGATACCCGATGACATGACAGTAACACATGGTGGTGGTGCTGGTATTATTTGTCGATTATCTATAAAAAAAACAGAGTTCTCAATTTCAGCAATATACCAAATAAACACGGTTTCAAAATCTTATGGTTGCGGTACAGGCCATAAGGAAGTGGCATCACTGGTGATATGTGTTGTTTACTATCCGCCCCGTGGCCCTTATCGTAAAGACCTTGTGAATTACTTACTGAATTGCACTGACAATGTACGATCCTTGTTTCCTAATGCGGGTATCATAATGTCTGGCGACTTTAATGACTTGGATCCCAAATTGATAAACAATTAACTGTCAGATTGTTAATGTGCCAGCAAGAGGTTACCGTATGTTAAATCTCATCTTTAGAAACTGTCCCGAATATTACAATACCCCAGTTACATTACCCCCATTAGGTATGAGTGACCACCTGTGTGTTGCTTGGGTGCCTAATCATTTTATTCCAAATAGACAAAAGATGGTGTGGTGTACAGGCCCTACACGTCTGACAAAGTAAATCTCTACAAGAAATAGCTCAAAAATCGTGATTGGCGTGATATTCTCTCATTGTTTAATGGTGACGAAATGGCTCGTTTATTTTGTAGGGAACTCTTTGAAAAATACTCTGAAATTTTCACACAAAGGAAAAAAACATATATAAAATCTAATAAAAAACTATGGATTACACAAGTTTTTTGGGATCTGATAAAGTTCAGGAATGAATTGCATTTAACTGGACTTGAGGAAGATTAAGAAATACAATTGTGTACAAAATAAGATGTTCACGTAAACAGTATTGTTCAAAAGTAATAAGCAAAATATATCAATCCAACCCAAGGAAGTTCAGAATATTATCGGTAAAAAAGTGACCAAAGTTTAAGTTAGAGATAATGATGGTAAACCCCTGCTACCTAATGAGATTAATGAATTTTTTGCATTAATTTGTAAAATTTATCCGCGACTAACATTAATACCACCTAATGACTCAGTTTCAAATATCCCTATCCTAGAGATTTGTTCAGTTGTTATGAAGTTGAAGGCACGTGATCCTCGTAAGTCTAGTTACCCAAGTGAGATACCGATTAAATTGATTATTTTATGTGCTAATCTTTTATCTACTCCTTTAACGGCAATTTTTAACCAATGTTTTATTGATGGTGTTTTCTCTAGCATTTTTAAACAGGCGTTTGTTATCCCAATCCCCAAATGTAAAGCCCCTAAGGAGATCACTGATACGAGGCCGATTTTAAAAACACCGGTTCTTTCAAAAGTGATTGAAAATTTTATTTTTGATTGTTTATTTGAGGACATAAAAGATAACATCGATTCCCCAAAAATGGATTTAGACCCGGGCATAGTACGGTTCATTATTTGGTTGCATTGTTGGATACCATCCTTAAATATTTAGAAATAAAATGGGGCTTATGTTGATGCATTATTTGCTGATATAGTTAAGAGCTCTTATATGACTTTTTCCTTCTTAAAGGTCGACAGTCACTCATCTCTTATTTCCCTACTGCCGACAAAGAAAACTGTTAAAATAGCGTACTCGGAGTACTTTCGGACGAAGATTTAAGATGGAGCTCGCACGTTGACTATCTGACTAAAACCGACGCCTCACTTTTACATTCATTTTCCAACTTGAAGGGATTTGGTATGCCAACTGAAGTTTTAAAGTCTGTATATTATGGCTACGTTAGACCTTCTCTTGAGTATGCATGTCCAGCTTGACATCCGGGTTTGACGAAAGATCAATCAGATAGAATTGAGATGATACAGAAAAGAGCTGTAAAAATTATATTTGGACAACTACTCAACATATGATGATGCATTAAAACAACTCAACTTGAATTCACTTGATAGTCGTAGACATGGGTTAACATTTCGATTTGGACTAAATTGTTTGAATTTCATCAGGTCATCATGATCTACTAATTGACCTTGAGAGCCCACCTACTGAAGGACCAGTCACTAGACTCCGACAATAAAATTAATTGTCCACAGTTAATGACTTACCCAGCCTCTAGTAGCGAGGGATATTGCAAATCATTTGTCCCTTATTTTACTCGGTACTTCAATAATATTACCTTGAAAAATATTTAGTGTTTGATGCAGTGTGTTTCAGGTGTTTGCCTGGGAGTGTTTTTAAATGTACGAACCATTTATATATTTAATAAACTGATATATTCAGTATAAACGTTCACTAATTTAACTATGAAAATTGTTTCTTGACTTAAACTAATTTTATATTAATTTTTTTATTTACTCATTTTAATTTATTGACCTTGAAGCAGCAATTGCTGCCTTAATTTTTTGTGTTGCTATTTATTTATTTTTTTCGATCCTTGTTTTGGGTCTTTTTTTTGTGTCGTGACATGCTCATGTTAGCTCCAGCTATTGTAGTTAATGTAATATATTATATTCTATTACTGATAACCGATTACATAACTTTAAATTAGATAACATGCTCAAAATATGTTTGCCGCTATAAGCCTGGAAAGTGGTGTCATCTTTTCTTCCTTTGATGATTCCACGACAGGATTATAAGAAACCGGGAAATACGGAATCGGTCAGATAGGTCCGAAAAAGCTAGGCCTGAAGATAACTTGAGATTAGAAGTATGAGAAAGAAAAATATTGTCAGTTAGAGTTGCATACCTCTTTGTTGGATTTATTCTAGTAGGAAAAATTCTGTTGGAAAAAGACGAGAAGAAGAAATGACATCGGAAAAAGGATCATGCGCAACATCACATCCACTACTAAGGAGGTTGCAGTTAAAATGACCTAGGAAGCAAACAGGTTTTTTGATAAATAAATTTAAAAAAAAAACTTCAAAAAAGGAGTTTTTCGAAGAAAAGTAAACTGCTACATTAAGTCAAAGACGAACAGAAATAAAGTAAAATAATAATTCAGACATAATCAATAATTACGACAAATTTTATTTGTCGTAACATTAACAAAAAAAGAAAGAAAATCGCCATACTAGCCAAGATTATTGGAAACTAATAAAAGTTGACTGTTTAATATAATGATTTTATTCCTCGAAGACTCAGCAATTTTAGGTTCGTTAGCCTCATAAAAGAGAAAAAGTTTAAAATATGTTATTTTTAACAAAGACACAAATGACTTTCTGGCCTTTTAAGGCATAGGGGTAATACTTTTGTTTGTGGTAATTTCTGTTCGTTCAAAGTTTGACTTCACTATTCATTGTTATTTTTATTTGTTTTGGGTCTCATTTATTCGTTTATAGTGATTTCTGTACGTATTAAGTTTGAATTGTTTTTTTTATTTATTTATTTCTGATTCTCTTTGGTTTAATTTAGCTCTTTGCTTTACTTTGATAAACTCCTTTTTTGTTTTTACTAAGTTTTGAATATTAAGTTCTGTTTGTTTTTCATTGACATTCTTATTTTGATTTCTTGTTTTTTCTACATAGATTTAAGGACGAAGATGTTGGCTTGCAATTTTCATTTTGGACAAAAACTTTACAACGATTTTTAATAATAGTTTTACTGATGGATAGGTAGGGGGAATATTATTCAAATAAATGGAGGGAAAATCTGCATACTCTTTGGCTTTCTTTGGGGCTGAAGCCATGCTGACCCCCATCCTGTTACAACCTTGAATATAGACAAATATTAATCGACCATTTTATTATAATTAATTAAAAAAACTTTTTCCAAAAATTAAGTTTTTCAAAGAAAAGTAAAGAACTCCATTAAATAAAAAATGAGCAAAAATAAAATCAAATAATCTACCAAGCGTGAAACTACCACAAATCAACATCAATAAATAAATGAAACTCAAAACGAACAGAAATTACAATAAATAACCGAGTCAAACTCAAAACGAGCAGAAACTAACATAAGTTTGGCTCAAAACCTCTATGCCTTCCCAAGGCCAGAACATAATTTGCACTTTACTGAAAAAAATATAAATGTTTTTACTTTTATAACTTTAATAAATCAAATAATATTAAGATTTTGATTACTAAATATCAGTATATGTATATTAAACTGACAATGCACATTCATTTGTATTTTTTTCAGTAAAGTGCAAATTATGTTCTGGCCTTGGGAAGGCATAGGGGTTTTGACCCCAACTTATGTTAATTTCTGCTCGTTTTGAGTTTGACTCGGTTATTTATTGTAATTTCTGTTCGTTTTGAGTTTCATTTATTTATCAATGCTGATTTGTGGTAGTTTCACGCTTGGTAGACTATTTGATTTTATTTTTGCTCATTTTTTGTTTAATAGAGTTCTTTACTTTTCTTTGTAAAACTTATTTTGTGGAAAAAGTTTTTTTAATTAATTTTTGTTCGTTTTACATTGACATAGTCTTTTCAGAGAAAAAAAAAAAAATTTTAATCTTTTTGTTTATTTTAAAGATTTATAGTTTGACCTGCTATTTGTATGCTGGAGAAAAATTTTCAGCAATTTTTAACAACATACACCCTCTTAAAAATCTGGACACAAATAGAAGTGTTTAATTTAGTTTCATACCTCGTCTAGTTGACCTGAAATGGAAAACTTGATACCATTCGCAAAAAAATCTGTTTACTTTCTTTGATAGCTTGGATACACTTACGCTATTTTGATTTGGTTAAATATTAAGAGCAGAAGCAGCCCCAAAAGTTTGAACATAAAACCCTCAGTCGTTCTTGGGATACTGCTGAGATGCCTTATTGGGAATTAGCATTAACACAGTGCATTTTGATTTAATCTTATGGCAACATTTAGTTTTTAAACATAAAGTCAAATGGGAGGGTGGGCGTGGGAAGGGGATTAGTTTTCCTCCAATCACTTTCGACTATTAAAAAGAGCATCAGCCCTTTCTATTTTCAATCGAATGAGCCCTTTTCGAAGTTCCTACGACAACTCCTTCGATACAAAGTGCCCTGGTCTAAACAACAACAAAAAAATAATGCATTATATCCACATCGATCTTTACTATAAAAATGTCAAGCCTTCCAATCACTTTCGACTATTAAAAAGGGCACTAGGCCTTTCGATTTCCAATCACATAAGCCCTTTTTGAGTTTCTACGGTGGGAGACGGTGGGAGCATTGAAGATATTAGAAGTAGAATAGCTAAGGCCCAGGGTGTTTTTTTCACAGTTAAAAAAAAGTTCGTAAGAATAGGAAGATAAGTCTGCAAACCAAGATTAGAATATTGGAAGCTACAGTGATGACAGTTGTCAAATATGGCTCTGAAGCATGGGCGCTCCGAAAAGTGGATCAAGATCTGCTCGATGTTTTCCAGAGAAATTGCCTACGGATTGTTCGGGGTACCTGGCTGACTGACCGTATTTCAAATTGTAGGCTGTACGAAAAATGTGGTTCAATCCCGCTCTCTAGGGCTATAATGAAAGAAAGGTTGAGATGGCTAGGGCACGTTCTGCGGATGAAGGGTGACAGATTGCCGAAGATCGTCCTTTTCGGCCAAGCGTCTAGGGCTGAACGGAAAGCAGGTCGTCCTCGTCTGGGGTGGAAGGATGCCATAAAGAAAGACTTAAAGGAAATGGGAACTTCCTGGGAGGGTGTAAAGAGGGAGGCTTTGAAAAGATTGGGATGAGGAGGAGTGCGTGTAGCTGTGTTGGTCTCAGGCGGCTTGGGGGCTGCGGTGAGTTGTTAGTAGTAGTAGTAGACAAGTCTAGTAGACCCAGCTGGTGTAGTAAATGAGACTAAATGGGAATGTATGAGTACAATTCCTGAAAGTTTCTCACTACACTTTTACTGTGTATCGAGGTTTGAACCTTGGGATGAGGTTTTAAAAAAATGGAATTAACATCTCATTCAGGTTTTTATATTTGACTTTATGATTGTGCTTGATAATTCTAGACATTGTTGACTTTTTTTTTTTTTTTCTGAGACGAACTTAAATTTTCTCTGTTGTTTAGTTTGCGCCTCGTTCCTTTCAGGAGACTGTATGTTTCTCCACAATTTAAAACGTTTTAGTGAACTTCAGTTTTTATTCTAGTCAGCTATGTTGTTTGAGGACCATCAAACCCTTACAACATTTTATTAAATAGTAAATACTATTTTAAGAGATTATGAAATGATCGTGTGACTGGAAAGGTGCCAATAAGGATCACATTCACCTGACCTTTTTTGTTTTTTTCCAGGATCACAAAATGATCCTGGAAGCAATGAGCCTGTTTTGTAGTCTTGTACTTTGTATTCCAACCGGGGGTCTACTGGGTTCTGGTTTATATTTGGTTCTGATTCACTTTACGTATCAGCCATTCAGCTGCCGAATTGAATAATTCCGCCTGTATTTCTTTCAGATTAAGTGTCACAGTACCTAATCAACTTCTACTGAAAAACACCAAAAAGAACATTCAGGCTCAAAACGAATCCCACCGTTGCTATCCTCTTGCGGGCTATATGGTAAATCTTGTCTAAAAATATAATATCTTAATCCGCTTTTGTATGATAAACACACGGCTCTTTACCGTGCAGTTCCATAACCAAGTTGATAAGTAGCTAATAGCAGGAATTCCGCTTTCGATTTCTTATTATTAAAGACCCGTGGCTGTTATGTTTTTTTTTCAAATATAAATTTGGTAGTTATATTACTGTAGACTATCAGAAATAGGAAACTAAAATAAAAAAAGAACAGAACAAGGCAATGAATATTTTAGCTAAGTCTCCTCAAGTCGCCTTTAATGTTAGAAAAGAATTAAGAGGAATCTCCTCCATTTTGATCTAATGTTATTTTCCTATCTTAAACAATGCTCAATGTCTTTCTCAGGAATTGGTATTTATTAGTTATAATTTCCATGTTTATATTCCTAACCATGGCCAAAAATAGGTATGAATTACTTTTTACAAAAATACAATTGGTAATTATTGGAAAAAAATTCTGTTTTCTTTTTTGAAATGAAAAGTTTTTGATATTGTGGAATGAAACTCTGTTTTCAAGGCCTGGCTCAGTGTATAAACGATCTAAGTCCCAATTCTAAGCTGCAGAATATCGGTTACGCACGGTAAAAGCAATTGAAATGCTAAATCAGTGGGAAAATGAGCATTGTCGAAGCTGGGGAGTAACTCTGTGCTATTAGAAAGGTGGGCATGTTGAATAATTTTTGAATTGGAATAATTCAAAGATTTATAATCTCTTTTATTCGAGAACCAGTGGGCCATTGGCCACTTTTTATTTCGTGCTAAGTGTAAAAATTGAAAGTTCTTAAGAATAAAATGAGAGCCAGGAGCATTCATGACGTCCTGATCAATCAAGGACTATTTTTGTGTCATGACCGCCCAACATTAAAAAAAAAAAAAAATGTGTTAATATTCTTCTCTTTTTGGTCTTAAATGATGGAGGTGAAAAGATGCTTCGCTAATGTGTGTTAGAAGCTATAGCTCCGAGGGTTTTGTAAATTTTCCCCCTTCTTTTTTAAATTATATACCTAGATAATTATACAGTTTAAAACTGATTGTAAAATTTAAGTTTCAGTCATAGTTTCAAACAGTTGTTGTCGCAAGTAGTCGTAGTTGTAGTCACAAGTAATCGCAGTTGCAAGTAGTCACAGTCATAAGTTGTCACACTCATAGTCAAAAGTAGTTGCAGTCAAATGTAGTCATAAGTAGTTGCAGTCGCATGTAATCACAGTCGCAAGGAAGCACTCGTCGTAAGTAGTCACAGTTGCAGTCGCCGGTAGTCTCAGTCGTAGTCGTAAATAATAGTGGTGAGTAGTCGCAGTTGCAGGTTGTCACAGTCGCTAGTAGTCGCAGTCGCAGAAGTAGTAGCAGTAGTAGTAGAAATATACAAATAGCGTATTTTGCTTAGCCCAGTGTCACCCTCTATATGCCCTGAAATTTCACCTTAATAACCTTAGCCTTGGCAGTAGTAGTAGTAGTAATAGTCGTTGATGTAGCAGTAGTACTAATAGTTGCAATAGTTGTACTAGCAGCAGTAACAGTAGTAGTGGTAGTAGCATGCACGTAATGTCTTTTGGCTAGTTAAACATCCTACTCGACGCTCCAAAAGTTTTAACTTAATACCCTAAACTGCTCCTGATATATTGCTGACACCCCTTTCTGACAACATGAATGCACATAGTGCGTTTTTATTGAGTTCAACATCCCCCTGAATATCCCTTGAAAGTTTCATTTTGATAAGACGTTCGAGCCTTTTTTTTTTTACTGTCCCGGCTTTGTCAGCTCATTTGTTAGTTTACTTAAGTTTCTCTCCACACACATGAAATGAGAGGGATGCTACGTGCTTTCTTCGAAAACATTTTGGTGCTCAAGGCTTCACTAGTAATTTCCCTAGTGGTGGATCTACTTTCATCTGCTAGTTGTTCAACCTCTTCTCTTGTTGAATCCAAGTATTAGGTACATTAAATACAAAGGGGAAATACCTCTCTCGTTAGAAACCGGTCTTCCATGATTATTCGGCGGGAAACGCCTAGAATGGTTGGTATTTGGAGACCTCGCCGGTTGCTGCTTTGGAGATAGTTCCTGTTGCGTGGTGTGGACAAAGTTGCATTTCTGTTTGTTAGGGGACTGGCGTAACGAACCATGCTTGCACAGGTTCGGATGATCAAACTTGCAGTTCTGACTCTTGCACTTATTAGCTGCATAAAACTTGTAAGGATGAACATAAGTACAGGCTTTACTTTTGTTGCATTTTCCGTGAACAAAATATTTGCAAATCGTCCTTTTCTGTTTCTGTTCTGTGTGTGGTGGACTAGTAAACTGTGAGCGACTTTGTTTAGAAACGCTTTGTTGTTTAAGCTGGTTGGCAACATCCTCTTTCAACTCAGGTACCACAAGATTTAGCAATAGATCTATTTGCTTTTATTGAAGCTGAATGATTTTGTCTTTTTCGCCCATAGCAAGGCGCAGCTGCATCAACTCTACCTGAGCAAAATCTTGATCTCTAGAGCAGTCTCCTCCTTCGTCTAAAAGCATTGGTTCGAGACTTTTCTTAGCTACAGGTTCTTTCCGGGTAGATTTAGGGGGTAAAAATAATTCTTTATTCGTCACATTTCTGGGAGGAGTTGCCTGCCCTCTTCCATCGTCACCATCCGTTCGTAGCTTGGCAGCCAATAATTTCACTCGTGCTTTAAGGTCTGCCTTTTTCCCAGACGTATCTAGTCCATGTTTTTCGAGAAGATCGCGCAGAATAGGTACCGTAAGTTTTCCGATGCTATTCGGCGATAATACGGCCTTATTTATTTCGCCGTTTTCTTGCATATTGAACAGTAACAGTCGTGGTAACACTGTGCGGCTTTTTCCTTATACTACGCAATTCGAAAAAATAACACTAAATGTTCCTTATATCAAACGGCTTAATCTAATCCAAATGTTGAACCAATTCGATATTTTTTTGGTGGTATCCCTGCAAGAGAAGTAAGGGAAGCGTTGAAGGTTGTTTACCTTGTCCCCGCAATTTAAGGGACAAACCCAGCGGGTACCACGGCTCTTGCTAACAACTCTCCACCCCTCTTCTGCTTACTTTTCTTTTCCCACCTCAATCGCAGCGTAATTGACTACAAATATCGTATGTCCAATTTTTATTCGTACTGCTTGCCTTGATGGCTATTCTCAAATATTATTATTCTTGACCTATATCATATAGGTCACTGCTATGAAAGTATCAATAAGAAAATCCACAGTCCCGAGGGAATTCTAACTCAAGTTGCAATGCTTATTCAAATTATAATCCTTTTGTCACTGAATTAATGATTTTTAAAATATTGGCTGAAGGTCAAGATGAGACTATAATCCTTTACCAATTATTAGCGATCGGTTAAATCCAAAAAGAGGTCTTAACACCATGAATTCTGAACCTACTTAGGTTCTAGTTAGATGAAGAATATTAGGTAGGGGGTATTTCATACACCGTTTTTTTCAAACAGTTCGTGGTAACGAACTGTTTAAAAAAAAAAGTAAGGAGTGAAACGGCTCAATAGTAACCGAAACTCTAAAAAACGGAAGTTTTATATTAATAGAAATATTAAAAAAAATCGGGTTTTTATACTGATTCCCAATAAGTAAGATCCACTAAGCTAGGTGTTACCTATAAAAGGCTAAGAACCTGAAAAAATTTGCCTGATTTTCAAAAAAGTGGGAGATACACACACCTTTAAGGTCAAATAATCTTAAATGTGGAAAATGTGGAATTTCGCATTTTTTTGCCAGAAGAATGATCATGGATGCGTGTTTGATTTTTTCCTAGGGGTGATTCGTATCGAACCTATGGTCGTATAACATAGGGAGAGGGCTCATTTGAATGGAAATTAAAAGTTATAGTGCTCTTTTTAACGAACCGAAAAGATTGGAGGGCAACTAGCCCCCTCCCATACTCCCTTTTCCCCCAAAATCACCTGACCAAAATTTTGAGGTACCCATTTTGTTCAGCATAGTTGAAAGGTCCCAAAACTAAGGGTTTGGAGATAGCATGGCCCTCCAGAGCCCCTGGGGATAGATCCTTAAGTTATAAAATTTGTCCATTGTTTACATACAGTATTTGTTATCGGGAGGTACACAGATTTTTTTTTTGGGGGGGGGAGGGGAGGGGTATTTTGTACTTGTTGTGGTTTTCCATGGAGATAATTTTCTGGGACGAAAATTTCTGGCGGTGAACTTTCCAGGGGAAATTTTACACGTGGTGGATTTGACAGAAGTCCGATAAGAAATTCTTTTTATTTGTCTTACTTTCTCTTTGCCAACTCAATTTTGCAATTTGAGATGTTTTGGGGCTATTATCCGGGGAAAATTTCCAGCGTGTTTGAATTTCCGTGAAAAAATTACCACGGAAGGGGGAATTTGCGGAGTGATCGAAAAACGATTTCATTATTTAAATGAAACTATGCTTGGAGGCATTTTTCAGACTGAATCGCGTGCAAGAAATTTTACGGGGGGCATTTTCAGTCAGGATGGAATTGTCCGGAAGAAATTTTACCGGGGCGGGGTATATTTTACGTGGGAGTAACTTTCCACGGAGGAGTTTCCCATGAGGGGATGGAATCTTTCATGGAGGGATAGCCAGATTTACCGGAACTTTTTGAAAAACGATCAGAAATTAAATAAAAAACAAGTTTTTTTTCAATTGAAAGTAAGGAGCAACGTTAAAACTCACAACAAACATGACTTATTTCGTATATGAAGGGGTTGTCCTCCTTCTCAATACCTTGCTCTGTACGCTAAAGTTTGACTGTTTGTCCCAATTTCTTAAGAACGACTTCTGAAAGACAAGGACCGCTTAATTAGAATAGGAACTTTTTTAAAAGCGCTAAAAACTTTATCGTGAAGAGCAAGGTATTGGAGAGAAAAATCACTGTCCAATTAGACCAAAAATGTCTAAAAAGTTTACACTAACTTGATATGATTGATAGTGTTTATACCCCGATGTAATCACTTTGTTTACAGAGCTGTTAATTAGTTTGTAATATTTGTGTGGATGAAACGCTTGCTCATTGCCCCATCTAAATTTCAGGATCAAGTGGGCAACTCTTAAATTGGCACGAAAGAATAGTTGGTATTTGTGGAGTGGGCTCAGTTGTCAGAGTCATGACCGACAAGCTTAGTGTGTGATCCTATGTCAGTTTCTTTATTTTAGTTGTCCGTTTGGGATTTCCTTTTCATCTTTTGTGTTCGTTAAGGCTTTCTTGTTACGATAACAATTGTTTGTAATTATTATAAGAACTTGCATTCTTTTTTTGTATTTTCCTTTTTTTCAATATTAAAACGTCTTCTCCTTCTTGTTTTTTCTTTACCTGAAAATGTAACTTGACCAAGAATGATTTTCCTTTAAAGGAGGACATTAGATAGCGGGATTTTAGCACAAGAGAGAATTTAGCAATCACATATCTTGTAAATGGATTTTGATTTTTATTAGTTTATATGTTCAACAGAATAGTTCAAAGTAACTATCTTCGTCACTATGAAGTTAAAGTTTCTTCCTAAAGAGCTGCAAGAATGTGTCGGTTGAAGCGCAATTTCACAGTAATTATGGATGCATATGCAGTGACAATTCTATGAGAAATATGGCCTATTAGAAGTTGTCGGGCGTGAGAGAGAGAGAGAGAGTTGAACCGATTAGGAGGCCAAGATAGGTAATACTTTCAACTGGTTGAACCATAGAAGGACGAGAGTCAAAAATAAATAATTTTTGAGACCACACTGGCCAATCCTGACAAAACAAAAAATTTCAAAGAAGAGAGAAACGAGGGCAATAACAGTCAGTGAAAAGAAGAAGAAAAAATATATGCTAATATGTTCTTTAAGACCTCCGCTCAACCGTCTTCAGTGCAGAATAATAATAAAAAAAATACAGATAAAAGTCCAAAGGACAATATAAAAACCAAACTTCAAAATAAACACTGAAACTGAAAATAAATCTTTGCGATTTTTGTTTTGTCAGATTCAGATAGGGGACGGGGTTGCTTTCACGCCAGTTGAAAACGAGGAACTGACAATTCCCTTTGTTAAATTTAATCCCAAGGTAGGCTGTATGTTAAGAATGTGTTTCTTGCCCTTATTCTAAGCAAATTTCCCAAATAGCAAAGGCAAGGCGACGAAAGTAATGACTTAAAGTACAATAGGTGTATATCAATACCACTGCTGGTGCTGTAGATCTTGCACTAACCAAAAAAAATAATCATAGGCAGCGCTACTTGCGCTGCCTAAGTAAAGAACGATGTTGGCACAATGTTTTATTTATTTTTGGTTTTAGACCTGGACATTTCGTATAGAGGGGGTTGTCGTAGAAATGTGAAAAAGGACTCATTGGATTGGACATTGAGAGGGCTAGTTCCCTTTTTAATGTTAAAAGTGATTGGAGGGCAACTACCCCCCCCCCCCCACGTCCATCCTTCCCCCAAAACACATCCAATCAAGATTTTGAGATAACCATTTTGTTCAGCGTAGTTGAAAGGTCTGGAAATTCTTTGTAAGGATGACAACCTCCCCCCCCCCCACAGACCTCAGGGCAAAGGTTGTAAGTTATGCCCTGGGTGTAAATAAGGTTTTTATAGACAGGTTGGTCGTATATACTTCCTAGGGGGCTCATTGGACCTCTGTAGGAGTCAAAGTAATAAGAGGGCAGCTACCCTGCCCCCCCCCCCCAAAAAAAAAAAAAAAAAAAAAAAACAACAAAAAAACAAAAACAAAACAACAAAAATAGGTCGTATTTTCCCGAAATGCATCCAATAAAAATTTTGAGATAGACATTTTATTCAAAATAGTCCAAAGATCATATATCAAGGCTTTTGGGGTTGAAACAAGCTCCTAGTGTCTTGGGGTAAGAGTTGTGAGTTTTGTCCTGTGGGCATTTAAGGCTTTTATGGAAGGGATGGTTGTATAAGCTTTAGTTGAAGCTCATTGGGTTGAAAATCTGAAGTTCTAGCTCTCTTATAAGAGTCAAAAGTAATTAAAGGCATCTAGCCCCCCGCCCCTGAATATCCTTCTTTTCACCAAACGCATCTGATTGAAATTGTGAGTTTTGTTCAAATTGGCCCAAAGAACAAATAACAATCCCTCCAGGGTTAAAACAACCCCCAGAGTTATAGGGTAAAGGTTGTAAGTTATGCCCTGGGAGCATATAAGGTTTTTATGGACTTCGTGGTTGTATAAACTTAAAATGGGGCTCATTTAATTTGAAGTTGGAAGTTATAGTGCCCTTTTAAGAGCCAAAACTGATTCGGGAACAGCCAGCCCCCTACCCCCACCCCTATCACTTCTCCAAACACATCCAATCAAAATTTTGAGATAGCATTTTTGCTCAGCGTAGTTGAAGGGTCTGAAAATTATGTCTTTGACGATGACAATCTCCCACAGCTTTCAGGTCAAGGGTTGCAAGCTATGCCCTGGGGGCATATAAATGTTTTATAAAAAAATTAGTAGTATATATTTCGGAGGGGGGTCATTGGATTGGTAATCGGAAGTTCTGGTGACCTATTTTTAGAATCAAATTGATCAGAGGGTAGCTACCCCCATCTTACCCCCCCCACACGTCGTGTTTTCCTGAAATGCATCCAATAAAAATTTTGAGATAGTCATTTTATTAAAAATAGTCCAAAGATCATATAACAAAGCTTTTGGGATTGATACAAACCACCAGAGCCTGGGGGCAAGGGTTGTGACCTATGCCGCGGGGACATTTAAAGTTTTTATGGAAGGGATGGTCGCATAAACTTTTGAAGTGGCTAATTTGATTAAAAGTTGGAAGTTCTAGTTCCTTTTTAAGAGTCAAAAGTGATGGAGGTCAACTAGCCCCCCCCCCCCCAACTACTATTTAAACCAAACGCATGTGATTGAAATCATGAGAAAGCTTTTTTTTGTTCAAAATAGTCCAAAGAACGTATAAAAATGCTCCCATGGTTGACAAAATGTCATGGGACAAGGGCTGTAAATTATGCCCTGGGGACATACAAGGTTTTTATGGAATGAGTGGTCATATAAATTTTAGATGGTGCTCATTTGATTTGAAATTGGAAGCTATAGGGCTCTTTTTAACAGTCAAAATTGACTTAAGAGCAACCAGCCCCCCTCCCACGCCCATCATTTCCCCAACAAAAAATCCTAACAAAGATTTGAGACATCTATTTTCCTCGGTATTCTTGAAAGTTTCAGTAATTATGCAGTTCACCCCGCCCCGAGCCTCAGGGCAAAGGCTGTAAGGTAAGAAATTTGTCCACTGTTTACACATAGTATATGTTACTGAGAAAAAGTATGCGTGTTTGACTTCTACTCTCCCAAAATACTAAGGGCAGTAAGGTGAGTCTTTCAGAAAATGTTGAGGGGAGTATTGAACTAAATCAAAACATTTTATGTGAATATGGATTGTCAGAAGGGCGTAACTCAGGAATGACTGATTATATTAATTTGGAACTTCCAGGAAATGATAAGGAAGATGATCAATTGACCAAATGGAATGGCTTATCGTATCGAAAGGAAACTTCAGGGGCATCATGAGCATGTTTAACTGACCAAAAGGTAACATGTACCTGCTACTGCTGTCACTATTACTAGTAATACAGCTCTTTTGACACTACTAAGTCTTTAAGACCCTGTCGTTGAGACTGGGAATAAATGAAGCTGAAGAGGTAATTTTGTGTAACGAGAAGTTTGTTGTGTAACAACCAAGATAAGAATATTGGAAGCTACAGTGGTCAAGTTGGTTCTGAGGTGTGGGCGCTCCAAAAGACGGAGGAGGATTTGCTTAATGTTTTCCAGAAAAATTGCTTACGGATTGTTTTGGGTACCTGACTGACTGACCGTATCTCAACCACCAAGCAGTACGAAAGATGTGGGTCAATCCCACTTTCAAGGGCTATAATGAGAGAAAAGGTGAGATGGCTAGGATATGATCTGCGGAGGAAGGATAACAGATTGCCAAAGATAGTCCTTGTCAGCTAACCGCCTAGGGTCAAACGAAAAGCAGGTCGTCTCCGAATAGGATGGGTATGTGTCGTAAGGAAAGATTTCAGGGAAGTGGGAACTTCTTGGTAGGGTGTAAAGAGGGAGGCTTTAAATAGATTGGGATGGAGGTTGAGAGTGCATAGCTGTGTTGACTTGAGGCGGCTTGTTGCTTCAGCAAGTTGTTATAAGTAGTAGTAGTAGTATTTTAAGTAGTGTGATTTTACTTTTTTCCTACCATTCTTAACAGCGTAACAGCAAAGTGAAACAAGACTAGTCGAGGTTTAAAAAATAAGAGCTGTCCCAAATAACACTGATGTCCCCCCCTCTCAACCTTTTAAAAGCCTTGAGTGTCATTTGCTTTTAAGAAAAGCAGGTTTTTTTTTACCTTTTTCAAGAAAAGCTACCAAGTTTCACTTTAGATTTTTTTTCTATTTCCTGGTAATTAAATCAGAAAAAACAAAACGACCAAATTTTAGATCCTTTTTCAAAGATCCCTTGTGGAAAAATTTATTTTGCTGACGTGCCGGGTCAGAGAGCTACATCTCTTTTCATAGCATAGGAAAATTAACATTACAATGGATTTAGGGAGTTTAACCTTAAAAAGGAAAATCACGATCAAAGTGAAAATTATAGGAAAGAAAAAACATTCTTAGAGTATTGTCATCTGTGATTTTCAATTCAATTTTAATATTTTAAAAGTTCATTTTTCAGGACCCAATCTTTTAAAGCATTTTGATTTTATTTGATTATTTTTAGAAATCTGGGGCCCCCGATTAGTTTTGTTTTTCATTAGGATCTCCTTGGTCGGGTAATTTATGGGCGTAAGTCTCAAATCATTCCAAAAGAAAGTTTTCTGTGGTTTTTTTTCTGGGAACCAGCATTTCTTTTGATTTTTTCTCGTGCATTGGGGTCCTCATGTCCCAACGACTTAAGGATATAAGTTTTGTGCTGATAAAAAAAACATCTGGTCATTTTCGAGCTCCATTATCAAGGGGACTGTCTCCCAAATTAACTGTTTTTTACATTAGGTTCTTCTCGGCCCTGGGGTTTGCGGCTGGGAGTTTCAAACTGACCAGGAACTATAACATTTTTGGTCCATTTCCAGGCCCCCTAGCACACTGTTTTCTCCAAAAAGATGCATGGTCTCCTTAGTCCGAGTAATGGTCCTTGAAGGTTTAAAGACACTTACGAAAATAGGCTTTTTATTGACTGCAATTTTGAGGGAGCCAGTGCCTCGAACTAATATTTTCTTGCTTATTAGATTTCACTTGGCTAGGGACTTACGATTTGTCCAGTAAAACCTTTTATTGAGTTTACCTTGTGGGAGGGGGAGCCAATATTTTTATTTTGTTCTTTCTTGACCCAAGGACTTTAGGATATAAATGTTGAGCCGATCATAAAAAAAGTTTTTGACTCTTTTCAGACCCCTTTTTGGAGGAGACCATGTCACTAAAATAACATTTTCATATTAGGCTCCTCTTGGTTCAAGGATTTGAGGCCACAAGTTTTATACTGATCGAAAGAAACAAGGTTTTTAGGCCTTTCCAAGCTCTATAGTACCTTCCCCCTCTCAAACAGAATTAACCCTGGCAGCAGGGGTGAACCTAGGGTTGCGGGTTTGGGTGGGATATAGAATATGCCGATAAAATCATTTAGTGTGCCGATAAACGCAGAAAAACAAGTTAAATTAAGACGCCCAAAGTTCTATGGCGTTGATCCTGCCTTCCCCAGTCCCCAGTTAGCTCTGCCCCTGCCATGCAGTGATCTCCGAAAGTTTCAAGCCCATTGGAAAAAATTGACCGTAATTTTTAAGGGGACCCATGCCCTAAAATTAAAGTTCTTGTTGAAAAAAGGTGTTCACTTGGCCAGAGACGTGCGTTTTTGAGTTTCAGGGCGTTTAGGGCGATTTATTAGCCCTTAAAAGTGCTCTGTTGTCAGGAGAGTCAAAATTTGTTTTCTTTTTTTTTGTGAATTGGGATCTCCCTGACTCAAGTACTTTAAAATATAAGTGTCAAGCCAATCAAAAGTAATACTGGATCTATTTTTTCGGAATCCGTGTCCCCAATCTAAAGTTTTTTTTTAGTGTATGAGGGTTCCCTTGACTCAGAAACTCATGTGTGCAAGTTCCAAGCCTATCTGAGAAAAGGTGTTTCGGCTTTTTTTGGGGGGGAGGGGGTCTGACATTTTTTTCTTTTTCTTGTGCAGCAGGATTCCTTAAACCAAAAGTGTAAAAGATATAACATTTAAGCCTATCATAAGATATAGTTTTTGGACCCATTTTGTTGGGAACCGTGCGATCAATTTTTTTTTGTTATGTTCTTCTTGGCCCAAAGAGTTACGGCCGTAAGTTTGAAACTGCTCAACACTACAGGTTTTCTAGTCTACATCAGAGCCCACTGATAGTCTTATCTCCCTAACGGAAGGTTTGGTCTCCTTGTCCAGGCGACTACTCGTCAAAGTTACAAGCCAAGTTGATTTTTTCATCATTTTCAGGTCCCATATTTGGGGAGCCCAGGCCCTAATTTAAATGATTCTCGGTCCATTTTTGGGGAACCCAGTTTTCTACTCTTTTTTTTTATCTTGTGCATTCACGCCCCCGTGCCTCAATGACTTCAGGAAATAACTTTCAAGCGAGCTGGCCCTTTTAAACAATAGTTTAGCCCTTTTTGAGGTGCCTGTGACCGCAAATTGAAATTGCGGTTTTACGTTAGGTTTCCCATGGCCCAGAGACTTACGCTTTAAGTTTCAAGCCTTTTAAAAGTACACATGATTTTGGCTCTTTTGTCACTCCCCATTTCCGAGGGATCCAGTATTTTTCTTATTTTATCTTCTGCTTTTGAGTCCCATTAGCTCAGGGACTTCAGGGTCAATTCGGAAAAAAAGTTTTTTCGGCTCATTGTTGGGGTCCTGTGCCTCCGATCAATTTTGTTTTTGCACATTAGGTCTCTCTTGGACGAAGAACTTTACAGCTGTAAGTTTCAAAACTGATCTGGGGAAGAACGTTTGATTGATCGGGTCAAAACTTCCAAATAGTGCTTTGGGGCAAGAAGACCTCGAATTTTAAGTAGGAGAAGAGGGCAAAGGTAAATAAGAACAGACCATGTGTATCTGGATGATCAAAATAGCATATCTGCAATATCTTGGTGACGGCCTGGGGAATGGAGTTGAAACTCTCAGGCTGTGTTGTGTTTCAGGTAATTATTTTTTTTTGGGGTGGGGAGGCTAAAAATCCTCAATCTTCTATTGACCTATTTGAATTTACACTGTAAGCCCCTACGGGACTTGTAATTTTTCTATTAAATAGCGAGGTAAATCAAACGACACTTTATTTTGTAAGCTTGTAAAAACAGCGTTTGTGCAATATCCAGTCAACGCATGGGAGGATAAAGTGGACACTTTCGAGGAGTATAGAAAGGGAAGTAGATCTTGAATTTTGTCTCAGGGGAGCGGGCAGAGGAAGGGAGGCTAAATATTTCTTGTCTTTAATTCACATAAAAGCTGTGACACACAGAACTCCTTGTTGGACTAGATTTGTTTTGCCCCAGCCCCTCTCTCATCTTGACGTTCTTCTGCCAGAGAGGGTCAAACACCCCAGGTCTAAGATTAGCTGGTCCATTCGTTTAGTGATGCGCATCAAACAGACCGAAAATGAAGCACTTTATAGAGTAGACAGGAAAGGTCAGCCATAATTGTGATGTGCACCTCTAGATACTTCAGGATATATAGCCAATGACTACCTAGTACAATTTTAACTTATATATAGCAAATTGAAGTCAGATGCTGCACAATGTTCAGCTTTACATTGTAATTGTTACAGATTCTTCTTCTTAAAGTTGTTGACTGAAAAACGTGTGAAAATTTGTTGTTCTATGAAATTATGAAACTACTAGGTACATCGGTTTGTTTAGGAAAAATTTATAGGAAAAAATAAAAGATACTTCAGGACATATAGCCAATGACTACCTAGTACAATTTTAACTTATATATAGCAAATTGAAGTCAGATGCCGCACAATGTTCAGCTTTACATTGTAATTGTTACAGATTCTTCTTCTTAAAGTTGTTGACTGAAAAACGTGTGAAAATTTGTTGTTCTATGAAATTATGAAACTACTAGGTACATCAGTTTGTTTAGGAAAAATTTATGGCATACAACGCTGTTATTACGGGGTAAGAATACTCTAAAGGGGACCTATAAAGTGAGGATTGCTGTAGTAAAATGAAATAAGCTTACTGGAAAAATGGATTTTTTTTTCAACGTCTTAAATGAAAATCAGTATCACTCGGAGATTTACGATATGAATTGTCAAACTAATGGATCAATTTCGTTGGAATTATTATAGCTCAGTGCACGGTATTTTTGTATAGATGCTTTAACGCCACAAAAAACTGTTATTAATGCGATAAATGTAACAATAAAATGACAAGGAAAGAAAATTATCTTAAAAGCAAGAAATGAAAATGTCTCTTAAAGAATCACTTAGCTGCTGGCTAAATAAACACACTGCGAATAAATTGGTAGCAAAATTAAACAGTTCCATATTATTCGTAACAGTCCTGAATATTTTAAAAGCTTCTGTGTCATTGATGCCACTGTCAGTTTTGAGAACTGACAACACCCCTGCTGGAAATGTCGTGATTAAGAACCAGATACTCAAAATCAGGCAGCTTGCCATCAGTCTTGAGTCTTCACTTGAAAGCCCAGATGTCTCTGTTAGCTTCGTTGTACTGTTAACCACCGAGCTACTTCTCCTAAGCTCTTGTCTTTTTCTTATTACTTTTGAATATCTAATTAAAATGGCGATATTTAATATTACCATAAATGTTCCTGGCAAAAATCTGGCCAGAACTTGTGACACAATTGAATATACTTGCCACATTGTGCTCTCTGTCACATCACTGTTTTCAACAACTTGCCACTCACAGCCCACTTTACAACTAACAATCGTTGAGGCCAAGCTTTCTAAGAAATTTGAGGAAATGGCGATAATTACACTAAGCAAAATTGAAATATATGCCACTTTGCGCTTATGAACTTTGCGGAATAGAATTGGGTGGCAAACTGAAATGTATCTTTCAATTGTTAGCCACAGAACGGCATATATTGAAAGAGTTATTGAAAAGTTAGTGACTGTGAATTCAAGATAAGCTTCATAAAAAGCTTCTGGATACACTCTGCAATGCTCACTCCAAAAGTGCTGTATGAGGGGGGTCGCTGTAATCATTACAAATAAATTAGAATATCCCAGAGTGTTTAAATAAGTAAGAGTGGCACCTGATATTTGTGATCGATAGATAATTACCAGGGATAAAACATTGAAAATAAAACCGATGATTATGATTATATTTGAAATAATTGCGTAGGATATGAAATTCACTTGGTCAACCTCTGTTTCTAAAACACATGTTTCGTTCAATATTTTTTCATACAATTGAATTAAGTGGTTTAGTTCATTTATGTCCTTTGGGTATCCAATGGTGATCATTTTCAGTCACATATCCATTTTCACAAGCATAAGAAACTATTCCTACATACTTCTTATCGTGCAACTTGTAAAGAATTAGAGTTATATGTCTTAAAATTATTTGATTGCGTCAGCTCTGATAAGAAAACACAAGAATGATTAAGATTAAGTCTTGAGTTGAAATAATTTAAAACGTGATGGATGACGAGACCAGAAATATTTTATAGAAAGATAAGAACATGGAAGAAATATTTAAATAAATTTTGGTAACTTGTGAATTTTACCGTGCCTCCAGTCATCCACGGGCATTTTTGGAATTACAAGCGTTTGACACCTGACACTTCGATCCGATATTAATCAAAATGCTCCGGTCATTTATTTTCATTACCAATGGGTAACTTGCAGAACTTACAACCCTCGACCCAGGGGATGTGGGAGGCTAATTCTACTCTGGCGGCATGGTTATTTGACCTTCGGACCAATTTGAACAACATGGCTATCTCAAAAGTTTCGTCGTACGTATTTGGGAAAAAAGGGCTAGGGTGGGGGGGGGAATGGTTTCCCTCCGACCACTTTTCAATCTTGAAAAGGGCACTATAACTTTCATTTGCCAATCGAGAGAGCCCCCTCTGAAGCTTTTATGACCGCCACTTCCGTATGAAGATTCTCTGGCAAAATAGTAATACATTAAGCCTTATGGCTCTTAACTATAGGCAGCGCTAGAGCGTTGCCGTTGATACAAATTAGGATAAAGTATATCTCTGCAGGACCTTTATTATTGACTTTAAAAATAAATATACTATTTAATGGTCGAAAATATTTTTTTAATTATTTTTCTAATGTCTACTTTTATGGATGTTCTTATGAAGTTGCAAAGCTGAGAGGAAATCCAGTGTTTTTAAGTCTACCTGACAATGAATGAAAAAAATATTCCTGATTTATTTACTTTAAATAACTGCTGTACTTTTTTGTTTTAGTATTTTCAGTGATTTTGAGTATTAGTTATTTATTCAGTAGTTAAATTTATTTTCTACGACAAGTGCAGAAAGAAAAACTGAACCTCTCAGGATCCATCCTCTAACACAAAAGCACTTTCCAAGCATATTTTATTGTGTTGTCACCTTTATTACTCGTGGTTTCCCATTGATGGCTTTGATATCATGGTTGTAGCAGTAGCTGCAACCTAGTAAAGAGCGAACCCCAGCCCATAGTAACCAAAAGTTAGAAACGCGTTTTGCAAAAAAAACTGCCTGGTGAAAAATAAAAATTGTCATCCGACATTGATTCTGGAATGGTAACTATTGTTTCGGTTCGTCTTAAAAGTAAAGGTTCATTGTGAAAAGAAATTTATGGTGATTTCGAAAAAAACGGAAAATCCTGAAAAATCGTGTCAGATCAAGATGAAAAGTGTACCATTGGAATCATCATGGTCGAAAATATTTTATGGGGATATTGCAATCCCCCATCTAGAACAAAAATGAAAATTCCTTTTTTACATGGGTAGCACTGGTCGGTCTCCCGTTTTTTTTTTTTTTTTTTTTTTTTTTTTTTTTTTTTTTTTTTTTTTTTTTTTTTTTTAGGGGCAACAGGTTGCCAGAAAATCATAGAGAAATTTTAATAACTCATTCAAAAGCTGTTTCTCATATCTACGTGCTTCTTATAAATTCAAAGCCTTTAACTGGAGGTTCCCCCTTAAAGCACCCTTAGTAAATTACGCAATTATAGTCCTAAAAACATCAATAGATTAAATTAGATCAACAGAGCCGTGGTTAAGTTAGTAGAGAGTTAGGCTTAAAAGCAGAATGTCAAGCGTTCAATTCCTGCTTGGGCATTTCTTTTCAATCATGGTTTTGTCCCTTCAATATAATTATTTTTCTGGTAATCCTCTATTTTTTTAAATTTGGCGCACTTATTTTCTAAACTTATCAAGCATTTGATTCAAAAGGGAATAAAGGTCATCCAGTTTAAGGATTTGCAACTACATTCTAATTAGATCAGTAAATCCGTATGCCAACCCCTTGCCACTTAGGGGTTGGGAAAAAGTAGGCATGTGGCTCTGGAACCACTCAAAGTTGTATATTTATAGAAGGACTACTTATTGTTTGTTTACTTATTCAAATGATTTTAACTATTTAATAAACAGGATAAAAGTATTTGTAATGTATAGCCTGTAGAGAAATAATAGTACTAAAAACCTATTTGTATTTTTTTTCTGTGATATTCATTTTAGTTGTCAGGTTACATTCTAACGTTTTTCGTTCATTGCTATTCGACACCTGTATGTCCAAAATTTTTTGGTGTTTAGCAGGGGGAGGGGGAAGTTTAGTGAAATAAGTTAGAGATATGAAAATTTTGCTCATATTTTGAAAACCTTGAAAATCTTCTTTAGACAAATAGTTACTTCTAGAACACCATGGATGCGCAATAAAAATCTTAGAAACTATTTCTTAGTGTGCAGTTCATGTTTGATATAGAAGAGTGCATGTTTTCTTGCCTGCTGTACATGGCAGTAAACTTATTTAAAACGTGAAACCCAAGCCAATGTCGGTTCCAAAGTAGGAATACTCAACTAGTTCCATCCCACATTCCGTTCTCAGTGTCCAAGCATGTGTTGTTTTGAAAAGTATGGATAATAAACTTTTTCTTGTAAACTTGATGTTTGCAAGAATACTCAGCTATTTCCATGTAAATATGGTTCATATTTCTGATAATACAAGGACATTAAAAAAAGTAGACTTTTGTAATTGTTTATTGATTTTTCTATAATGGATCTTTCAACATATAATGGTTTTACAACATTCATTGTTACAATGGATTTTTCACCATAACCTCCTTCAATGTCAAATCACTTCTCCAGGTGATGGTTCCATCCTTTTAGTTTATTTTTAGGGAAATCCAGAGATCCCTTCAACCTTCTAAAAAGTCCACAAGTACTTTACAACTCCTTCACAGTCATAGAAAACGGTTGCTATTACCGTGTTGACAACAATTTCACGTATTTCTGGAATGCCTTTCTTATTATTGCATTTTGTAGTAGCGGGAAGGTAAATTTGGACCCAGGTATCCGAATTGAAAGATGATGACGATGAACATGCAAAGCTGTATTGCTAGCCCGTTAAAAATGAATAACAGAAACTGGTTTGTTTCGAAGTCAGGTTATACGGTATAATTTTACGCTCCTTTTTGATAGATGCGGAAATTATGCTTAGTTTTTGAAAACTTTGAAACTCTTCTTTAGAAAAATAGTTGTTTCTAGAATATGAAGGAAATAGATGCGTGATATCAATCTTAGAAGTTAATTCTTAGTGTATAGTTCATTTTTAATGTAGAAAAGTGCATGTTTTCTTGCTAGTTCGAAAAAATTTGAACTATACTGGATGAATCAGGAAGATTTAACCTATAAATTTTTGTAATCATTTTGTGAGAAAGGCTTGAGAGCTAGATAGTCTCCGCGAGAGGGAAAGCTGGCATAACTTTTTCAGAATTGTATAAAAATGATTAATTTCACTCCTTGATGATAGTCTATCATCCTAGTGCAGAGCTAAGGCAGATAGTCATACAATAAGGGTAATTTAGATAATATATCAGTTCTGTGAGCCATTTGAAGGCAATTGGAGACAAAAATAATGCAGAGATTTATAAAGAACCATGTCCACAGGATTTGCAAGCGAGGGGGCGACTTAGATTCCCAATTAATATGTTTTAATTAGAAACGGCCACAGATACGAAAACAAAACGTTTACTGTGAAGCTAAGTTCTTTAAGTTCTTTGACGCTAAAACTGAAAATTAAAATAAAACTGAAAACTAAGCTTTGACGCTAAAACTGAAAAATTAAAATAGTCCAAAGTTTGTTGCTCGTATGATGGAAAGGCAATATTGTCTTGATACTTCTTGAAACAACTTGATACTTCTCTCAAAATGACATGAGCAAATGATTGGATTTTTTCAAACTTGAGAAGTATTGAAGTTATATAAATGAAGCTCTCATTTCATGCAATCTAATGGTCCTATGTCAATTTTAAATTCTTGGTCACCCTGCCTGAAATTCTAGGCAGGTGTGCCTTTCCAAAAACTAACACATAAGTATTTGTCCAATAAGAGATTTATGCTTAATCCCACCATTTACCCGTGCCGTTTATACATTTTTCTGCTTGGACTATCTGTCTTGTCTTTTTTATACAATTAGCCATGTCTTGATGCCTACTGCAAAATAATTGATTTTCAATTGAAAATCAAATAAGAATGTAAAAAGAAGAACTAACTAATGCAAGCAGCTACTAAAAACACCAACAGCAAAACTACGAAGTAACGAGAACTATTTCAAGGTGAATACAATAAGATATAAGGAAAACGTAAAGTAATAAAGTCAGTGGTTAAAATGAAATTATTCCGAACAGAAGTTATTACGTATATGAGGGGGTTCGCCCCCTAGTCAATACCTCGCTCTTTGCGCTAAAGTAGGATTGCGCTAAAATTTAAAGTCATCCTTTTTACAAATATAAAGAAATAAAAATCGTAGACAGCACAAGTAGTTCATAGATGGCATAAGTGTCTTTTCTCTGGTGGGTTTACTTGAGGTTAAAAAACCTACTGAGGGTTAACAAAACAAAGTTTTTCTGAGGGAAGTAGAGAGAGAAGTTGAAACTTAAAACGAACAAAAATGATTACTTCACGGTCTTTCTAACATATATCAATAAAACTAGTACGAATAAACCAACTAGCACTTTACTGAAAACACAAAAGCCAAGTAAAAAAAGAACATTAATTTAGGAGTTATTAAATAAAAAAACAAGTTTTTTAAACTGAAAGTAAGGAGCGACATTAAAACTTAAAACGAACAGAAATTATTCCGTATATGAAAGGGGCTGTCCCCTCCTCAACGCCTCGCTCTTTACGCTAAAGTTTGACTCTGTCTCACAACTTTATTTTTTAAAACAATAAAAAACTTTAGCGTAAAGAGCGAGGCGTTGAGGAGGGGACAGCCCCTTTCATATACGGAATAATTTCTGTTCGTTTTAAGTTTTAATGTCGCTCCTTACTTTCAGTTTAAAAAACTTGTTTTTTTTATTTAATTTCTGATCGTTTTTTAGTTAATGCAGGGGATGTTTCCCCCCTCTTTAAAAAATCGAGTAAATTTTCTCAGGCTCGTAGCCTTTGATGAGTAATACTAAACTTAATAAAATTTATATATTTAGAATCAGCATTATAAACACATTCTTTTGATACATTTATTGACATCAAAATTCCGTTTTTAAAAGTTTCGATTACTATTGAGCCGTATCGCTTGTTTTTTTATTGTTTTTTTTATTACGTATATGTTATTACGTATATGAGGGGGTTCTCCCCTTAGTCAATACCACGCTCTTTACGTTAAAAGTTAAAAAAAAATTTGATTCACAAACCCCTGAATCACAAAGGCCGTTTAATTAGAATAGATAGCTCTTTTGAAAGCACTAAAAAAAAACTGTAGCGTAAAGAGCGAGGTATTGACTTGGGGGAGAACCCCCTCACATACGTTATAATTTCTGTTCGTTTTAAGTTCTAATATTCCTTCTTACATTTCAGTTGAAAAAAGTTGTTTTTTTTTTATTTAATTTCTGATCGTTTTTTAAATAATGCTTGGAAATCCGGCGCCCCCTTCATAGAAATTTCTTTTACCCCAAAGAAACATCCTCCACGGAAATATTCTCCGGATTAACCCCCTCGTCTAGCCCCCCCCCCCCTCCAGAAAAAATCCTTCCTGAAAATGGTTGTATACTTCCCAATAACCAATAAATAATGCTGGCAAGTCCGGCGCCCCCTTCATGGCAATTTCCCTTCCCCCATGAAAACTTCCTTCATGAACAGATCCTCCAACATAACCACCGACCCACCCTTCCCTCCCACTACCAGAAAAAAAACCTCATGAAAACTTATGTATACTTCCCAATAACCAATACTATATGTTAACATTGGGTAAAGTTCATAACTTTTAGCCCTCCCTCTGGGAACTTCGGGGGATTAAGTCATCCTAAAAGACATATTTATCATATTTTCGACCATTCTGAACAAAATGGCTATCTCAGAATTTTGATCGGGAAAAATAAGCGTGGGAGGGGGCCTAGTTGCCCTCCATTTTTTTTGGTCACTTAAAAAGGGCACTAGAACTTTTAATTTCCGTTCCAATGAGCCTTCCCACGATATTCTAGGACCACTGGGTCGATACGATCACCCCTGGGAAAAAAAAACAGAAAAAAAAAACAAACAAACAAACAAATAAACACGCATCGGTGATCTTTCTTCTGGCAAAAAATGTAAAATTCCACATTTTTGTAGATAGGAGCTTGAAACCTCTACAGTAGGGTTCTCTGATACGCTGAATATGATTGTTGTGATTTTCATTAAGGTTCTATAACTTTTAGGGGGTCTTTCCCCCTTTTTTTGAAAATTAGCCAAATTTTCTCAGGCTCGTAACTTTTGATGGGTAGCACTAAAATTGATGAAAGTTATATATTTGAAATCAGCATTGAAATCTGATTCTTTTGATATATCTATTGGTATCAAAAACCCGTTTTCTAGAGTTTCGGTTACCATTGAGCCGGGTCGCTCCTTACTTACAGCTCGTTACCACGAACTGTTTGAAAACTGCGCACTGTTTACTGTTGTACTGTTGTAGGGTCAAAACGTGTGACTGAGTAGTGTCACAACAACAAACTAATCTATAACGCTTTTCATAGTCTTACACCAATTTTGATATAATTAACTTGCAGTATAAAATAAAAATTATTTTAAAAACTTATTATTGCTGGTCTCACCAGTTACAATACCAATAGTGGTTAATATACAATTTTTAAAATTGTAAAAAAGAAAAAAAACGCTTTAGAAATGAAGAACAAATAAACCATTATATGAACTCTGGAATTCCGGTTATTCTCTCTATACAGAGATTCACAGATTCACATCCATCACATTCCAATCAAGGTGATTTTTTACCACCTTCATATGGCCAAGTGCACTTTTTAGACCCATATGAAGCTGTTGACAGACGCCTTGCACATCTTTCAGATTATAGGATCTCTCGCAACTTAATGGATCGGTTGGAAGAAATGAAGCACAAGCAACTGCGCCAAAGGTTATATGAAAATGCGAGAAGTGGTGGATGATGTAAGTCAACGTGCTGCTTCACTGGAACAATAACCTTCAAACGTGTAGCTCATTTTTACTGTGCCGGATGGTGTGGATTATAGACGTTTCAACCTTCCTGCATGCAATGAAGTATGGGCTGTTCTCATTCTTAAAGCTGACCATAGTTTTCCGTCAAATGTCAAATGGTTGTAAAACAACGTCGCAAAAATGTTGTTAGTTTAAAAAATACCCCCCATCGTGTGGAGCCCTTTACCTCCCCTACATTTTATCCAGCTGGAACGTCAGGGTAGATCGTGGATATGCAACTCCAAACGCATTATGCAAATGGTTCACATTTAACACGGCTTGAATTAGCGCAGTATTGCATCGCTTGACGTGAACACACCAAAAAGCTTTTCTCTGTCAGCTGTAGCCCCCAACCAACGCCAGATAAGTTTTAACGCTTTAAATTTTGGTGGATGACTTTTCCAGCAATATCTTGTCGATACATATATTCGTGTTGATTGTAATTGCATCCAATGGATACAATGGATGAACTAGAAAACTATTATGGCTTTAAACTATGTAGGTTTTACAAGACTTATCTGCGACTTAGCTGCGAAACAGAATGCAGTTATTGGTGCAAAAGTAATATTACCGTCTCACCGGATCAACACGCTGCTATCTTGAGCATTTTGAAGATGCGATGGCTAAAGTTCGTAGCCGTAGACTCCCAGATTTTTTCAAAACTATGACTTGCAATCCTGGTTGGCCAGAAATTAAAGAAGTAGCACGTATTATATCTGATGATAATAAATTTGTCATGGACCAGTCCACTCAAGATAGTCCCGATCTCGTTGCTTGAATTCCGGAACAAAAATGTGATGACATAATAAGTTATTTGGATAAAAGGCAGATATTTGGAAAAGTGGCAGCCTATGTGTTTACAATATAATTTCAAAATATGGACTCCTCATATGCATTTATTATTGATCTTAAGTGTTAGTGATGATCTAATTTCAGCTGATATTTTAATTACCGACGATCCTTCATTAAGAGAATTAGTGTTAAAGTGAAGGATTCACAATCCGTGCGGGAACTTAAATCCAAATGCCAGTTTTATGATTAATAAAAATGGAAGATTTCAGTGACGCTTTGGTTTTCCAACGCAATACAACTCAGTTACATCTCTAGCGGATGGTGAAAAACTATAGTATCGTCATCGTTATTTTAGGGGGGGGGGCAAAAGGTACCTAGGTTAGGTTAGGTTACGTATTTAATATATGCAATGCTTTACCACCCCCCCCCCCCCCTAATGTGCAAGTATATAGCCCAGATTTGCTTATAAACTATTATATATTCATCCTATTTTATTTTATTTCATTAGCATTAACCAAACTTGACTTTTTAGAAGTGTCCATACAATGTTGTCCATTGTTTAGTATACGTGTATTTATAGTATTTGTACTATATGTATAGTATACGAATAACGCAGTTCTGTCCTTCTTTCTACGGCTATAATGATAGAAAGGTTGAGCTTGCTTGAACACGTTCTGCAGATTAAGGATGACGGATTGCCGAAGATTATCCTTTTTGGCGAACCGTCAAGGGCTAAACGGAAAGCAGATGGTCCGCGGCTGTGGTGGGAGGATGTCATAAAGAACAATTTAAGGGAAATTAGAACTTCCAGGGAAGGTGTAAAGAGGGAGGCTTTGAACTGATTGAGATGGAGAAGCAGCGTGCGTAGCTGTGTTGGCCTCAGGCGACTTGGTTCTGCTGTGGGTTGTTAGTAGCATAGTATTTCTACGATATTTTATATAACATAAAGTATTTGTTATTGGAAAATATACAGATATTTTTCAGTGTAAGGGGGATGGGTTGATTTTTATTGATGTGCTATTTTCCACAGGAAGTATATTCCGTTGGGAGGGAGGTATCCAGCGGAATTTTCCAAGGAAACTTTAAATGGGGAGGGCGATGTATTTACCAGAATTAATATATCCAACTGATTTTATTTATTGTACTTTCTCTTTCGTAACTTAATTTTTGATGCGGAGATGTTCTTGGGGAACCGTCCGGGAGAAATTTTCTGCAGGGTTGGAATTATCTTGGGGAATTTTTCCGTGCGGAGGAAATTTTCCACGGGAGAAATTCCCCACGGGGAAATGTTTCGCGGGGAAACTTGCCATTGGGGGTTTCCGAGAAAATTATCCGTAGAGGGTGAGATTTCAGGCATGATTTGAAAAATTGATCAATTTATTTCAAATGAAAGTAAGGAGAATCATACAGAAGGAATTATAAGCCCGTAGAAATTTTTTTCGGTAGAAATTTGAGCGAGGTTTGAATCGCCTTGAGGGATTTATTTCGGAGAAGGACGTTTAAGGGTAGTTTTTTCCAGGGGGGATTTTGCGCGTGAAAAGGTTTCCATGGAGGGATTTCCCCGCATTAATAGAATTCATTTTTTGAAATTGAAACAAATTTGAAGGAATATTAAGATAAGTCTGCCAATTAAAATTTGAATGCTGGAAGCCATAGTAATGACAGTGGTAAGTATAACAGATTTAGTTTAATTACAAATCAAATTGAGTTAAAGATTATACACTAGGAGCTACGTTATAACGACACTGAAATGTGCTTTGGCCACCTCTTGCTTTATCTTCCTGAATGGCTGAAACAGAACAGAGTTGTCTTAAAGGATGTACCTTATATCTTTCCACTTCTGGGATAATTGCAGAAAGCTTGTTGCTATGTTGTTTTAAAAGGAAGAGTCAGTTGAATAGCCTCGATTAATAATATCTTACTGTGATGGAGCATGTATTGCCCTGCTGACCCTTCCCCCCTGAGAAAACTGCGTGACAACAATGAAGTGGTTTAAAGTTGTGCCAAAACGGAGCACCAGCATACAGCGCCTGAAAGTTTTTGCAGCAAAGAGTGAACCCTATCGTTCTTGCACAGAGGGTTCTCGCCCGATCCAGATAAGTTTTCTAAAAGAGATATGTAGATAAGTGAATCCCTAGGAGACAAAGGACGTCGACTCTTTTTACCGCTTGATTCATGAAAATGAAGCTCGGGTATATGCGCTGCACTTTCTATCGGGATATCAACAGCACCCTTGTTTTTGACGTATTGAATTTGACCATATTGAATTTGAGTATACGAATATTTAAGATTTTAAAAATATTTGTTTGTAGGTGGTAGGGAAGCTTGGGCGGGGGCATCGTGTTTTGGGCTGTGTGTCGTGGTGTCGTCAGAAAAGTGATGCAAAGGGCTTGCAAGGTTGTGTCCCATGTCTTTATGTAGACAAAGAAAAGGGTAGGTCTCAAGAAGCTACCCTGGAGTACGCCTACCTTTATTAAATAATTGCGAAGAATCCGTCGAAATGAACCTGGAGAGGACTTAACAGACCTCTATAGACTCCATGAACATAGGATTTCTTTAGTAGGCCACGATGCCATACTCTATCAAAAGCTTTAGCGATGTGGGATGACAATAACCTGCTGTATATTTCTTCTAGAAGTTCTGTCCATTCCTAGTGCTAGGCCACTAGGCAGTCAAGCGCTGAATTTTTGTGCCGGAATACATATTGGTCGTTTGGCGGTCACCTAAAAGGTCCCTTTTCTACCGATATTGATAAAGTGTGTAATTGCAAACGCACGTAATATACGTAACGCCAGTCATATGCATAAAATGCGCACATAATAGTAGCAAATAACGGCAAAGACTACACTGCCTTTCCATAATACAAATAATAAACGCTAAAACAACGAGGAACTATTTAAAGACAGGAAAAAAAAATTCTAAATAAATATTTTGGCTCTATATCTAAAACCCACCATCAGCAAAGCGCAGATAAATAAGACTTACATTAAATGTATGACCATTAAAACAAAATAAAACAGTCCTAGCATCACCACTTAAAGGGAGTTCAACCAGGACTGAGAAAATAACATGAAATAAGGCAACTCATTCAGATAAAAACAACAAGTTTTTAATGTAATCCTTGTTTTTTTGGCAACTAGCCTAAAATAATTTTTGAAACAAGTTTATTGGTATAACAATTGGTTATGCAATGTTATATGTTAAATCATTCATAAATAAATTTGCTCATAAAATTTACGAAGACTAGTGTTATCATCGTATTGAAGGGATGATATCACCTTGAAGTGATGGTGACGGAATCACCTCCATTTCCTACCTCATTTCTAATGTATGAATAAAATAAAACGAAACAATAGTAAAAAAAAAAGAAGAGAAAAACGAGGATTATACAAGCCAGTGAAACATATGGACTAAAATGCAAATATTTCGGTCAAGACCTCCGCTTGACCGTCCTCAGTGCAAGATAACAACATCAAAATTACTAATAAAAATCCATGGATACTATAAAAAAAAATTTCAAACCTTGAAACGAAGCGCAACTAAAATTTGAAGACCCTCTCCATGTAACGGTGAAAGGGTAACTGAATGAAAAAATACAGTACTGAATGGGAATTCAATTTTTTAATTTATACAGAGCCTTTTTAAAAGCTAAACGCTTTCCAGGTAAAACATCATCACAGATTAGGTTAGGCTGCAAAATGTGATTTTTTTTTAATATTTAAGTAAAAACGATCAGAATTGATTAGTTAATTATAAATAGGGCTTAAATAGGTTTCTCCCGTGTCTCTATTGAGAGCAAACTTTCGGTGAATGTACTTTTTTATCTCAACTGCCTCCCTGAAAACTTGGATGAGACCTTTAACAGGGGCAATAATGGAGGTGTTATCGAATAAAACGAAATGGTGCGGGTTGTCATACACATACTGAGCCAAGGCGGAATCAAAAGTCTCAGGCGTTTGGCATAGCTCCATAGCTTTGTCGATTGAGGACCTGTGTTCCAACAATCTCTCCCCCAATTGCTTGTGGGTTCTTCCAACATAGAAACAGCCGCAAGAACATGGAATCCTATAAACACCACTGCCCAAAATAGGGCTCGTTTTATCTTTACCGCTGTTAAAATTGTTCTGGATTTTATAAGAATTTTTGAAGGTGACATTTAAGTTATGTTTTTTAAGAATTCTTTGCAATTTGTCAGCTAATTTGGGAAAATAGGGCAAAACAGTAAAAAATTTCGTATCACCCACTAAAGGGATGATATCCTCTGGAGGTTGTGGAGATGATAAATCATTTTCTGCCTTTTTTTGTCTTTTTTCTATGATGGATTCCAGTAACTTGATGGGATATCCATTGCAAAACAAAATGTCCTTCAGATAATTTAATTCTGGGATTATATGAGCCTTTGAACAAATTCTTATGATACGATCAACTAAAGATATAACTACTCCTCTTTTTACACAAGGAGGGTGGTTGGAAGAGAAATGCAAATACCTATCATTATGTGTAAGTTTTCTTTAAATTGAATATTCAAGGCTGAGAGATTTGTTGAAGATTAAGACGTCTAAAAAAGTTCAAAGTTCTTTCCGTCACGACTTTTTTATGGCTAGAGCTCGTTTATCAGAAAAGTTTTTAAAATTACAATACGAAAAATTTCAAAATTCCAGACGTTTTCTCCCTAGATTCTGTCCTGGCCCGGCCATTGAGAACCTATCTTCGAAAGTTCTTACACCGGAAGAAATCCATATCTTGTCTAAGGGACCAAAATTTTGCTTGCCTCATCCACGAGTAAATTTCTCAGAGATAGTATCCAGTGTGGAGGCGGGTATATTTGGCTCAAGAGGTATTGTGGAAAATCCCGATTTACTTCGAGGGGAGGTTGTTAAGAATCTTCTTAACTTCACTCCTTATTCCTCAAATTCAAAAACTCGGGAAACACAAATTCTGGTAAATTTAAAAAAAAGACCCAGACATCATTATCACCAGGGCTGACAAAGGGAATAAAATTGTTATCCTTGATAAAATCTCATATAATAAAAAAGTTACGGATATTTTGTCCGACACTCACACTTATAAACGTATAGAGTCAGACCCCACCGACAAATTCACCCGTGAAGTACGAAAAGAGCTGGGAATTTTACAAAAAGAAAGACTCGTTACGCCACAAATGTACAAAATGTTTTACCCTAAAGGGTGCTCCGCTCCTAAATTCTATGGTCTCCCAAAAATTCACAAAGATGGAGTTCCTCTGCGCCCAATTGTGGCCTCTTATAGTTCGCAAGCTTCCAGACTGGGAAAATGGTTTGCCACAATTTTTCGTCCTCTTATGTCGACGCAAGCTTCTTACATTAGAAATTTAGTACACCTTGTGGAAAAATTAAAAAACCTTGATATAAAAAAAGACACAATTTTGGCCAGTTTTGATGCCATTTCGATGTATACATCATGTGATATAAAAAATGTGAATTTGCTCTTCAAAAGAAACTAGAAGATAATATTGACCGGATGGATTACAAAACATTAGATATTGAAACCATTATGCGACTTGTTCGCCTTTGCAATAAATATTCCTTATATTTTCGGTACAATAATCAATTTTTCACCCAAACAAATGGGCTCCCTATGGGTACAAGCCTTTCACCTTTTTTGGCCACTTTTTACATGGAATTTATTGAAACCTCCGCTTTGAATACTTTTCCTCTGAAACACCGGTTCTGGGGCCGGTTTGTCGATGATGTGATCTCTGTCTGGAATCACGGAGAGATAGAACTTAACGCTTTTTTACTTCATCTTAATAGTTTCGATTCCAACCTTCAGTTCACCTTGGAACTGGAAGATAATCATAAACTGCCTTTTTTAGACGTCTTAATCTTCAACAAATCTCTCAGCCTTGAATATTTAATTTATAGAAAACCTACACATAATGATAGGTATTTGCATTTCTCTTCCAACCACCCTCCTTGTGTAAAAAGAGGAGTAGTTATATCTTTAGTTGATCGTACCATAAGAATTTGTTCAAAGGCTCATATAATCCCAGAATTAAATTATCTGAAGGACATTTTGTTTTGCAATGGATATCCCATCAAGTTACTGGAATCCATCATAGAAAAAAGACAAAAAAAAGGCAGAAAAAGATTTATCATCTCCACAATCTCCAACGGATACCATCCCTTTAGTGGGTGATAAGAAAGTTTTTACTGTTTTGCCCTATTTTCCCAAATTAGGTGACAAATTGCAAAGAATTCTTAAAAAACATAACTTAAATGTCACCTTCAAAAATTCTAATAAAATCCAGAACTATTTTAACAGCGGTAAAGATAAAACGAGCCCTATTTTGGGTAGTGGTGTTTATAGGGTTCCATGTTCTTGCGGCTGTTTCTATGTTGGAAGAACCCATAAGCAATTGGGGGAGAGATTGTTGGAACACAGGTCCTCAATCGACAAAGCTATGGAGCTATGCCAAAGGCCTGAGACTTTTGATTCCGCCTTGGCTCAGCATGTGTATGACAACCCACACCATTTCGTTTTATTCGATAACACCTCCATTATTGCCCCTGTTAAAGGTCTCATCCAAGTTTTCAGGGAGGCAGTTGAGATAAAAAAGTACATTCACCGAAAGGTTGCTCTCAATAGAGACACGGGAGAAACCTATTTAAGCCCCATTTATAATGAACTAATCAATTCTGATCGTTTTTTACTTAAATATTAAAAAAAATCACATTTTGCAACCTAACCTAATCTGTGATGATGTTTTACCTGGAAAGCGTTTAGCTTTTAAAAAGGCTCTGTATAAATTAAAAAATTGAACTCCCATTCAGTACTGTATTTTTTCATTCAGTTACCCTTTAACCGTTACATGGAAAGGGTCTTCAAATTTTAGTTGCGCTTCGTTTCAAGGTTTGAAATTTTTTTTTTTATAGTATCCATGGATTTTTATTAGTAATTTTGATGTTATTATCTTGCACTGAGGACGGTCAAGCGGAGGTCTTGACCGAAATATTTGCATTTTAGTCCATATGTTTCACTGGCTTGTATAATCCTCGTTTTTCTCTTTTTTTTTTTTTTTTTACTATTGTTTCGTTTTATCATGATTAGCCAGTGTGGTCTTAGAAATTATTTACGACAAGCTTACGGGGAGCGTACGACCAAGTCTGTTCTTAATTATTTTAATTTTTCCAAAAAACACGCTAACTTAATTAGCCAGCAAGAATTTTTACAGAATTGTAGGTTTCATAGAATTCTTCCAAAGTCTCTTCGGTTTCGATTAAATCTAGGCACGCAATCGGAACTCAAATTTAGTGATAGGGTTGGTTTTAATCATTGAACCACATTTTAAAAGACCAAAAAAACCGACGTTTTTTCCTTAGTAACATGATTTCTAGAGTTCGACATTTTTTACAGTGTAACCTCTCGTCACCAGATTTTCAACAGATTTCTAAAATAGCTCAAAGTTCTTTCCGTCACGACTTTTTTATGGCTAGAGCTCGTTTATCAGAAAAGTTTTTAAAATTACAATACGAAAAATTTCAAAATTCCAGACGTTTTCTCCCTAGATTCTGTCCTGGCCCGGCCATTGAGAACCTATCTTCGAAAGTTCTTACACCGGAAGAAATCCATATCTTGTCTAAGGGACCAAAATTTTGCTTGCCTCATCCACGAGTAAATTTCTCAGAGATAGTATCCAGTGTGGAGGCGGGTATATTTGGCTCAAGAGGTATTGTGGAAAATCCCGATTTACTTCGAGGGGAGGTTGTTAAGAATCTTCTTAACTTCACTCCTTATTCCTCAAATTCAAAAACTCGGGAAACACAAATTCTGGTAAATTTAAAAAAAGACCCAGACATCATTATCACCAGGGCTGACAAAGGGAATAAAATTGTTATCCTTGATAAAATCTCATATAATAAAAAAGTTACCGATATTTTGTCCGACACTCACACTTATAAACGTATAGAGTCAGACCCCACCGACAAATTCACCTGTGAAGTACGAAAAGAGCTGGGAATTTTACAAAAAGAAAGACTCGTTACTTCACAAATGTACAAAATGTTTTACCCTAAAGGGTGCTCCGCTCCTAAATTCTATGGTCTCCCAAAAATTCACAAAGATGGAGGTCCTCTGCGCCCAATTGTGGGCTCTTATAGTTCGCCAGCTTCCAGACTGGGAAAATGGTTAGCCACAATTTTTCGTCCTCTTATGTCGACGCAAGCTTCTTACATTAAAAATTCAGTACACCTTGTGAAAAAATTATAAAACCTTGATATAAAAAAGACACAATTTTGGCCAGTTTTGATGCCATTTCGATGTATACATCATGTGATGTAAAGAAATGTGAATTTGCTCTTCAAAAGAAACTAGAAGATAATATTGACCGGATGGATTACAAAACATTAGATATTGAAACCATTATGCGACTTGTTCGCCTTTGCAATAGATATTCCTTATATTTTCGGTACAACAATCAATTTTTCACCCAAACAAATGGGCTCCCTATGGGTACAAGCCTTTCACCTTTTTTGGCCACTTTTTACATGGAATTTATTGAAACCTCCGCTTTGAATACTTTTCCTCTGAAACACCGGTTCTGGGGCCGGTTTGTCGATGATGTGATCTCTGTCTGGAATCACGGAGAGATAGAACTTAACGCTTTTTTACTTCATCTTAATTGTTTCGATTCCAACCTTCAGTTCACCTTGGAACTGGAAGATAATCATAAACTGCCTTTTTTAGACGTCTTAATCTTCAACAAATCTCTCAGCCTTGAATATTCAATTTATAGAAAACCTACACATAATGATAGGTATTTGCATTTCTCTTCCAACCACCCTCCTTGTGTAAAAAGAGGAGTAGTTATATCTTTAGTTGATCGTATCATAAGAATTTGTTCAAAGGCTCATATAATCCCAGAATTAAATTATCTGAAGGACATTTTGTTTTGCAATGGATATCCCATCAAGTTACTGGAATCCATCATAGAAAAAAGACAAAAAAAGGCAGAAAAAGATTTATCATCTCCACAACCTCCAACGGATATCATCCCTTTAGTGGGTGATAAGAAAGTTTTTACTGTTTTGCCCTATTTTCCCAAATTAGGTGACAAATTGCAAAGAATTCTTAAAAAACATAACTTAAATGTCACCTTCAAAAATTCTAATAAAATCCAGAACTATTTTAACAGCGGTAAAGATAAAACGAGCCCTATTTTGGGCAGTGGTGTTTATAGGGTTCCATGTTCTTGCGGCTGTTTCTATGTTGGAAGAACCCATAAGCAATTGGGGGAGAGATTGTTGGAACACAGGTCCTCAATCGACAAAGCTATGGAGCTATGCCAAAGGCCTGAGACTTTTGATTCCGCCTTGGCTCAGCATGTGTATGACAACCCGCACCATTTCGTTTTATTCGATAACACCTCCATTATTGCCCCTGTTAAAGGTCTCATCCAAGTTTTCAGGGAGGCAGTTGAGATAAAAAAGTACATTCACCGAAAGGTTGCTCTCAATAGAGACACGGGAGAAACCTATTTAAGCCCCATTTATAATGAACTAATCAATTCTGATCGTTTTTACTTAAATATTAAAAAAAAATCACATTTTGCAACCTAACCTAATCTGTGATGATGTTTTACCTGGAAAGCGTTTAGCTTTTAAAAATGCTCTGTATAAATTAAAAAATTGAATTCCCATTCAGTACTGTATTTTTTCATTCAGTTACCCTTTCACCGTTACATGGAGAGGGTCTTCAAATTTTAGTTGCGCTTCGTTTCAAGGTTTGAAATTTTTTTTTTATAGTATCCATGGATTTTTATTAGTAATTTTGATGTTATTACATACATACATAAATTTATTTCCCATCATAAATGTAAAATACAACACTGATGGAGTATAAAGAAAGAAAATGGAAAAAAAAACAAAAAAAAAACAAATAAATTCTGACAAATACAAACAGAACCAAAACAGAGCAGAACAGACAAGAAAAAAAAAAAAAAAATACAAATAGGGGCAATTATCAATCAATCAAACAATCAATAAATTTATTTCCCGAAATACACACATGATGTAAACTCGGAGTAAAACTTTAGACGGTAACAAATTACATAAAGGCACTAAACAAGGTATTCGTCGGATCCAGCGACTTCTCAAATCGCAGTCTCCGTTCCGCGATTGCTTTAAAAGGATCTGTGACCCCATATACAGAAACCAGGCACCGGTTTCTGGCCCAAAGAGGTATGCCAAGGAGGAACTTGGCATACCGAAAAAACAACGTTCGTAGCGTCTTCTTATCCGAGATAGTTAATATACTCCAAAAGGGTGATAAAGCAAGCAAAAGGGGCATAGCAAATGCATTGTAAATCTTGTATTATCTTGCACTGAGGACGGTCAAGCGTAGGTCTTGACCGAAATATTTGCATTTTAGTCCATATGTTTCACTGGCTTGTATAATCCTCGTTTTTCTCTTTTTTTTTTTTTTTTTTTTTTTTACTATTGTTTCGTTTTATCATGATTAGCCAGTGTGGTCTTAGAAATTATTTATGAATAAAATTTGTCCTTATTTTAAACTACATCCATAAGGGTCCATTTAAAAGAAAGCCCGAGCGGTCATTGAAAAAAAAAAAAAAAATTATGATTAGTTTGGAAAGTGGTTTTGTTTTTTCGGAATTAACAAGCTTACCTTTGAAACATCATTACAGGCTGTGAACTATTCGGCAAAAAGTCAGTTAGTTGACCATAATAACCACCGTATTCCGGCGCTGCAACATGTCGAGGCTGAGAAACATCAAAGCATTCTGCTTAGGCATTTTGAGCATGCATCACAACCACAGACTCGTCAACACTGACTAGCTAAAATCTATAAAATTCTTAATAAATTTGCTTGAGTAAATCCTTAACTAAACACCTTAAAAATCTTGGACTAAAATATTTAAAAATATTTAACAAAACTCATTAACTAAATCCTTGACTGAAATCCTTAGAAATATTTGACTAAAATTCATAAGAATCAGTAACAAATTTTAGAGCCCAATAAAAATGAATCAAGGCCTAATTCGAATGCTCCCTGGCCCCTGCTCTAATCTTTCTAGGTTGCGGAAAGACACTACTTCCGCTTTTCTCCACGCTTCACGAGAAAAACGAAGCTTATAATTCATTTTTTTTTTCCAAAAGGTGGGTATAAAATGAGGTGCAATAAGACTGAACTTAGAATTGATTAGGAAATAAGAAACTTAGATTAGAAACTTAGAATTAGAAATTAACTTATTATAAGAAAGAACAGGAAATATTTAAGCTTAATTTTCGAATTTAAATGACTTAGAATTATATAACAATTTTTTTAATTTATATTGTTATCAGAACCAGTATTAGGTCTATAATTTTTTAATTAGCCGTAGTCAGTATAGCTTATTTTTGGATATTTCAATGCTCTTTTAAAAATGTGCTAATTTTTGACTCTGGGAACAAACACCTAGTTTTAACTAGACTGTCTCATTACAAGAGGATTAAGAGAATTCCTTTTTTTTGGGGGGGGGGGTCAAAAACGAAAAAAGATCCTTTGTTTAAATTTTCGAGTGATGTAGAATTTTTAATAACAACTAAATACGAATTTATCTAAACCAATGAAACAAATCAAATCATTCAATAAAAACAAAAAACCTAGAATCAATATAACCGTCCATAACGTTTAACAACTAGATTGCTCCAGTTGTTAAACTGATTGTTTAACAACTTGGGGAAGGGACGTTCTTTCTAAAGTCCTTTCTGCAATTTTCCCTAAAGGTATACAGGTCTGAGAGGATATTTTCCACCATAAAGTCGTTCAGACGTGGATTGTCTACATAAATGTTGAGAAACTGCTTGTAAGTATAGCCACGACATCGGAACACAAAATATAGTAGTGCATGGAAGCTACAGCTTTTAGTCGTCAGATCCTGCACTCTCTTCCGATTTTGAATAATAGTTTTCCCACTGCTCTCAATATAGTTGCTGATGTGGGGTGTGTAGAATGTATAGGGTAGTCCAATAGGATCAAAAATTCAATCGTCTTCATTGTTTGAAAGATGCACAGCCAATGACCCGTGTGCACAGTTGACGGACTACTATTAACAATAATTAAGGTATTGTTGCCATTTTGAATTTTTCCAAGAAAGTCCGAGGGCAGACAATAGGAATTGTACTGGGACATGTAGGGGTCCATATTAAATACATTGATTATTTGACTGGTGTTCATGGTGCCAAGTCTAGTAGAACACTGCCTTCGGGAGTGATTTCCCAATAGGTTTCATATTGATTTAGCGAGATTAGTGCAATGCTCTCAGTTAATGGGTTGGCAAATGTACACTCTAAACGCACACTCCCCGTACGTACTATACTCATATCATGCGTGCCAGACAAATCCAATACAATGATACCATGTGTTTTAGCAAAAATTTCTTCGGTTATACCATTTTCAAATAGTTGCGAATCATGATCTAGGGTTTGCATGGTCAACTCATACAATGTTCTATAGGATTTATCAAAAGATAGATTGTAGAGTGGGGTGCCGTTTACTTTGCAGACAAGAGATGAAAGTCCAAACATTTCAAATTTTTGTGGGCATCCAGTCCACGATCCTATTGCACTAGCACTTTTTACAAATGCCAAAGCGAGTTTTGACGGAATTTCGCCATTGATAAAGGATGAGACGGTGAAGGTGCGTGACCCCACGGCAATATGATGTTGATTGGTGATTGTATGAGGAACAAGTAGTTTAATATTATTTGCACTAGCTCTCAGTTTTTCCACAGCCAAAGCAACAGAACTCATAACTTGTTGTTTGCGTACATGTAGTATTGCCGAGGTGAGGGAGAGAGTTAAATCAGGATTGGCAGCAAGTTCTTTTCTCAATATGAAATTGGATGGTGCAAGCGTCAATTTTATATCCACTTTAATATTGGGTGGTAGCCATTGGGGTATATTAAATATTTCACGATATATTTTTCCAACTAGATGTAATTCACTAGTTGTAGCATTTTTAAGTGCATCTGTACTATCAGTATTAGTAATATATTCATGTCCATTGGAGTAATATATTCATATCCATTGGACTTGAGTGTCATCAGCATGAATTGCATATAGCTTGTATAATTTGAGAGATTGTTGCTTGTGCTCACCAGCGTGCCATTGATGTAGACACTGATTTGACAAAATAAATTATTTAATATACAATTTTCATAGGATATTCCATCGGCAAGAATTGGCAATGTATTATCGGATTTCCGAACTTTCATTTGTAAATCTAAAGATGTCGAAGACATGTCCATAAAGCAGTCTTCATTGGAATAAATTTGAAAGTGGATATTATCAGAGAGGGGTTGTTGTGGATAAAATTGTTCATAGTATCCATGTTTTACACTCACATCAACATTTTCTGCATTGAATAGATTCAATGAGGAGGTGATTGAAGGTTGAGAATCCTTATGCGGTAGGTAGGACATCTTAAGAAAAGAAATCTAGTTTTGATCTAACAATTCTCTTCCTGGGGCTTCTTCTTCTACTGTTTACTGTACGTGTCGGCGTTTTTCTTCTTCTCTTTGACAGGGGTGATGTCTTTCGTTTCTGACCTGAGTAGAGACTGACGAGTGCTGCGCTGTTTTCTCGACCTTTTTAAATCTTTTACATTTTGTTTTAATCTCTTGCCAAGGGTTCGCGCACTGGTCCTAAGAATTTCCGAAGCACTTTTTTTAAAATACTTGCCAGAGCCCCAATCGTATAGTGTTGAGGATGCAAAACCTGTCGCAGCCGGTACAATATATTTTCTAGCCAGAGGTAGTGCAGAACGAAACAGCTTAGCAAACCAACTGCCAAGACCGTAGCCAGACATTGACGAGCGACCTTTGTAATAGTCCATTCCATTGCCCTGTTGTCTTGGGCCAAGAGTATTAACATAGCAGTCAATATCAGGAGAAATGAGTACCACTTTTCTATTAGAAATCTTGTTGAACGATGGGTCGAAAGTTGCATGTAATCACAGCCAAACCTTTTGATATTGCTAGGGGATCACCTAATTCAGTTCTTAGTGATAACTGACAGAGTTCCAAATAGGAAGTGTTTACGGGAATATACTGAAGATGCTTTATATTGTATTGGTGAATATTTTCTTGATTGGTTTTCTTGAGGAGGGGAACATTGCTATTGCCAACCCAGGATGTTTCCAGAAATGAAGCGTAGAGAAATATACAAGTGTCCGAGGCGAAATCTGGTCGATAATCAGCAAAAATAACCTTATCTATCCTGTTAACAGTTGCAGCGTTTCTACCACTGATCATATTCTGTTTAAAGCCAAGAACATCGCTCAGATTATCATTGAGATGAATCATTTCAGTGTCAACGGGTGAGGTAATTTAAATCCTATCATATTCCATTGAATAATTAAAATGGAATGAACCATTCCTACGATATGAGATTTTTCTATTGATTTTTGCACACAATTCTGTCTTATTAGCATATTCTTTATATTTCAATGTGACATGAGGATATTCACTAGATTTAAGTGCTTCAACCCATTCCTTCTCGGCAAAGAGTGACCAATCGAATGGTATAGCTTTTATCTCATATTTGCGATCGTTTCTCAGAATTTCGCAGGTATTTTTGAGAATACAGTCGACAAGAGCCACTTCATACTTTCTGTCATCGAATTTGATAGTGGGAGAGAGTTTCGTCCAAAAATCACTTGTTCTATTCAAATCATTGAAGAGAGGATCAGAAACATTGGGCATGAAAGTCACATAGAAATCATTGGGCATTGTTAATATCTTCAACACTGACCCGAGAATCAAAATCAGAGTTGTATCCTAGCCAGCGAACAAGCAACTGTCTCTTGCCCCTACGAGTACGACTCTATAATATATTTTCAATTTGATAAATTTCACTAGTGTTTCTAACTTTTTGCAGTTCATATTCATAAAAACCGCCGAGACTCTCATCATCTTTTGTGTCTCGCAGTCGATATGTCGTGGGTTCAGTGTCTAGGATTTTGGACACTTTAAAAACTTCAGTGCTCCATAAATAATTCCCCTTTTCAAAAATATTGGTGGTTCTATTAATTCGAACAGTATCACCAACATTGAATTTCTTCTTCTTCTTCTCATTGCCATTGGAATATTGCTTTAGGAAAGCATCAAATGTCTTTTCACTGCAATGAACTTCCCGAGGGCTTGAGATGGACAATGATCGATGAGGTCGATGGTTGTATATCTGCATGATTTATCTAAATCTTGAATAAAAGCAGGTGTATTTTTCAGTGTACAATATCTTGAACTTAATAGACGAATCGTTCTTATCAATCGTTCAGCCAATGCAGCCTTTATCGGACTGTGACTATGATAAAGTGTTGTTTTATATTTCAATAGAACCTTTTGTACATGGGGATTAACAAATTTGCTACTGCGATCTGATTGAATTTTTCTATAGCAATCCTGTTCAAGAATACTTTCTAAAGTATGAGCAACTTCAAAACCTCTCTTTGATTGCAATGGAATGGCATAGGCATAGCGACTAAAGACACTGATTGCCACTAGAATATATTTGTAGGGTCCATTGTGACACCTTGAATCGTGTCTAAAGTGAAAAGATCAGTTTGCATTATATGCAGAGGGAAAAAGGCTTTAGTTTGTCGATATTGTTTGCCACGAAGCCTGCGATTCCGATGCAGTGTGTAACTCGGTTCATTTTCTAGATACTCTTTTGCTTTTTTTAATTTTGCTGCCGCCGTCTATGTCAGAGGCAACTTTAGAAAGCGTTTTGGGGGAACTTAGACTTCCCGCTTCACCAATATTTTTATAGACCTGCTTCAGAACTTCAACCATTTTGAACACAAACACGTAGTGTAATGTCCACTTCCTTTTGCACACTGGAGGGTGAACCAATCCGTCTTCGCTTTTGACTAGCCACAGGTGTTATAAAATCATTGCTGCTGCTGCTGCTAGTATTTTCCAATATTGAATCTTCTTCTTTTTTAAATGGTGTCGGTGTTGTTGGAGTACTATATTCTCTTAGTTTTTTTTTAGAATTTGCTTATTGCCAATAAGACTTTTGGGGAAGTTTGATGCATTTAGAAAGGTGTATAGATTATTGTCAAATGATAAAAGTCCTTTGCGATTCGTCACCATATCACAAATTAAATCAACTAGATTATATCTTTTCCCTGAATTGTAATTCGTTTCCCCTGCGCTTTCAACCTGAACTTGATCATCACCACCACCAGTTTTCAACATGAGATATGATAATACTCTTTTACTCTGTTCTCGATAGGTCATTGGGAATAGGTTTCCAATTGTTGTCACTATGGAATTCATTTCCTTCTCCTTTGATTGCACTGCTGAATCTTGAGGAGATGTTTCCCGTTTAGAGGGATCTGTGACGGTGACAGCGGGTCTCTCACGATAAGGTCTATGTTTGTCCACACGTCGCAATGCATCTTGAAGTAAAACTAGCTTTTTATCATCAGCAATATTCTCATCATTAATGAATTTCCTTAGATTGTCTTCAAAATGTTCCATGGGCGAGAGGACAAGTTCAAATGGCGTCAATTTATAGGGTTTAGCCATTCTCTAGAGAAAACTGTTTACAAGTCCTGCAATTATTGGCAGTAAAAGTGTAAAAAAGCTACCGCCCGCTTGCAGGAGACGTTTTCTTTTAAGAATTCTTCCCTTGTTTTTGCAAGCCAAGGCGCGTACAGTGGAACGATGTTGCTTTGTCTGTTGTCTAACACCTTCTGGCAAGTGTACATTGCCCTCAGTTAAATTTAAGCAAAGTTCAGATATTAGATTAATGAAATCATTGTCAACACCATGTTTGAGTATAGCCTTCCTGAGTGGAGGTTTTGAAGTGCCTAAAACGGAAAATAAATGCCGTTGTTCGTGTAGTTTCTTCAGTGTCATAATGGCAACTAATAGCTTTTTCTACTGTTCACCGGAAGATATACAGTAATTTCTTTGTCGAAAATATCTGTGACTACACGTAGATCCTCGGGTGTGCTCTGATTAAGATCTAGCAAAATGTAGCCGTAGGGCTTATTTGTCGCCTGAGTGTACGCTGACAGCAGAAATTTGGGGGTGCCGGGGTATATTTGCTTATTGAGAGTTATTAGCGAGCTAGAATCACGAACAACTCGGTAGATAATATAGATGGTGCAATTCAAAGCAAGGGTTCTCATACATTTGCTCTGATGAAAGAGATTGTGTAGAACTAGGATTATGGAAATGTTTTCATGATGAGAGCGAACAGTGAACAGCTGTAGCATTTCCTGTGAGAACTGTTCAATGGATTCAGCCAAATCATCAATAATCAGCCACGAGTTTGGTTCAATACTATTGAAAACATCAAGTCCCCGTATGAATTGTATTGGTATAGATGTGGCAATAGCTTTTATTTGATCGTAGGACTCCTGCCAAATACTATAGCAATAATAGATTTTCTTTGGTTTTTCCAAAAACATTTTATTACAATTTTGAACTATTTTAGCTAAAAGTGTCGTTTTCCCAGACATTGATGGACCACACAGAAACGACCTGAATGGTGTTTTAAATTGATACATACTGCTGCTGCTGCTGCTGTTGACAACAGTCAGACTACAACTAACCGTAAACCATACTTTTCCAATGAATGAGTAGTAATTACCTTATATCTATCTAGTACAAGAACAACAAAAACAATATTTCATTCATTTTTTCGACATAAAAACTCTATTTGTTCAACAAGAACAAAACCACTTGTTCAACAAGAACAAAAACTCTATTTGTTAAACATGAACAGCAATAATATTTATTAGCATGAACAGCAATAATATTTATTAACATGAACAACATTTATTAACATGAAAATACTTTTCTGTTCAAGAAGAAGAACATTTATTAACAACAACATTTGTTTTGTTTTTTTGTTCAACAAGAACAATATTTATTAACAAAACACTTTTTGTTTAACAAGAACAACGACACTATATGTAGAACAATAACACTTATAATCATAAAAACACTTTTTGTTTATCAAGAACAACACTTTTAGTACAACAATAAAATTTATTGTCATAAAAAACAAACACTTTTTGTCAAGCAAGAACACTATTTGTACAACATCACTATTTGTACAAAAGCACTTGAAAAAAAAAACAACTTAAAACACGAACATGAACAATAGCACAGTTGAACACTATGAATTTAATACCCCCACCCTCCGGAAGCCTCGGGCCGAAAGCCGGCCGCGGGCGGGACCCCCTAACCCCCGGGAACCCCGGGCCGAAAGCCGGCTGCGGGCGGGACCCCCCACCCCCGGGGTCTCTATGGGAAAACTGTATACAATAGTCGTCGTCACTGCTGCTGCTACAGGTTGGGTTAGGCTGGAGTATTTAATTCATGAAAGGTTTAGGTTTGGGTTAGGTTAATTTATCAGGTGAGGTTTGAGTTAGAGCATTCAGGTTTGAGTTGGGTTAATTTATCCAGACCAAGATGATTGCGATAGTCAATGCATTCCACCCGGTCTGAAATACGGTAGTGGCCGTGGGGGAGTACATTTACACCATTCTCGAGCACAAAGACTTTGTCGGATATATTTGACATTGCATTCTTTTCCACTCTTACAGTATAATTTTTATACTGTAGAGAGCAAATTGCGAGCACTTGTGCTCTCGGCACTAGGCTACTCTCTACACAGTCTCTGTACACACTCATGTTGAAATTGTTCTTTACAAAATGTGTAGGCACCCCTTTACACGCCTGCTTTACATCCCTGTTATGAGTTTCTACGCAATATACTTTAGGACCCGGGAACACCCCTTGGATATCAAATCACTCCCCGTCTCTGATTTTAACATGAGTAGTTGGTTGGGGGCCTGACGTATCACCAACTCGGGGTGGAGTGACGGATTCCAGTTGGTGAAATCCATCCGCGAGCTGATGTGTTCCCCATTTTCTAAATCTCCCAATAAATCCCCAGTTTTAACTTTTAACAGCAGAGAATCTGTATCCCCATAGTAAACTTGAACCTCCTCCTCCCTTGGCCATTGCAACTTGCACACATTGTAAAAAAACGACAACACGAGCTTTTTGGAAATGTCAAGTACTGAACTACCTCCTGCTATATTCTTGTTCAGTACCACATTTCTATTTTTCCCGTGTAGAAGAACCATGCTTGTCTCTATGCTCGTGAACGATGTAAAATTGGGGTCGGCAATAATTCGTGCACACTCTTGAGGGTCAGTCACGACGTCGCAACGAGATCTCTTCCGTACGCTTTCACACATTTTGCCAAACGCTGAATTTAGAATGAGCTTGCACATTTCCTTCTCTACTTTAGTGTTTGCCCGAGAGCGTTTATCAACAAAGGTGTCGATAAACGTCTTTAAGTAGAGTTTTTGACTGAATTGCAGGACCCTATGTATTTTGGTGATCTTGAAACCATTGTTCACCATCCAGTGCAAAAGCACAGGGTGAACAACGATATTCTCTTTAGGGTCCAGATCTGCAATCAGTTTTTGCTTAGAGGGGGTCCAGTGCATCCCCATATCCTCAACCAATGATCGATTGTAGGGACTCAGTGAGTCCTTGGTCACTGGTCGATTGATATAGGGAAAAATTAAATCTCTGACTGTATCATGAAGCGCCAATGGAATGTCACCATCAATTTCAAAGAACCATCCTTGTTGCCCATTGTCCTCGACGGTGTTAATGTCCGGGAACTCACAAGGATTCTAAAGCCATTTATAGTTCCCACACGGCAAAGAGTAGTGAGACATTGCCGAGGGGTACAATGAGTTCATGTCCAAGAAAACTGCATTTGACTTTGCACCGGTGCTGTTTTGTCCGCTTGGATCGATTGTCAAAACGCGATCCCCATGAAAAACATACCCACCCCTCATTGATCTTTCTACAAAAAGGTGTTGATCTACATCGGTTATTAAGCCTATTTCCTCCCTACTAATTTTTAAAATCAAGTACATTACCAAATTTGGCGTGGAATAATAATATCCTATATCTAGTCCAAACTCTGAATAGATTTGGTCTGTGTTCTTGCAGACAATATCTAACAGAGTTAAAACGTCACTGGCCAAGCACAGTCTACAATAATCCCACCCATTTTTACAATTCCCCTTAGGCCACACCTTCTTGGCAAATTCATATTCCTCGGCTGTGCATTCACTGTTGGTGAGTGAATTATAGAAAGCTTCAATTGGAGTTTAGTTTCTCCTCGCTTAAGCGAGCGCCAGAACAGTAATAGTCGTATGGATATACACCTTTACAGGTCAATAGGTCATACATTTCACTGTCTGGAAAGTGCTGTTTAATCAAAGGAAAACTATCAAAATTGTCGCTTTTCTGCACTTGAATCAATTGACTCAATGCCTTGGGGAAAAAACTAAAAGAATCTAAAAACCTGATTTTATTCCAGCACGTATGCCCATTATTTACTACCTGCCATTTCAACTCGAGAAGCACAAACTTTTCTGCTGATTTGGGAATGATGTTATAGGTAAATGAATTATTTACCCATGGACTATCTATTCCCCCTCCCTTTCTGTGCATACGTGCCAATGCCGGTAAAATACATTTTAAATCATAATTTGAATTATGAATGAAAACCGAATAAAAAACTGCTGGCTAACATTTATGTTGCACGATTGATGCGCTACCCCTCTAAAATTACTACCCCCAGAGGATATTTCCTGCCACAAGTGATTGTGATCTCTGACATTACCCTTCCCCCTAGTCCCTTTCCCCTTATCCCCCTCTTCAAACTCCCCCTTACAAACCCAGCATATTTTTTGATTTTTAATTGCGAGACGATCCTCTGCAGACAATCACATAGGGTAATGTGTATTTCTCAAACGAGAAATAGCTCCATTAGCGGTGCCAATTAATTTAGTTATTGCCTTGACTAGGTACTCTCCCTTATCCAACGTTTCGACTATTTCTAACAACTGCATAATCTGTTTCTTTGCGCGTGAGCGTAGGAGACTGCAATGGCCCGATGTTCTTTGATTCGATTTGGAAATCGAGGATCGTTCACTTCCACTAGCTTCGCTTCACAGTCCAAAAGGGATTTTATTGCTCTGGAGGAGGGTATTTTGAAAATTTTTAAAGCGTAAAATGGCCCTATCCCCTGAAACCGTTTCCACTGACTGGTAGCCATGCCGTCTACAATGCTTCATGTGATCCCGTAGTTTTAAATCGCTACGGATTTGTGACAGGCATGTTGGACAGTAGAAACGTACCCCTAGATCCCTACCCCTCCCAGAACTCTACTAATGTCTGTAATAGGATTAAAATGGCCAATTGCATTGGGTTCACTAGGTGGTGTGTACAACAACCAAACCCAGTGCTTCGCCAATTCAATCGACGGGCCCCTTACTGGGAACACCACCCCCTTCTTTTTTGAGCGAACCCCATCCTCAAATTCTGTTTCATATTGAACCACAGTAACGCCGATATTTAAATGAGCATTGGCCCTTTCAAAAATATCAATAGACCTGAGCGTTACTGGGTATTTCCCCTCTAAACAAGTGAAATCTACAGTGGGAAAATCGGACCCCTCCTTCCCATGCACAGCCCAGTATTCTAAATTTGTCTTAGATGCGTCACGTGCTAGAGGCTCGAATGCTGATATGAGGAAAGCATACTTGAAACATTTTCGACCTGTTTCGAAACAGATTCGCTGGACGCCTTTACACCCCTCTAAATCTGGATTATATTTTAAAACTGTACCCTTATCCCTATGCCCCCCTCTTAAAATAAAATCTTTTTTAAATTTACAAATATTAGCGCTTAAATTTCCAGCAAAAAGAACCCACTACCGTTTTCGCTATAATTTTCAAGATGCATAATAATGTGGCCTATCCAATCCGAAAACACACCCTCAAAATTTTCTAAATGTGAATAGACCACATGCATCTGGCTGTGTACATAATGATGATAAACCTCGCTTTTTCCCTCATTTAAATAAAACACCTTTAAAACAATTGAAACCTTAATTGAATCCCTGCCTCCCCACAACTGAATCTGAATCTCGTTTTCTAATAGTGCACGAATTCTATCTACATATTCATGGACAATTTCTACAGGGTAAAACACAAAATTACCTCCCGAAAGCGAATTAAAAGGGTCCCTAAAAGTTGCAGTGTAAACAACTATTGTATTTAAAATTGAGTTTGAGAGCTGAAAGTCAGGAAGTGATGTAAATTGGTTATTGTCACCCTCCCCCTCCCCCTCTTATTTATTATCACCACCCCTCCCCCATATTGTTCATCAATAGGATTGTTCGAAGACATTTCATCCTCCTCCTCCCCCTCATGTATATTAACACCACCCCTCCCCCACATTGTTCAATAATTGGGCTATGGGAACCCACTTCAGTTCTTTGAAGTGGGAATATGTAATCAGTGGGGGGAGGGTTCCCTGTTAATTCCCGGATAAAATCCTCTAAAAGCTGTAAAGTGTTTGGACTCAAGTCCCCCTGCTCAACTGCGCTATAATCAACATTAAAATAATCTGCTAAAAATCGTCAATATTATCTGGTATTTCCAGTGAATTCATATTCCATGTTGAATTGCTGTAGAGCTCCAGAGGCGTATCTTCTTCTCCAATCGATCAGGATGGTGATGACGAATATGGTACCAATACAACCTATAAAAGAAATTAGCTTATTCTCAAAGTGTCTAAATCACCCTATTTTGAAAATTGGATTATTATTTGAAACGTGCTTAGTAGCATTTGGTTCCCTACTCTATATATTCTGAAAGTTCTAACTTGATATAATCTAAAAGATGACATAGATGGTTTTGATTTTTTTCAAACACCCCCTCAATAGAAATTTCATATTAATACTCTTTATCTGCTTTGAAAAAACCAGGGTCTTTACTTGATAGCCTATCCCTTTCAGGCAATATACAACTCTTCCCGATAGAAAATTGTTTTTATAATATTTGTAGAAGCAAGATTAAGCATTCGTTTTGAAAAGAAGTTTATAACGCAAAGATTTCGTTATTTTCTATGGGGAAATTATGTCCAGGATATAGTGCCTTTTTTGGCTTCGCTATGAGAATTCAGCAGGCTGAATGTATGCAATAATTGACCTTTTTCAAAAGGGGGAACGATATATTTCCTTTAGGAGAAAAAATATCACTGACACGCTTTTACTGTGTTGAAAAGAAAGGCTTAACACACACTTTTACTGTGTTGAAAAATGATGAAAAGAAAGGGTTAAAACAGATATTTTTCTATAACCAGATAGAGAGTAGTGGTAAAAAAGCTTAAATGTCCATATTCCAGCTGTAGTATAGTAGGTTTTGACTTTGTTCAAACAACACCTCAAAAAATTTCATATTAATACTCTATCTGCTTTGAAAAACGATACATACTCTAACATTCAAATTGACTTGGGAGAAAATTCATTAGCTTAAATAATATTTAAAATCTTACATTATTATTTGCAGCTTGCAGGTGGAGGGTTGAATGAGGCTCATTCTCGCCTTGTATAGTCACCGTTTGTCTTGAAGACCCAGGCGTTGTATCTTGTCCTGAAAGTCCTGCTGTATGATTGGGGTTCAAATGGATCATATTTTGTCCACCATGATCTTTCGCAGCCGGGCCAGCTATGTACCGGGATCGTGCAGCCGAAGCTGTAACTTGACGAGGCAGCATTGAGGCTCGAATAAGAGAGGCTTGCATAGATGTGGTATCGATGTCGCTGGCTTGTACAGCGGGGTTCTCCATCCTTGTGGCCTATTGTCTTTTCTGTTTTTGACCAGATTGCATAGGGGCTGCCACTGATGGGGCTGCCTCACCCTCTCTTCCTCTCTTTGATGGAGGAGGCGCACATTCTTCATAATTGTCCTTAAAAAAGAAAAAAAATTAGTATGGAAAAATGATTCCTCTTTTACAGAAGAAAAATTAGTACCTCCCGCCCCTAACCATAATTTTTTCTAGAAAGCATTTATCGTAAAGAAGCCCCCTTCCCCCTTTTCAGTAAAGCAAAAAGTAAAATTTCGTGACAAATATATTAGGCTTAGAAATCAAAGTTTTTATTATACAACTTTTGAAAAAATAAACCTTGACAATCATGAGTCTACAGCCTAAGGATAGAAATCAATGTTTCTATTTTTACCATTTAGAAAAAAATTTAAGTGTTCCAGTCTATAGGCTTTAAAATAGATAAAAAAAGCTTGTTAACACACAGCTTATAGGTCTAAAATTTGCGATCATAGGTAAAAATGCTGTTCAATTTACGCATAATACAAGCTTCATGCAACTCCTAAAGACTTTTCTTTCTAGCCTTGCGTATCAAAGTTAAAAAACCATAGTTTTCACGCCCCCCTCCTGGAAATATTAAAGAAAATTTATCGAAAGAAAGCTTGAAAAAAATTAAAAACATGCCTAGAGACGCAACGCATATATTTACACATTATTTCTCTATGGTCAAAGGATGTACATGTCTACACAAAGAATCCCCCCTCCCCTTACTTTTCCCGCAAAGAAACACTTTGTTTTCACCTTACAAAAAAGCTTTCAGAATCGAGACATTGCCCCTTCCCCGCCTCCCCCCTTTTACATAATGTCCTAAAAATATATGTATAGGTATTAATTTTGGAAATAACTCCTTTCCCTCTTCAATACAACATAAAATTTCGCAAAGCCTTTAGCCTTACAAGTTTAATTAACGATAATCTCTTTCCATGCGAAACTGTTTTTAATTCAATGGGAAAAAACTATCCTTTTCAGCGGAAGTTTTCGCTATCCAAATTCTTGTATATTTAGCAAAGCCGGATGCACTTTAAAGGGTGTCAGTAATTATCAGCTATTTAAATCTTTGCGGGAAATATGTAAGTCAACCCATAGCGGCTTAATAGCTAAGGGATTGACAGAAAGTTGACACTGGATTTTAGGTAAGATACAGAATTTAACAAAAAACATAGTTATTTCCATTGGAAGAATTAAAGTCGTAAACAGAGGGGGAGGGGGGAGGTTTAGATGGTAAAAAAAGTGGATTTTACACTTTCTATCGAGTATAAACATCATATAGTGGAGTTTGTATTGTGGGAGGGGGGTATCCCCTGAATTAGAATTTACTGGAGGGGTGACTATGTAAAATGATTTTATTTGGAAATAAACTAAGAAAATTTACTAAACTGAACTCACATTATAAATCGATGTAGCCAAAGCTTCCAAGTCAATAATATCAGATGCTTTATCCATGGTGTCTTAGAACTTTATGAAAGTCTAATCACAACGCATGTCCGTTATATACAAAATCTCAAGGGCGAATTGTGAGGTAATGGGAGGCCTTACATAACTTCCCTGATTGGCTTAGAAGGAGACACGTGATCCTGTTCCCGTTAGAGTTGTGGATCAATACATCCCCCCCCGATTATGTAAATCAAGTTCTTAGAAATCCACTTTCCCCTCGAGTCCTAGATCAATACATCTCTCCCCCGTTAATGCGCATGTGCAAACTTCGCCCCGGAGTCAATACACTTAGAAACAAAAACAAATAAATCGACCTTAAAAAAGGAGGACATTGACCCCATTAGACTTGATCGATAATCCTTCAATAAATTATGTGTAATCCGCGCTGGTACTGTCATTCCTACTTACGTATGTGATTAGGTTCGCCCCCCTAGTCAATACCTTATTCTGTACGCTAAAGTTTTTTAGTACTTTCGCGAGAGCTATTTATTCTAATGACCGGCCTTTGTGATTAAGGGGTCTTCTGAAAGAATTAGAAAAAAATTAAACTTTAGCGTAAAGAACGAGGTATTGACTAGGGAGGCGAACCCCCCTAATATATGTAATAAAAATACACAAATATAGAAGTTTGTTACGTAAGTTAATTCGTTAGTTATGTATATTTATTAGTGATAAAAAACGTTCGTAAATAAAATTAAACAAATTTTGAGAAAGCCATTTAGCCAAAACAAGTAAATTAATATGTAAATTTGGCTTTAATTATTCATGTACGGTGAGCCAAAATCAAAACCTGTATTAATTTAAAAACGTTCAGAAATTAAATTAAAAAAAAATTTTTCTTAACTGAAAGTAAGGAGCAACATTAAAACTTAAAACGAACAGAAATTATTCAGTATATGAAAGGGGCTGCCCCCTCCTCAACGCCTCGCTCTTTACGCTAAAGTTTTTAATTGTTTTAAAAAATAGAGTTGTGAGAAAAAGTCAAACTTTAGCGTAAAGAGCGAGGTGTTGAGGAGGGGACAGCCCCTTTCATATACGGAATAATTTTTGTTCGTTTTAAGTCTTAATGTCACCCCTTACTTTCAGTTAATTTTTTTTTAGTTAATCCAAACAAGTTCGAAACAAAGTTTCAGTTACTTTGTTTGGTCTCTGTTAGATTTTACTGATGACGCATACTGCCCTAAAGGATTTAATTAAATTTAGATTTATCAAGGGAATTTGTCCGTATTACCGCAAAGGCCAAATGGGAGGTGAAAATTCTCCACGGGGGAATTTTCCGCGGGGAAACTTGCCATTGAGGGTTTCCGAGAAAATTTTCCGTAGAGGGTCAGATTTCAGGCATGATTTGAAAAATTGATTTCAAATGAAAGTAAAGAGAATCATACAGAATGAATTATAAGCCTGCAGAAAATTTTTTGGTAGATATTTCAACGAGGTTGGAATTGCCTTGAGGGATTTTTTTTTCGAGGAGGACGTTACGGGGTAGTATTATCCATGGGGGAATTTTGTGCTTGGGAAGGTTTTCATGGAGGGGAGAGGAGGTGGATTTTGCAAAAAATTAGATTTTGAAAAACATCTTTATTTTTATTATTGAAATATACCTTTTTGGCATGTCAACTGATAAAAATTAATAAATAATAAAATGACCCCCCCCCCGTAAATTGGATTTCTACGGTTTTTTGACCAGTAATTCAGTGTTGTTCTATTGAAAGAAACAATGTTTACCTATGTTTGCTTTAGATTTAATTTGAGAAAAATGATACCAGCAATAATGGTGGAATTGTCCCTTTGTTTTCTGTTGTCACTTTTAATAAACTATCTATTATGTCAGCTGAATTAAATGTCATTATTAGGGCCTTAGAATATATTATAAATAATTACCCACCCAATTCTAAGGTTAGGTTACTGTTAATGGATGTCTGAAGCCATATTGAGTGGAAGTGAGAATGTTGTTGGGTTCAAAGTGCTGAATTAGAGCTTTGTTGACAAAGCTCTTTAGCACCTTTTTAACTGCAGAAGTGATGCTTATGAGACAGTAATTTTCTGCATGATCTTTGGTTTTTTTTTTGTGGATTGGTGTGATATAGGATGTTTTCCAACCTGATGATCGTTCTCTCAATTTTGTAGAAACAGCTGAAAGAGTCTATACAGGGCAGAACTGAGAACATTTTGGCACTCCTCGAGAAGCCTTGGGTATATCCCATCTGGTCATTTTGATTTGTTAGCATTCAAACCAGTTCAATCATTTATTACCCACAACTACTAGAGAACAAGTAGTACAAGTAGAGTATAAACATAATAATAAAAAGAAAAAAAGAGCATCAACAAAACGCTAACAATTAATTTCTACTAAGAAAAAACTGTAAAAGACCATGATCAGGGCCAATTTTACCAAATGCATCTGCAGAAAGCTTTTTGTGCAGGTCACCGAGCTTTTGAGTTACATCCGTAATAAAGAATTTTTTAACTACATACCAATTTCTAGTCAATGGCGGCAGAGAAAGAAGAAATTTGCAAAATTTGAAGTATGTAACTTTAATCTTTTTCAAATCCTTTAGCTTAAGAACAGAATGAACACCCGAAAAATTAAGTACAGGATGATCAGAAAAAGTCGAGAATAAGCGCCCAAGAGCTCTTCTGTTATATTTTCCACGGTTTGTCACAATTTTTGAATAACTGAACTGAATTGTTCTTACTGTATCGGCAACATTCTGTTTACGTGAAAGAGCTAGAGAATTAGAAACAGTAATACCAAGCCACCGAAAGGAAGAGACAGAAGGTATAGAAAATTCATTACATACCAGAGGAGTAGACGAAGACAGATTATAAGATAAGAATTCACACTTGTCAAGATTCAGGGATTGACCAATATTTAGGAAAGACTGAGAAACTAAAGAAACCATCGCAGAAGGAGCAGATTTAGTACGACTAATCGACAGGATGTCATCAGCATAGGCAATATAAGAAATATCAGAAGAACCAGATAAATAAGTGCCTGAGGTCTTTTCCAGAACAGTAGTAATACAAATTCTGAAAAGGGTTGGTGATAAAACACCTCCCTTTATTAAAGTACTTTTAATATTTGTTTCTGGAGAAGATTTCAGGTGGAGGTAAGAAATAGAATACCAAAACCGTAGAAGGTAAATAACCGAAAAATTAACACCAGAAGAAGCCAAAGAAAAGAAAAGCTGGTTATGAACAACAGAGTCAAAAGCCTTTGAAAGATCAAGTGTAGAGATATACGCCTTTACTCTAAATTAGAAAGTAGAATAGAAGAAAGGACACGAAATAGAAATTGAACGATAAGAAGAGCAATCTGTTGGCGGTTTACCTCTTTTTAAAATTAAAGTCACGCTCCCACACAAAGAGCTTCCCGGGACGACAGAAGACGCTAAGCACATTTGAAACAAAAGCGCAAGATGTGACACAAGTTCAACACATTGGGGAGTTAGATGCTTTTTAGAGATACCATCAGCATCAATAGATTTCGACTTAAGATGTTTCAAAGCATTCATAACTTCACAACGCGATATAGGCAGAACACAGTGCTGACTTTGAAATCTAGGGACAATTTTAACAAACGCTTCGCCAAACTTTCTATAAACAGAATAATTTAAAACGGAGAATATCCTCGAATAATGTGCATGCCAAGAACTTGGTGGAATAGCATCACTACTCACATCAGAATCGTCTGTGTTACTTGAATTAATTACTTTCTTCCATTCCTTAGGCGAAGATAGAAAACCAAGCCCACGGCATCGGACATCTATAGATACTTCTTGAATTCAAATTTAGTTTTCTGTTTAATAAGAAAAGCATTACCAGACCTAGGCCGACATTGTGCTGTGTTCAAAACTTTTTCCAAGTATTTCGCTACCTACGAGAGTAACAAAGACTACTGCAACTTTGCTGGATAACATTTTCTTTTCAGGTGGTTCATTTAAAGCGATAAAGTCTTTTGTTAGTATATGTGACATATCTGATCATTTTCCAGTTAGTGTTGTTTAGATTTAGCCCAAAGTTCATCTCAACCTGCATTTAAAACAACATGGAAATAGAAATTCTTACCGACAGTAAAAATTGATTGATTTTAAGCTTTTGCCTTAATTGATTGACAATAAAGATTGGACCCCCATTTTTGATTCAAATGATGTTAATGATGCTTTTTCGAACTTTATTTATGATATGATGCAACTCCGAGATCAAGCAACATCGGCAAGATTTTTGCGCAAAAAGTTTTCAAAAAATTTGACCCGTGGATTACAGATGGTATTTTGACGTCACTTAAGATGAAAAGAAAAAACATCCACAGTATCTGGCTACCCAATCTGATGTATTTTTATGAGGAATAAAGAACTTAAAGAAATAAACTGAATTCTATTATAAGATATGCTAAAAGAGTAAATTTTTCCGATAAATTTTTACAGTATAAGTCAAATATGAAAAAGATATGGCAGCTAATCAATGATAAAATCCAGCCCAATCATCGTTCGAGTTCTGAAGTTAATTGTCTTGAACTTGTTGGTTCAAAAGTGACGGATCCAAAAAAATTTTTGGATGTTGTTGGCAAGCATTTCCGTACTATTGGGTCTAGGATTATATTTAGTGCAAATAGGCAAGAGAGTCAGTCGACTGATTTTGTTATTGACGATAAAGCACCAAACTCATTTGATTTTTCTGAAACTGCACCTCAGGAAGTTAAAAAACATATAATGAAACTAAAGCAAAGTTTTTCATTGGATGATTTTGGGTTCTCTACACAAATTGTGAAACAAATAGCTCCTAATATAGCCCGATTGTTGGCACATATTTTGAATTTGTCTTTACTAAATAGAGTTTTTCCTGATTTTTTAAAAAATTCCCATGTAATAGCTTTGTATAAAGGTGATGCTTCTGTGGATCCTTCAAACTATAGAGGAATTTCACTGTTATCTGTTTTTAGTAAAATTTTGGAAAACATTGTTCATAAACAACTTCAAAATTATTTATGTAATAATAAGATATTGCATCCTTCGCAGTATGGATTCATTAAAGAAAAGTCAACAGAACTTGTAATACAATAGTTTTCAATTGAAATAAATATTGCGCTGGGCACTGGTCAGAACGCCTTGGCTGTATTCTTGGATGTGGTCAAGGCGTTCGAATCGATTGATCACCGTCTTTTACTAACAAATTAAAAAAATATTTATTTTCTTCAAAATCTTTAAATTTTTTTGCATCTTACCTTGCTGAAAGAAAAATTCAATGCCATGATTCTAAAAATGAAATCCAATCTAAGTCCTTTTTTGTAAATTGTGGGGTTCCTCAGAGCTCTGTTTTGGGTCCTACCCTATTTCTTCTTTTTATTAATGATTTGCCTGAGTTTTTTCCAATCTGCAAAATTGTTATGTTTGCGGATGATGTTGTGATTTTTTCTTCCCATTCAGATTTAAAACAGCTTTTTCTGAACATCCCATGTACTCTATCATTTACTTCAGGGTGGTATTGTCGAAACCTTCTTCTAGTAAATGACAGCAAATGCCAGTATATGCTATTTTAACGAGTTGGTTCAGTCAATTCTGGTGTTTTTTCTCTTTATTTAAATAATGTGGAACTGAAACAAGTACAACATTTTAGATATCTTGGGATAATTATAGATGCAAATTTGTCGTTCCCTGAACAAGTTAAAACAGTATCGTTAAAAGTTTCTAGGAATTTTGGGATTATGTGCCGTCTCCGCAATGTTTTTCCGGTTAATATGCTTAAATCAATTTACTGTTCTCTGGTCCACCCTTTTATTCTATATTGTGTTTCTCTGTGGGCCTCAACTTTTCCTTCAGTTTATAAACCCCTTGAAATTTTACAAAACAAAGCGATAAGGATACTTTTTCAGATTGATAAAAGGTCTCCTGTTACTCATCTTTTTGGATAAGCTGGAAATTTTTCTTTACATCAACTTCATTTCATTGCAATATCCCAGATATGTCACAATTACGTTTTTGGCCAGTTAGCATCAGATTTCCATGGAATTTTCCCTCTTAACTCGCAGCGTCATTCATATCCGACATCACTCAGGTTTAATTTCTTGCAGGAGTTTAGGTGAACAACTAAAGCAGGATTTAGTTTGAGGCATATTGGTCCAAAGGTGTTGAATTCTATTCTCCTGGATATAAGAGAGTGCGCTGATTACAAGCAGTTTCGCAGAATGGTGGGGAAGTTTATCTCTGAAGGTTGACTTTGGTTTTATTTACCTTGTTTATATTTGGGCAGTTGTCCGAGAGGCTTGTTGTTTTTTTTTCATTTAATTTGCTAACGGTGTTTAATAATTTGTTGAAATTTTAATTCGCTCAATTATGCCACCAGGCATGTGCGCAGGTGTATTTTGTAGCATTATATATATTACGAAATATCAGTATCTGTATTGGAAAAGCACAGGACTCGTACCAAAAATATTTTTTCTTAAAAACACAAGCTAAACCGCCAGAAGGGTGGCCACGCGTAATTTTAGCTGGACGCACAAAAACAACGTGATCACTGCTTCGTCTCGGAAAATTTTCGCTAAAGGCAGTCAGTAAATGTTCTTGGAGACAAGCAACGCCGTAATTAGCATACAGATCATCAATAAAAAAGTTCTTGCCTCTCGATTCATTAATATTAAATTAATTAAAAAAACTTTTTCCACAAAGTAAGTTTTTCAAAGAAAAATATAGAACTCCATTAAACCAAAAATTAGCAAAATTAAAATCAAATAATCTACCAAGCGTGAAACTACTACAAATCAGCATCGATAAATAAATGAAACCCAAAACGAGCAGAAATTACAATAAATAACCGAGTCAAACTCAAAACGATCAGAAATTAACATGAGTACGACTCAAAACCCCTATGGCTTCCCAAGGCCAGAACGTAATTTGCACTTTACTTAAAAAATATAAATGTTTTTACTTTTATAACTTTAATAAATCAAATAATATTAACATTTTAATTACTAAATATCAGTACTTGTATACATACATACATATATGCGTGTATTTAAAAACCAGTGGCCATATACACAAAAACAAGTAAATAAAAAACAATAAAGAAAGAACAATATTACTCAACAAATTTAAACTGCAGCTTCTTTCCGCGCCATCAGTCTATTCTCTATAAAACAACCTAACGCAATAATTAGGTCCCTCGAAGTAGTCCCCAAAACACCCGGGAGCAGCGGTACATCCCCATGAAAAAAATGTATCCCTAAAATTTGCCAAACTTTGGCATCTACTCTGAAAATGGTCCATCCCATCCCCAAACTCCCCACAGAGGGGGCAGGCACGCCTACTTCCCGAGCCATCCTCATCATAAGACTCACAGTAGCCTTAACGCAGTGGTATGCCATTTGCCCGCGCCTGCAACCAATACTTAACGGTTCTCCACGGTAGGTTCAGCTTCAAATAAACTCCTCCTCATACACATCTTTAATATGTCTATAAAAATGCAGGCTACTAGACTTTTCCAGCCCCGTTAGCCAAACCTGAATTTCTTGGTCCCGAAGGCGCGATGTAAACTTACCAAGGAAATCTTCAGGTTTACCGAGAGGACCCTGCCCCTCATTCCATGCCCATGATAAACCAGCATTATCCAACAGTGCTTTAACTTGTTTTGGCCATGCTACCTTATTGGTAAAACTCAACATCTCTGTGTAGGCCGCTTTCGCCAGGCGGTTATCAGGTAAGCGCGTAACCTGTAACCAAAACTTAATCATTTGTGTAGTCCTCATTTGACGTAGATCTTGCAAACCCAAATCACCCTTTAAGACCAAACTACTAAAATTATTTTGGAGGCCCATAACTCTTTTAAAATACACAAACTGCAGAGCTTCCAGTTGTTTTACCGTAGTAGTCCCCCACAACTCGCATCCATAATGGGAAACAGGTAGGACTTTAGTCTTAAAAAGGTACTTGTGCATCTTCATATTTTTGATTCCCATGATATTTTTTTTTGTCAAAGTAGAGCACAAGCAGCTGCCATACTACGTGAAATCATCAATTTAATGTGCTCGGTCCAATTACCATTTGCTGCGACCATGAATCCCAGATATTTATACTTTGGGGTCACTCTTATTGCCTCATTGTTATAAGTAAAGGAATAATCCTGAGGTCCATTGGGCTTCCTACCTTGGAAGATGACGATCTCTGTCTTAGATGCGTTCAGCTTCAACTTCTTCGATTCTAGGTAAGATTCAGTTGAATTCAGAAGAGTTTGGAGCTCCTCGGCTGATTTGGCCACTAAAGCTGTGTCGTCAACAAACAGCAAAAAAGAAAATAGGTTATTCGCTAGTGATACACCAGGGGCCCATCTCATTTCAAGGAACTCTGCAAAATCATTGATATACAGAGTAAAAAGTTTCGGTGACAACGTGCGTCCTTGGCAAACTCCTCTGAAGGTTCTGAATGGCCTAGATACACCTTTTTTAAACTGACAATGCACATTCATTTGTATTTTTTCAGTAAAGTGCAAATTATGTTCTGGCCTTGGGAATGCATAGGGGTTTTGAGCCCTACTCATGTTAATTTCTTCTCGTTTTGAGTTTAACTCGGTTATTTATTGTAATTTCTGCTTGTTTTGGGTTTCATTTATTTATCGATGCTGATTTGTGGTAGTGGAAGTGGAATAGGGTGGGAGTGGAAGGGGGACTAGTCGCCCTCCAATCACTTTCGACTATTAAAAAGGACGTCAATCCTTTCTATTTTCAATCGAATGAGCCCTTTTCGAAGTTCCCACGACAACTCCTTCGGTACGAAGTGCCCTGGTCTAAGCAACGACAACAACAAAAAATAATACATTATACCCACATAGATCTTTACTATAAAAATTTAAAGCCTTCCAATAACTTTCGACTATTAAAAGGGCACTAGGCCTTTCGATTTCTAATCAAATGAGCACTTTTGGAAATGACAACGCTTTCTATAAACACCTTATATGCCCCCAGGGCATAAATTACAACCGTTACCCTAAGGTCATTCTCAAAGACCTAATTTCCGGAAATTTCCGGAACTTTATACTAGTAGACTAAGAGGTACCATTTTGCTTACGCCCCCGTACCAAACAGGTTTCTGGTAGTCCTATTCTACAGGTCATTACACCTTTTCCAAGAGATTTACGCAATACCGGTCCTATAGCTAATACTTCTACGACGCTGATTAAGGACAAGTTTTTCTGACGTACAGACAGGTTTTTTTTTTGTTTAGCATTTGCAAAAAAGGGGTAAATAGTGATTGGAAAATTTTTTAATGCTTTTACAATCGGAGATGTTTGATTAACCTTTGCAAAAAAAGGGGTAATGGGATTTGCGAATTGGAGGTAATAATTTATTTTAGTAAAGGAGGGGGAGTCAATTTTGGAGGTATAACAAGTACCATTCATTACGATCATAGCTCTATGTTGGCTCGTTTTAAATACTTCAGCTTGTCTATTCATTTGTGTTAAATAAAAATCTTGAATCTGGAAAATGAAAAAATAAGTATTTAAACAAAATGTACGATGCTGCTAATTAAAGAATAGTAGGCTACACTCAGAATTGTTTGCATGAGGGTTCAGTTAAAGACGTTCCCTTCGTTCCCCCATTTCTGAGGGACAGGGGAGGGTAGGAGAGGGGGAGGGGGAGTCAATTTTGGAGGTATAACAAGTACCATTCATTGCGATCATAGCTCTATATTGGCTCGTTTTAAATACTTCAGCTTGTCTATTCATTTGTGTTAAATAAAAATCTTGAATCTGGAACATGAAAAAATAAGTATTTAAACAAAATGTACGATGCTGCTAATTAAAGAATAGTAGGCTACACTCAGAATTGTTTGCATGAGGGTTCAGTTAAAGACGTTCCCTTCGTTTCCCCCATTTCTGAGGGGCAAGGGAGAGTAGGAGAGGGGGAGGGGGAGTCAATTTTGGAGGTATAACAAGTACCATTCATTGCGATCATAGCTCTATGTTGGCTCGTTTTTAAATACTTCAGCTTGTCTATTCATTTGTGTTAAATAAAAATCTTGAATCTGGAAAATGAAAAAATAAGTATTTAAACAAAATGTACGATGCTGCTAATTAAAGAATAGTAGGCTACACTCAGAATTGTTTGCATGAGGGTTCATTTAAAGATGGTTCACTTGCACGAGGGTTCAGATGCATGGGGGTTCAGTTGCTTGGGGTTCAGTTACACGAGGATTCAGTTACAATGGAACCCACACAAAAACAATGGGGACACACACAAAAGCCAAATTAGCCCAGTGGCCTATGAGAAATCTCAGTAGCACGGGGGTTCAGTTGTACAGGGTTTCGGTTATACATGGGTTCAGTTACATGGAGGGTTCAGTTGCACGAGGGTTCAGTTAAATGGGATATAGTTACACAGGGGTTTAGTTAAATTGGGTTGAGTTGCACGAGGGTTCAGTAGCACGAGGGTTCAGTAGCATGGGGATTCAGTTGTACAGGGTTTCGGCTATACAGGAGTTTAGTTGCATGGAGAGTTCAGTTGCACGAGGGTTCAGTTAAAGGGGATATAGTTACACAGGGGTTTAGTTAAATTGGATCGAGTTGCACGAGGGTTCAGTAGCACGAGGGTTCAGTAACACGGGGGTTCAGTTGTACAGGGTTTCGGTTATACAGGGGTTCAGTTACAAGGAGGGTTCAGTTGCACGGGGGTTGAGTTAAATGGGTCTTGAGTTCCACGAGAGTCGACTATAAATAAACCTTTTGCGTCTTTCTGAACTTTCAGTGAGAGGTGGGGGTAAGTATTGAGTTTAAATAATTCTAAGAGGAATTGAGTTTTTCTTTCATTGAAATGCAAGAGTTGGATTATTTCAGTAATGCTTTGTCGTGGTTTAGTTTGTCACAGTTACATTCTCTTGATCTTTCCAAAGTTCACTTTGATTTTATTTCATTGATTCTTTTTGTTTGCATGTCCGGGTTGATGTTTTGCAAGTCCAAGTTGGGTTTTCAGACCTAGGTTTTTTAGATTTTCGTGTGTGTTTGACTCCTGGGGATTTATTATTTGAGAAGTTAACTTTAGTATTTTGTAGTTTTACGTGCCTGAAATCATGAATTAGAATAGTTAATTTAGCTGTTTGGGTTTTCAGACCTAGTTGTTTTTTTTTTTTTTTTTTTTTTTTTTTTTTTTTTTTTTTTTTTTTTTTTTTTTTTTTTTTAGATTTTCGTGGGCGTTAGGTTCCTGGGACTTATTATTTGAGAAGTTAACTTTAGTATTTCGTATTTGACGTGCCTACTTAGGTAATAATGGAACATTTAGTATTTTTTCTAATGTAAGTGTTTTTCTTAAGAATTCCCACTTGAGGTTTTATGACTCCTCCCCACAATGAATTCAGATGGTTTTAGGACTCATCTCACTAGCCATAACTCCATTCAACCTTGAGCGAAGGTATAAAAGTTTGATGAAGTATTTCTCTACTTAACAACTACATTAATAGCCTCCAAGATGATTTTTTTTTTCCAAAAAATATGTTAATACGTTTAAGCAATAAATATCTTTAAGCTTAACCCGTCTTTATTCTTTAGAATAGTTTTATTCATTTCATTAAATTATGAAGAAATTGTAAGTAAGTAACAATAGCTTTCTTGAATTCGCTTCCTGGACACAATACAGATATTTAATTCAAGAAATCATAATAAAATCGCAAGTAAGTAATAAAGTCTTTATTGTTTTCACCTATTGGATACACAATACTGAAATTTCATTCAAGAAATTATGAAAAAATTCTCAGTAAGTAACAATTTCTTTCTTGAAGTCAACTCTTGGATACACAATACGGAAATTTCATTTAATAAATTATGAAAAAATTGTAAGCAAGTAACAAACTCTTTCCTGAAGTCACCTCTTGGATACACAATGCAGAAACTTCATTTAAGAAACTATGAAAAAATTGTAAGTGTTCGCTTCCTGGGCACAATACAGATATTTAATTCAAGAAATCATAATAAAATCGCAAGTAAGTAATAAAGTCTTTATTGTTTTCACCTATTGGATACACAATACTGAAATTTCATTCAAGAAATTATGAAGGAATTTTAAATAGGTAACACACTCATTCTTGAAGTCACCTCTTGTATACACAATGCAGAAATTTCACTTAAGAAATTATCAAAAATTGTAAGTAAGTAGCAAATTCTTTCTTGAATTCACCTCCTGGATAAATCGCAAGTAAGTAATAAAGTCTTTATTGTTTTCACCTATTGGATACACAATACTGAAATTTCATTTAAGAAATTATGAAGGAATTGTAAATAGGTAACACACTCATGTTACCTCATGGATACACAATGCAGAAATTTCATTTAAGAAATTATCAAAAATTGTAAGTAAGCAGCGAATTCTTTCTTGAATTCGCCTCCTGGGTAAATAAACAAGACAGTTAATTAAAGAAATTATGAAAAAAATGTAAGTAAGTAGCAAATTCTTTCTTGAATTCACCTGCTGGATAAACAAAAAAAGACATTTCGTTCAAGAAATTATGACAAAATTCCAAGTAAGTAACAAACTCTTTATTGTTTTCATGACTTGGATACACGATGTAGAAATTTAATTCAAGAAATTATGAAAAAATTCTCAGTAAGTAACAATTTCTTTCTTGAAGTCAACTCTTGGATACACAATACGGAAATTTCATTCAATAAATTATGAAAAAATTGTAAGCAAGTAACAAACTCTTTCCTGAAGTCACCTCTTGGATACACAATGCAGAAACTTCATTTAAGAAACTATGAAAAAATTGTAAGTAAGTAACAAATTCTTTCTTGAAGTCACCTCTTGGATACACAATACAGAAATTTCATTAAAGAAATTATGAAAAAATTGTAAGTAAGTAGCAAATTCTTTCTTGAATTCACCTGTTGGATAAACAAAAAGACATTTCGTTCAAGAAATTATGACAAAATTCTAAGTAAGTAAGTAAGTAACAAAATTGTAAGCAAGTAACAAACTCTTTCCTGAAGTCACTTCGTTCAAGAAATTATGAGACAATTCCAAGTAAGTAACAAACTCTTTATTGTTTTCACGACTTAGATACACGATGTAGAAATTTAATTCAAGAAATTATAAAAAAAAGGAAAGTAAGTAACAAACTCTTTATTGATTTCACCTCTTGGATACAAAAAAAGACAATTCATTCAAGAAATTATGACAAAATTCTAAGTAAGTAAAAAACTCATTCTTGAATTCGCCGTTTACATGCACAATACAGAAATTTCATTCTATGGGACCTCTACACGTGATTAATCACGTTTTGAAACTACATGCTATTTGCTTGCCTTTCCTTGGCACCTTTCCAAACGAGCGGGGATTCCCCACTGGTTCCTACACATTGCAAAAAAGTGGCCAGTACGAAAACTCCACGTTTTCAACCAGACTGGTTTTTTAGACAACACCAATAAAATATGCAAAGTCGACATAGCTTTATTTCATTTTTTCAAGGTTAATTTAGACGAGGTTACGTTACGTGTGGAATTTTCTCATAATTTCTTGAACGAAGTGACTTCAGGAAAGAGTTTGTTACTTGCTTACAATTTTTTCATAATTTCTTAAATGAAATTTCCGTATTGTGTATCCAAGAGTTGACTTCAAGAAAGAAATTGTTACTTACTGAGAATTTTTTCATAATTTCTTGAATCAAATTTCTACATCGTGTATCTAAGTCATGAAATTCTTGAATGAAATTTCCGTATTGTGTATCCATGAGTTGACTTCAAGAAAGAAATTGTTACTTACTGAGAATTTTTTCATAATTTCTTGAATTAAATTTCTACATCGTGTGGCTAAGTGAAAATTGTTTGTGATAAAGAGAAAAAACAAAAAGTTACTTACTTGCGATTTTTTCATAATTTCTTGAATGAAGTATCTGTACTGTATATCCAAGAGGTGAAAATAAAAAGAGTTTGTTACTTACTTTCAAATATTTTCATAATTTCTTGAATGAAATTTCCGTATTGTGTATCCAAGAGTTGACTTCAAGAAAGAAATTGTTGCTTACTGAGAATTTCTTCATAATTTCTTGAATTAATTTCTACATCGTATATCTAAGTCGTGAAAACAATTAAGAGTTTGTTACTTACTTAGAATTTTGTCATAATTTCTTGAACGAAATTCAAGAAAGAAATTGTTACTTACTGAGAATTTTTTCATAATTTCTTGAATCAAATTTCTACATCGTGTATCTAAGTCATGAAATTCTTGAATGAAATTTCCGTATTGTGTATCCAAGAGTTGACTTCAAGAAAGAAATTGTTACTTACTGAGAATTTTTTCATAATTTCTTGAATTAAATTTCTACATCGTGTGGCTAAGTGAAAATTGTTTGTGATAAAGAGAAAAAAAAGTTACTTACTTGCGATTTTTTCATAATTTCTTGAATGAAGTATCTGTACTGTATATCTAAGAGGTGAAAACAAAAAGAGTTTGTTACTTACTTACAAATATTTTCATAATTTCTTGAATGAAATTTCTGTATTGTGTATCCAAGGGTTGACTTCAAGAAAGAAATTGTTACTTACTGAGAATTTCTTCATAATTTCTTGAATTAAATTTCTACATCGTATATCTAAGTCGTGAAAACAATTAAGAGTTTGTTACTTACTTAGAATTTTGTCATAATTTCTTGAACGAAATGTCTTTTTGTTATGAAAAAAAGAAATTGTTACTTACTGAGAATTTTTTCATAATTTCTTGAATCAAATTTCTACATCGTGTATCTAAGTCATGAAATTCTTGAATGAAATTTCCGTATTGTGTATCCATGAGTTGACTTCAAGAAAGAAATTGTTACTAACTGAGAATTTTTTCATAATTTCTTGAATTAAATTTCTACATCGTGTGGCTAAGTGAAAATTGTTTGTAATAAAGAGGAAAAAAGATTACTTACTTGCGATTTTTCATAATTTCTTGAATGAAGTATCTGTACTGTATCTCCAAGAGGTGAAAACAAAAAGAGTTTGTTACTTACTTACAAATATTTTCATAATTTCTTGAATGAAATTTCCGTATTAGTGTATCCAAGAGTTGACTTCAAGAAAGAAATTGTTACTTACTGAGAATTTCTTCATAATTTCTTGAATTAAATTTCTACATCGTATATCTAAGTCGTGAAAACAATTAAGAGTTTGCTACTTACTTAGAATTTTGTCATAATTTCTTGAAAGAAATTCAAGAAAGAAATTGTTACTTACTGAGAATTTTTTCATAATTTCTTGAATCAAATTTCTACATCGTATATCTAAGTCATGAAATTCTTGAATGAAATTTCCGTATTGTGTATCCAAGAGTTGACTTGAAGAAAGAAATTGTTACTTACTGAGATTTTTTCATAATTTCTTGAATTAAATTTCTACATCGTGTGGCTAAGTGAAAATTGTTTGTGATAAAGAGAAAAAAAAAGTTACTTACTTGCGATTTTTTCATAATTTCTTGAATGAAGTATCTGTACTGTATATCCAAGAGGTGAAAACAAAAAGAGTTTGTTACTTACTTACAAATATTTTCATAATTTCTTGAATGAAATTTCCGTATTGTGTATCCAAGAGTTGACTTCAAGAAAGAAATTGTTACTTACTGAGAATTTCTTCATAATTTCTTGAATTAAATTTCTACATCGTATATCTAAGTCGTGAAAACAATTAAGAGTTTGTTACTTACTTAGAATTTTGTCATAATTTCTTGAACGAAATGTCTTTTTGTTTATCCAGCAGGTGAATTCAAGAAAGAATTTTCATAATTTCTTTAATGAAATTTCTGTATTGTGTATCCAAGAGGTGACTTCAAGAAAGAATTTGTTACTTACTTACAATTTTTTCATAGTTTCTTAAATGAAGTTTCTGCATTGTGTATCCAAGAGGTGACTTCAGGAAAGAGTTTGTTACTTGCTTACAATTTTTCATAATTTCTTAAATGAAATTTCCGTATTGTGTATCCAAGAGTTGACTTCAAGAAAGAAATTGTTACTTACTGAGAATTTTTTCATAATTTCTTGAATTAAATTTCTACATCGTGTATCTAAGTCATGAAAACAATAAAGAGTTTGTTACTTACTTGGAATTTTGTCATAATTTCTTGAACGAAATGTCTTTTTTTGTTTATCCAGCAGGTGAATTCAAGAAAGAATTTGCTACTTACTTACATTTTTTTCATAATTTCTTTAATGAACTGTCTTGTTTATTTACCCAGGAGGCGAATTCAAGAAAGAATTTGCTACTTACTTACAATTTTTGATAATTTCTTAAATGAAATTTCTGCATTGTGTATCCATGAGGTAACATGAGTGTGTTACCTATTTACAATTCCTTCATAATTTCTTGAATGAAATTTCAGTATTGTGTATCCAATAGGTGAAAACAATAAAGACTTTATTACTTACTTGCGATTTATCCAGGAGGCGAATTCAAGAAAGAATTTGCTACTTACTTACAATTTTTGATAATTTCTTAAGTGAAATTTCTGCATTGTGTATACAAGAGGTGACTTCAAGAATGAGTGTGTTACCTATTTAAAATTCTTTAATAATTTCTTGAATGAAATTTCAGTATTGTGTGTCCAATAGGTGAAAACAATAAAGACTTTATTACTTACTTGCGATTTTATTATGATTTCTTGAATTAAATATCTGTATTGTGTCCAGGAAGCGAAAACTTACAATTTTTTCATAGTTTCCTAAATGAAGTTTCTGCATTGTGTATCCAAGAGGTGACTTCAGGAAAGAGTTTGTTACTTGCTTACAATTTTTTCATAATTTATTAAATAGAATTTCCGTATTGTGTATCCAAGAGTTGACTTCAAGAAAGAAATTGTTACTTACTGAGAATTTTTTCATAATTTCTTGAATGAAATTTCAGTATTGTGTATCCAATAGGTGAAAACAATAAAGACTTTATTACTTACTTGCGATTTTATTATGATTTCTTGAATTAAATATCTGTATTGTGTGCAGGAAGCGAATCCAAGAAAGCTATTGTTACTTACTTACAATTTCTTCATAATTTAATGAAATGAATAAAACTATTCTAAAGAATAAAGACGGGTTAAGCTTAAAGATATTTATTGCTTAAACGTATTAACATATTTTTTTGAGAAAAAAATCATCTTGGAGGCTATTAATGTAGTTGTTAAGTAGAGAAATACTTCATCAAACTTTTATACCTTCGCTCAAGGTTGATTGGAGTTATGGCTAGTGAGATGAGTCCTAAAACCATCTGAATTCATTGTGGGGAGGAGTCATAAAACCTCAAGTGGGAATTTCTTAAGAAAAACACTTACATTAGAAAAAATACTAAATGTTCCATTATTACCTAAGTAGGCACGTCAAATACGAAATACTAAAGTTAACTTCTCAAATAATAAGTCCCAGGAACCTAACGCCACCGAAAATCTAAAAAAAAAAAAAAAAAAAAAAAAAAAAAAAAAAAAAAAAAAAAAAAAAAAAAAAAAACTAGGTCTGAAAACCCAAACAGCTAAATTAACTATTCTAATTCATGATTTCAGGCACGTAAAACTACAAAATACTAAAGTTAACTTCTCAAATAATAAATCCCCAGGAGTCAAACACACACGAAAATCTAAAAAACCTAGGTCTGAAAACCCAACTTGGACTTGCAAACATCAACCCGGACATGCAAACAAAACGAATCAATGAAATAAAATCAAAGTGAACTTTGAAAGATCAAGAGAATGTAACTGTGACAAGCTAAACCACGACAAAGCATTACTGAAATAATCCAACTCTTGCATTTCAATGAAAGAAAAACTCAATTCCTCTTAGAATTATTTAAACTAAATACTTACCCCCACCTCTCACTGAAAGTTCAGAAAGACGCAAAAGGTTTATTTATAGTCGACTTTCGTGGAGCTCAAGACCCATTTAACTCAACCCCCGTGCAACTGAACCCTCCTTGTAACTGAACCCCTGTATAACCGAAAACCTGTACAACTGAACCCCCGTGTTACTGAACCCTCGTGCTACTGAACCCTTGTGCAACTCGATCCAATTTAACTAAATCCCTGTGTAACTATATCCCCTTTAACTGAACCCTCGTGCAACTGAACTCTCCATGTAACTAAACTCCTGTATAGCCGAAACCCTGTACAACTGAATCCCCATGCTACTGAACCCTCGTGCTACTGAACCCTCGTGCAACTCAACCCAATTTAACTAAACCCCTGTGTAACTATATCCCATTTAACTGAACCCTCGTGCAACTGAACCCTCCATGTAACTGAACCCATGTATAACCGAAACCCTGTACAACTGAACCCCCGTGCTACTGAGATTTCTCATAGGCCCCTGGGCTAATTTGGCTTTTGTGTGTGTCCCCATTGTTTTTGTGTGGGTTCCATTGTAACTGAATCCTCGTGTAACTGAACCCCAAGCAACTGAACCCCCATGCATCTGAACCCTCGTGCAAGTGAACCATCTTTAAATGACCCCTCATGCAAACAATTCTGAGTGTAGCCTACTATTCTTTAATTAGCAGCATCGTACATTTTGTTTAAATACTTATTTTTTCATTTTCCAGATTCAAGATTTTTATTTAACACAAATGAATAGACAAGCTGAAGTATTTAAAACGAGCCAACATAGAGCTATGATCGCAATGAACGGTACTTGTTATACCTCCAAAATTGACTCCCCCTCCCCCTCTCCTACTCTCCCTTGCCCCTCAGAAATGGGGGAACGAAGGGAACGTCTTTAACTGAACCCTCATGCAAACAATTCTGAGTGTAGCCTACTATTCTTTAATTAGCAGCATCGTACATTTTGTTTAAATACTTATTTTTTCATTTTCCAGATTCAAGATTTTTATTTAACACAAATGAATAGACAAGCTGAAGTATTTAAAACGAGCCAATATAGAGCTATGATCGCAATGAATGGTACTTATTATACCTCAAAATTGACTCCCCCTCCTCCTCTCCTACCCTCCCCTGTCCCTCAGAAATGGGGGAACGAAGGGAACGTCTTTAACTGAACCCTCATGCAAACAATTCTGAGTGTAGCCTACTATTCTTTAATTAGCAGCATCGTACATTTTGTTTAAATACTTATTTTTTCATTTTCCAGATTCAAGATTTTTATTTAACACAAATGAATAGACAAGCTGAAGTATTTAAAACGAGCCAACATAGAGCTATGATCGTAATGAATGGTACTTGTTATACCTCCAAAATTGACTCCCCCTCCTTTACTAAAATAAATTATTACCTCCAATTCGCAAATCCCATTACCCCTTTTTTTGCAAAGGTTAATCAAACATCTCCGATTGTAAAAGCTTTAAAAAATTTTCCAATCACTAATTACCCCTTTTTTGCAAATGCTAAACAAAAAAAAAAACCTGTCTGTACGTCAGAAAAACTTGTCCTTAATCAGCGTCGTAGAAGTATTAACTATAGGACCGGTATTGCGTAAATCTCTTGGAAAAGGTGTAATGACCTGTAGAATAGGACTACCAGAAACCTGTTTGGTACGGGGGCGTAAGCAAAATTGTACCTCTTAGTCTACTTATACTACGTTGAACAAAATGATTATCTGAAAATTTGATTGGTTGTGTTTGGAGGAATGGTGGGCGTGAGTATGAGTTTATTTACGCTCCAATCCCTTTTTACTATTACAAAGGGTACAAGCCCTCTCAATTTCGATTTGAATGAACCCCTTTTGAAGTTTTACGATAACTCTATCTATAAAATTTTTTATGCCCCCAGGGCATAAACTACAACATTTGCCCTTGGGGCTCTCAGGGGTTTGTCATCCTTAAATACATAATTTCCAGAACTTTTAACTATGTTGAACAAAATAGCTATCTCTAAACTTTGATTGAATGCTGGAAATGGTGGGCATAAGAGGGGGGTTAATTACTCTCCACTCACTTTCGACTAGTAAAAAGGGCAATTTTAATTTCCAATCAAATGAGCCCATTTTTGAAATTTCTATAATAACTTTCGGTATAAACTTTAATGCCCCCAGGGCATAACTTGAAACCCTTGCCCTAAGGACTTGCCCTAAGGGGGACCGTCCTAAAAAACATAATTTCTATCTGGAAATCAACTACGCTGAACACAATGTCTATCTCAAAATTTTGATTGTATGTGTTTCGGGAAATGGTGGGAGTGGAAGGGGTGTTATTCAACTTCCAATCACTTTTGGCTATTAAAAAGGGCACAAGCCACTCCAATTTCCAATTGAATGAGCGCTTTTCGAAGTTTCCACGACAACTTCTTCGATATGAAGTGCCCTACTCTAAAGAAACAAATTAATAAATAATACATTGTGCCAACATCGTTCTTATATGCCCCAGGGCATAACTTAAAACCCTTGCCCTGAGGACTGTGGGGGAGTGTCCTCCTCTTTACCTAGTCCCCGTTTTTTGTCTCGTTCTTGAGTGTCCCCGTTCTTTACTTAGGCAGTGCGATCGCGCTGCCTATGATTTATGTAACAACTTTCTATATAAACTTTATATGCCCCCAGGGCATTACTTACAACCCTTGCACTGAGGGATCTGAGGGGGTTATCATTCTAAAAGACCTATTTTCTAGAACGTTCAACTAGGTTGAACAAAATAGATATCTCAAAATTTTGATTGGATGTGTTTTGTAAAAGGGTGGGTTTGAGAAGGGCGTTAGTCACTATCCAGTCACTTTCAACTATTAAAAAAGGCATTAGCCCTTTCAATTTCCAATTGAATGATCTCCTTTTGAAGTTTCTACGACAGCGCTTTCAATAAAAACCTTATATGCCCAAGGGCATAACTTACAACCCTTGCGCTAAGGGCTCTGAGGGGTTTATCATCCTAAAAGACCTAATTTCCGGAACTTTCAACTACGTTGAACAAAATGGATATCTCAAAATTTTAATTCGATGTGTTTGGGAAAATGGTGGGCGTAAGAGGGGCGTTATTCGCTATCCAATCACTTTCAACTATTAAAAAAGGCGCTAGCCCCTTCAATTTCCAATTGAATAAGCCCTTTTGAAGTTTCTACGACAACGCTTTCAATTAAAACTTTACATGCCCCCAGGGCCTAACTTAAAACTCTTGCCCTGTGGGATGTGGGGGGAGGGTTCGTCATCCTTAAAGACCTAATTTCCAAAACTTTCAACTACGTTAAATAAAATGGCTATCCAAAAATTTTGATTGTATGTGTTTGGGGAAAAGGTGGGTGTGAGAGGGGGGTTAGTTGCCCTCAAATCACTTTCGAATATTAAAAAGGGTACTAGCCCTTTGAATTTCAAATCGAATGAGCCCTTTTTCAAGTTTATGCGACAAAGATTTCAATAAAAACCTTATATGCCCCCAGGGCATAACTTATAATCCTTGCTCTGAGGGTTGTGGGGGAGTATCCTCCTCAAGAATATGTTTTCTATCTGGAAATCAACTACGCTGAACAAAATACGTATATCAAAATTTTGATTGGATGTGTCTGGGGAAATAATTGGCGTTGGGGGGGGCTAGTTGCCCTCCAATCACTTTCGACTATTAAGAAGGGCACTAGCTCTTTGAATTTCCAATCGAATGAGTAGATTTTTGAAGTTTTTACGACAATGCTTTCTATAAAAACCTTATACGCCTCCAGGGCATAACTTCAAACGCTTGCCCTGAGGTTTGCTGGGGAGTGTACTCCTAAAAAACATATTTTCTATTTGGAAATCAACTACGCTGAACAAACTGGCTATCTCAAAATTTTGATTGGATGTGTTTGGGGGAATGATTGGCATGGGGAGGGGGGCTAGTTGCCCTCCAATCACTTTCAACTATTAAAAAGGGTACTAGCCCTTTTAATTTCCAATCGAATGAGCCTGTCTTGAAGTTTCTACGACAACGCCTTCTATAAAAACCTTATATGCCCCCAGGGCATAACTTAAAACCCTTGCCCTGAGGGTTGTGGGGGAGTGTCCTCCTCAAAAACATATTTTCTATCTGGAAATCAACTATGCTGAACAAAATGGCCAAAAAATATTTTGATTTGGTGTGATTGGGGGAATGATGGGCGTGGGGGTTGCCCTCCAATTACTTTTGACTATTAAAAAGGGCACTAGCCATTCCAATTTCCCATCGAATGAGCCCTTTTCGAAGTTTTTACGACAAATGCTTCGATACGAAGTGCCCGGGTATGGATAAAAAAAAACAAACCAAAAACACATTGTGACCACATCGTTCTTTACTTAGGCAGCGCTAGCACGCTGCCTTCGATAATAATGTCTGGTCGTTTTGAGGTTGAGTTATTGTAGGCTTCTATTTCTACTGATCTTAAGTTTAATATGGCCTTTACTTTTCTTTAAAAAAAACTTTCTGTTTCGTGAAGTTTTTGTAGTATATATATATATATATATATATATATATATATATATATATATATATATATAATATATATATATATATATATATATATAATATATATATATATATATATATATATATATATATATATATATTATATATATATATATATATATATATATATATATATATATATATATATATATATATATATATATATAAGTAGTAAGCATGTATAAGGTACAGAACTAGATGGTATAAAGCGACCAATCCCTCTATATTATGGACCTACAACGCGAGCTAACACGTTATATTTGGAACTAGATATTCAGGGACGAGATTGTATAATGCAAGCACACAGGTTTCTGAGACAACACCTATTTTCTGGACAATTGCCTTTAGTCAAGACTGGTTTGCTTAGTAATACGTCGATGCTAATTAAAGAATAGGATACTACACTCAGATTGATTTAAGTTGAAAGTTATAACAGAGCGTAAACTAACTCAATTTTGCCGGAAAAGGTATAGCACTTGCATAACTAACTCAATTTGCGAAAAAATGTATAGCACTTGCATAACTAACTAAATTTACGAAAAAAGGTATATCATTTGCGAATTGGACTGTATGAATTATCTTAATTGGTGATTGAATAATAAGGGGCGAAAGAGGTATAGCATTTGTGAATTGGACTCTAAGAATGATCTTAATTGGTGATTGAATAATAGGGGTGAGAATGATCTTAATTGCTGATTGGATTGTATGAAGATGCTAAAAAAGGGTTAAAATAATTACCAGTTAAGGTAAGCCCGAAGGGGTTGTTAACTCAGGCAATTTATTATAAATTTGGAGTAGCATCAATCTATGGAAATCTTTAACGATGAAAAGATGACCTTGTGAGTTGACCTAGATTTACATCTCCGATGTGTTCGGTATAATACACAAGTACCGTTGTGAACAGTGTCGTCAATATAAAATATGCTCTAACATTATAGTATACTAAAAAGTTTATACTAATAGAGATGTAGATGCCAAGAAAGGAATTTTAATAAAGAAACTCAGAACAATCCTTTGAAATCCTTGGAAATCAAGTAGTGAGGTGATTATGAGTATGAACCATCAAGGACCGTAAGCACCATTGACCCTAACCACCAAGAACCTCAACCTCAGAAGCCTCCCATACCCCCAACCTCCAAGGGTCCACTCCCCCAACTTTTTGACCCCCCATTTTTTATATACTTTTTTAAATTTTTTTTTGAAATTTTGAAATTTTTTTTAATATGGTATTTTTTCAACTTTTTTATATCTCTTAGAATGACACGAAACATACTTAAAACATAAAAAATCACATTTAATATTTTCCAAATTCAAAATGAGAATGATATAGAAATGTTAGTCGTGAATTTTACTATTAGAAAAATATTGTTTCTAGTAGCACTTTTTTTGGACTAATTTTTTTTGACTGGAATTATTCAATTTTTTTTATCGACATCATTTTTCGGATACGTCGGATCAAATAGAAATATATCAGATTAAATAGATTCTGTATCAGCATCTATTGTCAGATACATGGGATAACATTGACAAAATCTAAGTGTCAGAGTGAATAAATTTTTTTTTATCAACATCTTTTGTCAGATACATCGGATAAAATTGATAAAATCTAAGAATCAGAACGAATAGATTCTTTATCAACATCCTTTGCCGGATATGTCGGTTAACATTATCAAAACCCAAGTGTCAGAGTGACCAAATTCTGTATCAACATCTATTGTAAGATACATGGGATAACATTGACAAAATCTAAGTATCAGAGTGAATTTTTTTTTATAAGCATCTTTATCGGATACAACGGATAAAATTGAAAAAAATCTAAGCATTAAAGTGAATAAATTTTTCACAAAATCTAAGTTTCAGAGTCAATAAATTCATTATCATCCTCATTTCTCAGAAACATCGGATAAAATTGACAAAATCTAAGCGTCAGAGTGAATAAATTTTTTTATATCAACATCTTTTGTCAGATACATCGGATAAAATTGACAAAATCTAAGTATCAGAACGAATAGATTCTTTATCAACATCCTTTGCCGGATATGTCGGTTAACATTATCAAAACCTAAGTGTCATAGTGATCAAATTCTGTATCAACATCTATTATCAGATTTATCAATATCATTTGCCAGATACGTTTGATAGTGTCAGAGTGAATAAATTCTTTATCATTATCTTTTGTCAGATATGATTGATAAAATAGAGATAATCTAGGCATCAGAGTGAATAAACTCTTTATCGATGTCTTTTGCCAGATACGTTTGATAACACTGACCAAATCTAAGTATCATAGTGAATAAATTCTATATCAACTTCTTTGTCCGATACATCATATAACATTCACAAAATCTAAGTATCAGAATGAATAAAGTCTTTATCAGCATGATTTGTCAGATGTGCTTGATACAATTGAGAAAATCTAAGTATCAGAGTGAATAAACTCTTTATCGATGTCTTTTGCCAGATACGTTTTATAACACTAACCAAGTCTAAGTATCATAGTGAATAAATCCTATATCAACGCCTTTCTCGGATATATCAGATAACATTCACATAATCTAAGTATCAAGGTGAATAAATTCTTTTTCAACATGCTTTGTCAGTAATCCCTGATAAAATTGAGAAAATCTAAGTATCAGAGTTAATAAATTCTTTATCAATTTCTTTTGACACATATGTTTGATAATACTGACACAATTTAAGTATCAAATTGAACAAAATCTTTATTAACATTCTTTATCGATCTAATTTGGCAGATACGTCGGATAACATTGACAAAATCTATGTGTTAGAATGAATAAATTCTTTATCATCATCCGTTGTTGGATATGTCATTATGAAAAAATTGTAAGCAAGTAACAAGCTCTTTCTTGAATTCACCTCTTGGATACACAATACAGAAACATCGAGACTAAAACAAATACAACTATACAGATTCACACATACAAACCGACAAAGACAAGCGCTGGGATAAGCGAACACCCGCCCAGACACATAGGCAAAAAGAGTGAGAGAGATAAAAACACGTGAAAAACATATAGATTCAGACATATAACTAACAAAGACAGGCATTGAGATAAGCAAACACCTGCCCTGACATATAGGCCCAGAAAGGGAAAGAGACAAAACCAAATATAAATATATACATTCAATCATACAAACTGACAAAGACTGAGAGTGGAACAAGCAGGCAAACACCAAGAAACACTGGTTTAGAGAGTGAGAGAGACAAAACACATACAAATATATAGATTCAGACATACGTAGTGACAAAGACAGGCACAGAAAGAACCAAGCCCATAGCCAGATTCACAAGCAAAGAGAGTGAGAGAGTCAAAAAACGCATATAAATACATAGATTTAGACATACAAACTGACCAAGTCAGGCAATGGGAGAAGCAAACATCCGCCCAGACACATAGGCAACGAGAGTGAGAAAGAGATACAAACACACGCAAATATATAGATTTTGAAAAACAAACCAACAAAGACAGACACTGGGAGAAGCAAAACACATACCCAGATTCATAAGCAAAGAGAGTGAGTTTGTCAAAAACGCATACAAATACATAGATTTAGACATACAAACCGACAAAGACAGGCACTGGGAGAAGCAAATATCCGCTAAAACACATAGGCAAAGAGATTGAGAGAGATAAAAACACATGCAAATATATAAATTTTCATATACAAACCAACAAAGACAGGCATTGAGATAATCAAACATCCGCCCAGACACACAAGCAAAGGAAGTGAGAGAGACAAAAACACATACAGATATATAGATTCAGACACACAAACCGACAAGAGAGGCACTGAGATAAGCAAACATCCGCCCAGACACATAGGTAAAGAGAGTGAGAGAGGCAAAAACAAATACAACTATATAGATTCAGAAATACAAACCGACAAAGACAGCACTGGGAGAAGCAGGCACCCACCCAGACCCACTGGTTTAGAGAGTGAAAGAGACAAAAACACATACAAATATATGGATTCAGACATACATAGTGACAAAGACAGGCACTGAGAGAAGCAAGCACATAGCCAGATTCACAAGCAAAGAGAGTGAGAGAGTCAAAAAACAAATATAAATACATAGATTTAGACATACAAACCGACAAAGACAGACTCTGAGAGAAGCAAACACATACCCAGATTCATAAGCAAAGAGATTGAGAGAGTCAAAAACGCATAAAAATACATAGATTTAGACATACAAACCGACAAAGACAGGCACTGGGAGAAGCAAACATCCGCCCAGACACATAGGGAAAGAGAGTGAGAGAGACAAAAACACATACAAATATATAGATTTTAAGATACAAACGAACAAGGACACTGAGAGAGGCAAACACTTACCCAGAATCACAAGCAAAGAGAGTGAGAGAGTCAGAAAACGCATACAAATACATAAATGTAGACACACAAACCGACAAAGACAGGCACTGGGAGAAGCAAACATCCGCCCAGACACATAGGCAAAGAGAGTGAGAGAAATAAAAAACACATATAAATATATAGATTCAGACATACAAACCAACAAAGACAGACATTGAGATAAGCAAACACCCGCCCAGACATACAAGCAAAGAAAGTGAGAGAGACAAAAACCCATACGAATATATAGATTCAGACATAAAAACCAACAAAGACAGGCACTGGGACACGCCAACATCCGCCCACACACAGGCAAAGAGAGTGAAAGTATAGATTCAGACGTAAAAACCGACAAAGACAGGCCCTGAGAGAAGCAAACACCCACCCAGATTCACAAGCAAAGAGATTGAAAGAGTCAAAAATGCTTAAAAATACATAGATTCAGACATACAAACCGACATAGACAGGCACTGACAGAAGCAAGTACATACCCAGATTCACAAGTAAAGAGAGTGAGAGAAGCAAAAAACGCATGCAAATACATAGATTTAGACATACAAACTGACAAAGACAGGCACTGGGAGAAGCAAACATCCGCCCAGACACATAGGCAAAGAGAGTGAGAGAAATAAAAAAACACATATAAATATATAGATTCAGACATACAAACCAACAAAAACAGACATTGAGATAAGCAAACACCCGCCCAGACATACAAGCAAGGAAAGTGAGAGAGACAAAAACACATACGAATATATAGATTCAGACATAAACACCAACAAAGCCAGGCACTGGGACACGCAAACATCCACCCACACACAGGCAAAGAGAGTGAAAGTATAGATTCAGACGTAAAAACCGACAGAGACAGGCACCGAGAGAAGCAAACACCCATCCAGATTCACAAGCAAAGAGAGTGAAAGAGTCAAAAATGCATAAAAATACATAGATTCAGACATACAAACCTACAAGAGAGGTAGAGAGTGTGAGAGAAAAAAAACATACAAATATATGGATTCAGACATACATACCGACATAGACAGGCACTGACAGAAGCGAGTACATACCCAGATTCACAAGCAAAGAGAGTGAGAGAAGCGAAAAACGCAGACAAATACATAGATTTGGACATACAAACCGACAAAGACAGGCACTGGGAGAAGCAAACATCCGCCCAGACACATAGGCAAAGAGAGTGACAGAGATAAAAACACATGCAAATATATAGATTCAGATGTACAAACGGACAAAGACAGACATTGAGAGAAGCAAACACTTACCCAGGTTCACAAGCAAAGAGAGTGAGAGAGTCAAAAAACTTATTCAAATACATAGATTTAGACATACAAACCGACCAAGACAGGCACTGGGAGAAGCAAATATCCACCCAGACACTTAGGCAAAGAGAGTGAGAGAGAGATAAAAACACATGCAAATATATAGATTTTAACATACAAACCAACAAAGACACTGAGAGAGGCAAACACATACCCAGACTCACAAGCAAAGAGACCGGAGAGAGTCAAAAATGCATACAAATACATCAATTTAGACATACAAACCGACAAAGACAGGCACTTGGAGAAGCAAACATCCACCCAGACACATAAGCAAAGAGAGTGAGAGGAGTAAAAAAACACATATAAATATATAGATTCAGACATACAAACCAACAAACACAGATATTGAGATAAGCAAACACCCGCCCAGACACACAAGCAAAGGAAGTGAGAGAGACAAAAACACATACGAATATATTGATTCAGACATAAAAACCAACAAAGACAGGCACTGGGACACGCAAACATACGCCCACACACAGGCAAAGAGAGTGAAAGTATAGATTCAGACTTAAAAACCGACAAAGACAGGCACTGAGAGAAGCAAAGACCCACCCAGATTCACTAGCAAGGAGAGTGAGAGAGTCAAAAACGCATAAAAATACATAGATTCAGACATACAAACCGACAAAGAGAGATAGAGAGTGAGAGAGACAAAAACAAATACAAATATATAGATTCAGACATACATACCGACAAAGACAGGCACTGACAGAAGCAAGAACATACCCAGTTCACAAGCAAAGAGAGTGAGAGAAGCAAAAAGCGCATACCAATACATAGATTTGGACATACAACCCGACAATAACAGGCACTGGGAGAAACAAAATCCGTCCAGACACATAGGTAAAGAGAGTGAGATAGATAAAAACACATGCCAATATATAGATTCAGATATACAAACCGACAAAGACAGACACTGAGAGAAGCAAACACATACCCAGATTAACAAGCAAAGAGATTGAGGGAGTCAAAAAGCGCATACAAATACATAAATTTAGACATACAAACTGACATAGACAGGCACTGGGAGAAGCAAATATTCGCCCAGACACACGGGCAAAGAGAGTGAGAGAGATAAAAAACACATGTAAATATAAAGATTCAAACATACAAACCGACAAAGAGAGGCATTGAGATAAGCAATCACCCGCCCAGACATACAAGCAAAGGAAATGAGAGAGACAAAAACGCATAATATATGTGCGTAATATATATACATGCAATATATGCATGTCTAATATATAGATTCAGACATACAAACCGACAAAGACAGGCACTGAGATAAGCAATTTATTTATTGTTACGTTGAATGTAGGTTAGATCGGATATAGATGGGAGCACACCCTTTCAGACACACAGTCATAGTGAGAGAGAGACATTCAAAAAGTTGGGCTAATTTAGGTTCAAGACGACGTATTTGACAAAAGATGTTGATAAAGAGTTTATTCATTCTGATACATATATTTTGTCAATGTTTTCTGGCGTATTCGACAAATGATGTCGATAAAAAAAGTTGAATAATTTCGAAGTCCAAAAAAAAAATTTTGTCCAAAAAAGAGGGTTACTACAAACAATATTTTTCTAATAGTAAAAGTCACGACTAACATTTCTATATCATTCTCATTTTGAATTTGGAAAATATTAACTGTGACTTTTTTATATTTTAATTATATTTCATGTCATTCTAAGAGATATAAAAAAAAGTTGAAAAAATACCATGTTAAAAAATATAAAAAAAATTCAAAAAACTTCAAAAAAATTATATAAAAAATGGGGGGAGGGGGTCAAAAAGTTGGAGGAAGGGGCCCCTTGGAGGTTGGGGGTATGGGGAGGCTTCTGAAGTTGAGGTCCTTGGTGGTTAGGGTCAATGGTGCCTACGGTCCTTGATGGTTCATACTCATAATGATGTCACTGCTTGATTTCCAAGGATTTCTAAGGATTGTTCTGAATTTCTTTATTAAAATTCTTTTCTTGGCATCTACATTTCTATTAGTATCAACTTTCTAGTATACTATAATGTTAGATCATATTTTATATTGAAAACACTGTTGAAACGGTACTTGTGTATTATACCAAACACATCGGAGAAGTAAAGCTAGGTCAACTCACAAGATCATCTTGTCATCGTTAACCATTTCCATAGATTGATGCTATTCCAAATTTATAATAAATTGCATGAGTTAACAACCCCTTTAGGCTTACCTTAACGGGTAATTAGTTTAACCCTTTTTTAGCATCTTCATACAATCCAATCAGAAATTAAGATCGTTCTCACCCCTATTATTCAATCACCAATTAAGATCATTCTTAGAGTCCAATTAGCAAATGCTATACCTTTTTTCGCCCCCTATTATTAAATCACCAATTAAGATAATTCATACAGTCCAATTCGTAAATGCTATAACTTTTTTCGCAAATCGAGTTAGTTATGCAAGTGCTATACCTTTTTTCGCAAATTGAGTTAGTTATGCAAGTGCTATACTTTTTTCGCAAATTGAGTTAGTTTACGCGAATGTTATAACTTTTAACTTAAATCAATTCTGAGTGTAGCATCCTATTCTTTAATTAGCATCGACGCGTTACTAAGCAAACCAGTCTTGAGTAAAGGCAATTGTCCAAAAAATAGGTGTTGTCTCAGAAACCTGTCTGCTTGCATTATACAATCTCGTTCCTGAATATCTAGTTCCAAATATAACGTGTTTGCTCGCATTCTAGGTCCATAATATAAAGGGATTGGTCACTTTATACCATCTAGTTCTGTACCTTATGCACATATATATATATATATATATATATATATATATATAATATATATATATATATATATATATATATATATATATATATATATATAATATATATATATATATATATATATATATATATATATATATATATATATATATATACAAACCAAAAACACATGCAAATATATAGATTTTCACATACAAACCAAAAAAAGACAGGCATTGAGATAAGCAAACACCCGCCCAGACACACAAGAAAAGGAAATGAGAGAGATAAAAACACATAGAAATATATAGATTCAGACATACAAACTGACAAAGACAGGCACTGAGATAAGTAAACACCCGCCCAAACACATAGGCAAAGAGAGTGAGAGAGACAAAAACAAATACAACTATATAGATTAAGACGTACAAAACGACAAAGATATGCACTGGGAGAAGCAAACATCCGCTCAGACACATATGTAAAGAGAGGGAGAGAGAGAGAGAGACAAAAACACATTCAAACAGATAGATTAAGGCATACAAACCAACAAAGACCGGCACTGGGACACGCAAACATCCGCCCACACACAGGCAAAGAGAGTAAGAGTAAAAATTCGGACAAAAACCGACGAAGACAGGCACTGAGAGAAGCAAACTCATATCCAGATTCACAAGCAAAGAGAGTGGGAGAGTCAAAAACGCATACAAATACATGGATTCAGACATACAAACCGACAAAGAGAGGTAGAGAGTAAGAGAGACAAAAACACATACAAATATATAGATTCAGCCATATATACCGACAAAGACAGGCACTGATAGAAGCAAGCACTTATCCAGATTCACAAGCGAGGAGAGTGAGAGAGTCAAAAACGTATACAAATACATTGATTTAGACATACAAACCGACAAAGACAGGCACTAGTAGAAGCAAACATCCGCCTAGACACATAGGCAAAGACAGTGAGAGCGATAAAAACACATGCAAATATATGGATTCAGACATACAAACCGACAAAGACAGACACTGAGAGAAGCAAACTCATAGCCAGATTCACAAGCAAAGAGAGTGAAAGAGTCAAAAAACGCATACAAATACATAGACTTAGACATACAAACTGACAAAGACAGGCACTGGAAGAAGCAAACATCCGCCCAGACACATAGGCAAAGAGAGTGGGAGAAAGAAAAAACACATACAAATATATAGATTTTAAGATACAAACCAACAAGGACACTGAGAGAGGCAAACACTTACCCAGAATCACAAGCAAAGAGAGTGAGAGAGTCAAAAACGCATACAAATACATAGATTTAGACACACAAACCGACAAAGACAGGCACTGGGAGAAGCAAACATCCGCCCAGACACATAGGCAAAGAGAGTGAGAGAAATAAAAAACACATATAAATATATAGATTCAGACATACAGACCAACAAAGACAGACATTAAGATAAGCAAACACCCGCCCAGACATACAAGCAAAGAAAGTGAGAAAGACAAAAACCCATACGAATATATAGATTCAGACATAAAACCAACAAAGACAGACACTGGGACACGCAAACATCCGCCCACACACAGGCAAAGAGAGTGAAAGTATAGATTCAGACGTAAAAACCGACAAAGACAGGCACTGAGAGAAGCAAACACCCACCCAGATTCACAAGCAAAGAGAGTGAGAGAGTCAAAAACGCTTAAAAATACATAGATTCAGACATACAAACCGACATAGACAGGCACTGACAGAAGCAAGCACATACCCGGATTGACAATCAAAGAGAGTGAGAGAAGCAAAAAAAGCATTCAAATACATAGATTTAGACACACAAACCGACAAAGACAGGCACTGGGAGAAGCAAACATCCGCCCAGACACATAGGCAAAGAGAGTGAGAGAAATAAAAAACACATATAAATATATAGATTCAGACATACAAACCAACAAAGACAGACATTGAGATAAGCAAACACCCGCCCAGATATACAAGCAAAGAAAGTGAGAGAGACAAAAACACATACGAATATATAGATTCAGACATAAACACCAACAAAGCCAGGCACTGGGACACGCAAACATCCGCCCACACACAGGCAAAGAGAGTGAAAGTATAGATTCAGACGTAAAAACCGACAAAGACAGGCACTGAGAGAAGCAAACGCCCATCCAGATTCACAAGCAAAGAGAGTGAAAGAGTCAAAAATGCATAAAAATACATAGATTCAGACATACAAACCTACAAAGAGAGGTAGAGAGTGAGAGAAAAAAAAACATACAAATATATTGATTCAGACATACATACCGACATAGACAGGCACTGACAGAAGCGAGTACATACCCAAATTCACAAGCAAAGAGAGTGAGAGAAGCAAAAAATGCAGACAAATACATAGATTTGGACATACAAACCGACAAAGACAGGCACTGGGAGAAGCAAACATCCGCCCAGACACATAGGCAAAGAGAGTGACAGAGATAAAAACACATGCAAATATATAGATTCAGATGTACAAACGGACAAAGACAGACATTGAGAGAAGCAAACACTTACCCAGATTCACAAGCAAAGAGAGTGAAAGAGTCAAAAAACTTATTCAAATAGACAGGCACTGGGAGAAGCAAACATCCGCCCAGACACATAGGCAAAGAGAGTGAGAGAGAGATAAAAAAAACATGCAAATATATAGATTTTAACATACAAACCAACAAAGACACTGAGAGAGGCAAACACATACCCAGACTCACAAGCAAAGAGAGTGAGAGAGTCAAAAATGCATACAAATACATCAATTTAGACATACAAACCGACAAAGACAGGCACTTGGAGAAGCAAACATCCGCCCAGATTCACTAGCAGAGAGAGTGAGAGAGTCAAAAACGCATAAAAATACATAGATTCAGACATACAAACCGACAAAGAGAGGTAGAGAGTGAGAGAGACAAAAACAAATACAAATATATAGATTCAGACATACATACCGACAAAGACAGGCACTGACAGAAGCAAGAACATACCCAGATTCACAAGCAAAGAGAGTGAGAGAAGCAAAAAGCGCATACCAATACATAGATTTGGACATACAAACCGACAATAACAGGCACTGGGAGAAACAAAAATCCGTCCAGACACATAGGTAAAGAGAGTGAGATAGATAAAACACATGCCAATATATAGATTCAGATATACAAACCGACAAAGACAGACATTGAGAGAAGCAAACACTTACCCAGATTCACAAGCAAAGAGAGTGAGAGAAGCAAAAAGCGCATACCAATACATAGATTTGGACATACAAACGGACAATAACAGGCACTGGGAGAAGCAAACATCCGCCCAGATTCACTAGCAAAGAGAGTGAGAGAGTCAAAAACGCATAAAAATACATAGATTCAGACATACAAACCGACAAAGAGAGGTAGAGAGTGAGAGAGACAAAAACAAATACAAATATATAGATTCAGACATACATACCGACAAAGACAGGCACTGACAGAAGCAAGAACATACCCAGATTCACAAGCAAAGAGAGTGAGAGAAGCAAAAAGCGCATACCAATACATAGATTTGGACATACAAACGGACAATAACAGGCACTGGGAGAAACAAAAATCCGTCCAGACACATAGGTAAAGAGAGTGAGATAGATAAAAACACATGCCAATATATAGATTCAGATATACAAACCGACAAAGACAGACACTGAGAGAAGCAAAACATATACCCAGATTCACAAGCAAAGAGATTGAGAGAGTCAAAAAGCGCATACAAATACATAGATTTAGACATACAAACCGACAAAGACAGGCACTGGGAGAAGCAAACATCCGCCCAGACACAAAGGAAAAGAGAGTGAGAGAGTGATGAAAACACATGCAAATATATAGATTTTAACATACAAACCAACAAAGACACTGACAGAAGCAAACACATTCCCAGATTCACAAGTAAAGAGAGTGAAAGAGTCAAAAAACGCATACAAATACATAGATTTAGACATACAAACTGACATACACAGGCACTGGGAGAAGCAAATGTTCGCCCAGACACACAGGCAAAGAGAATGAGAGAGATAAAAAACACATGTAAATATAAAGATTCAAACATACAAACCAACAAAGAGAGGCATTGAGATAAGCAATCACCCGCCCAGACATACAAGCAAAGGAAGTGAGAGAGACAAAAACGCATAAGAATATATAGATTCAGACATACAAACCGACAAAGACAGACACTGAGATAAGCAATTTATTTATCGTTACGTTGAATGTAGGTTAGATCGGTTATAGATGGGAGCACACCCTTTCAGACACACAGTCATAGTGAGAGAGAGACATGCAAAAAGTTGGGCTAATTTAGGCCTTTTTCGTAAAAATGCCTTTTTTCGCAAATCGAGTTAGTTATGCAAGTGCTATACCTTTTTTTCGCAAATTGAGTTAGTTATGCAAGTGCTATACTTTTTTTCGCAAATTGAGTTGGTTTACGCGAATGTTATAACTTTTAACTTAAATCAATTCTGAGTGTAGCATCCTATTCTTTAATTAGCATCGACGCGTCACTAAGCAAACCAGTCTTGACTAAAGGCAATTGTCCAAAAAATAGGTGTTGTCTCAGAAACCTGTCTGCTTGCATTTTACAATCTCGTTCCTGAATATCTAGTTCCAAATATAACGTGTTTGCTCGCATTCTAGGTCCATAATATAAAGGGATTGGTCGCTTTATACCATCTAGTTCTGTACCTTATACAAATATATAAATTTATATATATAATATATATATATATTATAATATATATATATATAATATATATATATATATATATATATATATATATGTATATATATATATATATATATATATATATATATATATATATATATATATATATATATATATATATATATATATATATACATATATATATATTATATATATATATATATATATATATATATATATTATATATATATATATTATATATATATATATATATATATATATATATAATATATATATATATATATATATATAATATATATATATATATATATATATATATATATATATATTATATATATATATATATATATATATATATATATATATATATATATATAATATATATATATGTATTAAATTGGCGCGTACAAACAGCTCCTCTCATTTGATCTGCCATCAGCGGTCCAATTACCCTGGAACACGTATTTTAGCAGAAACTTTCTCAAAATGCCTTTGAAACCAACTTGAGACTTCGAAACCTTCTTTTTATTCCTAAAAACATCTAATAATAACATTGCACTACTAATTGCCGATTTTCATATATGTATTGGAATAAATTAATTTAAAATTAGTTTCTTCAAAATTTAGTGTTCCAACGTTGAAGCCAAGTTTCGCGTTCAAGAGAAATCTGACTTGTCTACCCGTGAAAAGATCTAATGTTGCTTATGTATCTACGTTCTCTGGAGCACTCGCACCTCGGTCCGGGTTTTTATAATGGGTGAGATAGGGAAAGATCATACTGTCTATTATATATGCAGTGGTTTTGGGTTTCATATATTTATCGATGCTGATTTGTGGTAGTTTCACGCTTGGTAGACTATTTGATTTTATTTTTGCTCATTTTTGGTTTAATGGAGTTCTTTACTTTTCTTTGAAAAACTCATTCTGTGGAAAAAGTTTTTTTAAATTAATTTCTGTTCGTTCTATATTGACATAGTCTTTTCAGGGAAAAAGAAAATAATTCTTTAAATCTTTTCGTTTTTTAAGACTTTATAGTTTGGCCTGCTATTTGTATGCTGGAGAAAAATTTTCAGCAACTTTTAACAACATACACCCTTTTAAAAATCTGGACACAAACAGTAGTGTTTAACTTAGTTTCATACCTCCTCTAATTGACCTGAAATAGAAAACTTGATACCAGTCACAAACAAAATCTGTTTACTTTCTTTGATAGCTTGGATACACTTATGCTATTTTGATTTGGTTAAATTTTAAGAGTAGAAGTAGCCCCGAAAGTTTGAACCTAATACCCTAAGTCGTTCTTGGGATACTGCTGAGATGCCTAATTGGGAATTAGCATTAACACAGTGCATTTTGATTTAATGTTGAGGTTATATTTAGTTTTTAAACATAATGGGCGAATGGGAGGGTGGGGGTGGGTGGGGGACTAGTTGCCCTCCAATTCCTTTTGACTATTTAAAAGGGCATTAGCCCTTTCTATTTTCCATCGAATGAGCTCTTTTCGAAGTTCCCAAGACAACTCCTTCGATACGAAGTGCCCTGGTCTAAACAAAAATAGAAAAAATTATAACACATTTTACCCGCATGAATCTTTACTATAATTAATTAAAAGGACTTTTTCCACAAAATAAGTTTTTCAAAGAAAAGTAAAGAACTCCATTAAACAAAAAGGGAGCAAAAATAAAATCAAATAATCTACCAAGCATGAAACTACCACAAATCAGCATCGAGAAATAAATGAAACCCAAAACGAACAGAAGTTTCAATAAATAACCGAGTCAAACTCAAAAAGAGCAGAAATTAACATAAGTTGGGGTCAAAACCCCTATGCCTTCCCAAGGCCAGAACATAATTTGCACTTTACTGAAAAAATACAAATGAATGTGCATTGTCAGTCTTATACACATATGCGGATATTTAGTAATCAATATGTTAATATTATTTGATTTATTAAAGTTATAAAAGTAAAAACATTTATATTTTTTTTAGTAAAGTGCAAATTATGTTCTGGCCTTGGGAAGGCATAGGGGTTTTGAGCCAACTTATGTAAATTTCCGCTCGTTTTGAGTTTGACTCGGTTATCTATTCTAATTTCTGTTTGTTTTGGGCACTATATGTATAATTGGCGGTAAGTTTACCGCAGATGGTTTCTGGCTCTTCATTCTCGATGCGAGCAAAAAGCTCTTCCCAATTCTTCATGCATTAGCGGGTTAGTGTGTATGCGTCAATCAATGAGAAATGGTTCAAAATTGTATTATTCGTAATTGCGAAAGCAGAAAAAAACTTGGTGAGCCGGCCAAGTGGTTTGCAACTGTCCCATCTCACAGGTATGACTTAATCTATATACAAATTATGACTTAATCTATTATCATAGGCAACGCGCTGTAAAGAACGATGTGGGCACAATGTGTTTTTTTTTCTCCTTACCTGGACACTTTGTATTGAAGGAGTTGTCGTAGAAAGTTCGAAAAGGGTTCATTCGATTGGAAATTGGAGTGGCTAGTGCCCTTTTTAATAGTCGAAAGTGATTGGAGGGCAACTTGTCCCCCACGCCCATCATTCCGCCAAATACATCCGATCCAAATTTTGAGATACTCATTTTGTTCAGCGTAGTTTATTTCCAGATAGAAAATATCTTTTTGAGGAGGACACTCCCCCACAACGCTCAGGGTAAGGATTTTAAGTTATGCCAAGGGGGCCCATAAGGTTTTTATAGAAGGCGTTGTTGTAGAAACTTCAAAAAAGGCTCATTCGATTGGAAATTCAAAGGGCTAGTGTCCTTTTTAATAGTCGAAAGTTATTGGAGGGCAACTACCCCCCCCCCCCCACCCGCCCATCATTCCCCCAAACATATCCAATCAAATTTTGATATAGCAATTTTGTTCAACGTAGTTGATTTCCAGATAGAAAATACCTTTTTGAGAAGCACACTCCCTCACAACACTCGGGGCAAGGGTTTTAAGTTATGCCCTGGGGGAATATAAGGTTTTTATAGAAGTTGTTGTCGTAGATACTTCAAAAAAAGCTCATTCGATTGGAAATTCAAAGGGTTAGTGCCCGTTTTAATAGTCGAAAGTGACTGGAGGGCAACTAGCCCCCCCCTCCTTGTGCCCACCATTCCCCCAAACACATCCAGTCTAAATTTTTAGATAGCCATTTTGTTCAGGGTAGTTGATTTCAAGATACAAAATATGTTTTTGAGTAGGACACTTCCCTACAATCCTCGGGGCAAGGGTTTTAAGTTATGCCCTGGGGGTATATAAGGTTTTTATAGAAAGTGTTGTCATGGAAACTTCAAGAAAGGCTCATTCGATTGGAAATTCAAAGGGCTAGTGCCCTTTTTAACAGTTGAAAGTGATTGGAGTGCAACTAGCCCCCCTCCTGCGCCCATCATTCCCCCGAACACATCCAATCTAAATTTTGAGATAGCCATTTTGTTCAGGGTAGTTGATTTCCAGAGAGAAAATATGTTTTTGAGGAGGACACTTCCCTACAACCCTCTGGGCAAGGGTTTTAAGTTATGCCGTGGGGGTATATAAGGTTTTTCTAGAAGGTGTTGTCGTAGAAACTTCAAGAAAGGCTCATTCGATTGGAAATTCAAAGGGCCAGTGCCCTTTTTAATAGTCAAAAGTGAATGGAGGGCAACTAGCCCCCCCCCCCACGTCCATCATTCCTCCAAACACAACCAATCAAAATTTTGCGATAGCCATTTTGTTCAGCGTAGTTGATTTCCAGATAGAAAATATGTTTTTGAGGAGGACACTCTCCCACAACCCTCGGGGCAAGGGTTGTAAGCTATGCCCTGGGGGTATATAAGGTTTTTATAGAAGGCGTTGTCATAGAAACTTCAAAAAAGGCTCATTCTATTGGAAATTCAAAGGTCTAGTGCCCTTTTTAATAGTTGAAATTGATTGGACGGTAACTAGCCCGCCTCTCACGACCACCTTGTCCCCAAACACATCCAATCAAAATTTTGATATAGCCATTTTGTTCAACGTTGTTTAAAGTTCTGGAAATTAGGTGTTTGAGGATGACAACTACGTCACAGCCCTCAGGACAAGGATGTAAGTTATTCCCTGGGGGCATATAATTTTTTTATAGAAAGCGTTGTCGAAGAAACTTCCAAAAAGGGCTCTTTTTAACAGTCGAAAGTGATTGGAAGGCAACTAACACCCCCTCCAAGCCCACCATTTCCCCAAAAACATCCAATCAAAATTTTGAGACAGCCATTTTGTTCAGTTTAGTTGGTTTCCAGATAGAAAATATGTTTTTGAGGAGGACACTTCCCCAAAACTGGAGGAAAGTGATTGGAGGGCAACTAGCCCCCCCCCCACGCCCATCATTCCCACAAACACATCCAAACAAAATTTTGAGATAGCCATTTTGTTCAAGGTAGTTGATTTCCAGATAGAAAACATTTTTGTTTTCTGAAACAGATTTAAGGTTTTTATAGAAAGTGTTGTTGTAGAAACTTAAAAAAAGACTCAATCGATTGGAAATTGAAAGGGCTAGTGCCCTTTTTAACAGTCAAAAAGGATTGGAGGGCAGCTAGCCCCCCCCCATGCCCATCATTTCTCAAAATTTTGAGATAGCCATTTTGATCAGCGTAGTTGATTTCCAGATAGAAAATATTTTTTGAGGAGGACAATCCCTCACAGCCCTCAGGACAAGGGTTTAAAGTTATGCGCTGGTGGCATATAAGGTTTTTAAAGAAGGCTATGTCGTTGAAACTTCTAAAAAAAAAGCTCATACGATTGTAAATTCAAAGAGCTATTGCCCTTTTTAATAGTCAAAATTGATTGGAGGGCAACTAACCTCCCTCTCACGCCCACCTTTTCCCCAAACACATCCAATCAAAATTTTGAGATAGCCATTTTGTTCAATTTAGTTGATTTCCAGATAAAAATTATGTTTTCTTGGAGGACACTCCCCCACAGCCCTCAGGGCAAGGGTTGTAATTTATGCCCTGGGGTTATATAAGGGTTTTATAGAAAGCGTTGTAGTGGAAACTTCAAAATAGGCTCATTCGATTGGAAATTCAAAAGGCTAGTGCCTTTTTTAATAGTTGGAAGTGATTGGAGGGTAATAGTTGGAAGTGATTGGAGGCTTCCTCAAACACATACAATCAAAATTTTAAAATAGCCACTTTGTTGAACGTAGTTGAAAGTTTTGGAAATTAGGCCTTTGAGGTTGAAAACCCCCACAGCTTTCAGAACAAGGGTTGTAGGTTATGCCCTTGGGGCATATAAAGTTTTTATTGAACGCGTTGTCGTAAAAACTTCAAAAAGAGCTCATTCGATTGGAAATTGAAATGGCTAGTGCGCTTTTTAATCGTCGAAAGTGATTGAAAGGCAACTAACACCTCTTCGACGCCCACCATTTCCCCAAACTCATCCAATCAAAAATTTTGAGATAGCGTTTTTGTTCCACACAGTTTAAAATTCAGGAAATTATGCCTTTGAGCAGAAAAATCCCCTCACGGTCTTCAGGGCAAGGGTTGTAAGTTATGCACTGGGGGCATATAAGTTTTTATTGAAATCTTTGTCGTAGAAACTTGAAAAGGGGCTCGTTCGATTTGAAAGTCAAAGTTCTAGTGCCTTTTTAATAGTTAAAAGGGATTTGAAGGCAATCAACCCCCTCTCACGCCCACCTTTTCCCCAAAAACATCTAATCAAAGTTTTTAGACAGCCATTTTGTTCAGCGTAGTTGATTTCCAAATAGAAATTATGTTTTTGAGGAAGACACTCCCCCACTGCCCTCATGGCAAGGGTTGTAAGTTATACCCTGAGGGCATATAAGGTTTTATAGAAAGCGTTGTCGTAGAAATTTCAAAAAAGACTCATTCAATTGGAAATTCAAAGGGCTAGTGTCCTTTTTTAATAGTCGAAAGGGATTGGAGAGTAACTAACCTCCCTCTCACGCCCACTTTTTCCCCAAACACATCCAATCAAAATTTTAAGATAGCCATTTTGTTCAACGTAGCTGAAAGTTCTGGAAATTAGGTCTTTGAGGATGACAATCTCCCCCCCACAGCTCTCACGGCAAGGGTTGTAAGTAATGCCTTGGGGCATATAAGGTTCTTATAGAACGCGTTTTCGTGGAAACTTTAAAATGGGCTCATTCGGTTGGAGATTGAAATGGCTAGTGCTCTTTTTAACAGTCGAAAGTGATTGGAAGGCAACTAACACCCTTTCCAAGCCCACCATTTTCCCAAAAACATCCAATCAAAATTTTGAGATTGCCATTTTGTTCCACGCAGTTCAAAGTTCAGGAAATTATACCCTTGATTAGAACACTGTCCCCACAGTCTTTAGGCCAAGTGTTATAAGTTATACCCTGGGGGCATATAAGTTTTCATTGAAATCTTCGTGGCAGAAACTTGAAAAAGGGATACATTTGATGGAAATTCAAAGGGCTAGTGCCCTTTTTAATAGTCTCGAAAGTGATTTGAGGGCAACTAACCCTCCTTTGACACCCACCTTTTCCCCAAACACATCCAATCAAAATTTTTAGATAGCCATTTTATTCAACGTAGATGAAAGTTTTGGAAATTAAGTCTTTAAGGATAACAGCCCCTCCCCTCCCACAGCCATCAGGGCAAGGATCTTAAGTTATGCCCTGTGGGCATGTAAGATTTTTATAGAAAGTGATGTTGTAGAAACTTCAGAAAGGGTTCATTCAATTGTAATTGAAAGGGCTAGTGCCCTTTTAATAGTCAAAAGTGATTGAAGGGCAACTAGCCCCCTCTCTCGCCCCAAAATTCGCCAAACACATCCAATCAAAAGTTTGAGATATCCATTTTATTCATCGTAGTCGAAAGTTCTGGAAATTAGGTCTTTTAGGATGATAACCCTATCAGAGCCCTTAGTGCAAGGGTTGTAAATTTAGCCCTGGGGGCACATAAGGTTTATATAGAAGGTTGTTGTAGAAATTTCAAATTGGGATCATTTGATAGGAAATTGAAAGGGCCAGTGCCTTTTTTAATAGTTGAAAGTGATTGGAGAGTGACTAACACCCCTCTCACGCCCACCATTTTCCCAGACACATCCAATCAAAATTTTGAGATATCCGTTTTGTTTAACGTAATTGAAAGTTCTGGAAATTAGGTCTTAGAGGATGACAACCATCCTCACAGCCCTTAGGGTAAGGGTTGTTATTTATGGCCTGGGGGCATATAAGGTGTTTAAAGAAAGCGTTGTCGTAGAAACTCGAAAAGGGCTCATTCAATTGGAAATCGAAATGTCTAGTGCCCTTTTTAATAGTCGAAAGTGATTGAAAGGCTTGACATTTTTATAGTAAAGATCGATGTGGCTATAATGTATTATTTTGTTGTTGCTGTTTAGACCAGGGTACTTAGTATCGAAGGAATTGTCGTAGGAACTTCAAAAAGAACTCATTCGATTCAAAATAGAAAGGGTTGATGCTCTTTTTAATAGTCAAAATTGATTGGAGGGAAACTAAACCCCCTCCCAAGTAGAGTAAGAGGTACCATTTTGCCAACGCCCCTAGGAATTTCTACGTTATTCTATAGAAGCTCTACACCTTGTCAAAGAGAGTGACTATCCCCATGCATTGGAATTATACAAATCCTGTCAGACAAGTTTCCGGGCCAACCAGACATGTTTCTGGGCCAAGCAGACAAGTTTCTGGGTCAACTATAAGTTTCTGTGGTTTGGTGGGTATAATCTGGTTTGGTGGGTATAGTCTGGTTTGGTGGGTATAGTCTGGTTTAGTTTTTCAAAGAGAGTGAGTATTTGACATTTTTGCAAAAAGGGATAAGGAATTCGCAAATTGGACACTATGAACGATATTAATTAATGTTTTGAATAATAGGAGTGAGAATGATTCTAATTAGTGATTGGATTGTATGATGGTGGATAAAAAAAAGGATTAAACTGATTAACAGTTAAGGTAACCCCGAAGGGATTGTTAACTCAGGTAATTTGTTATAATTTTGAAACAACATCAGTCTATGAAAATGGCTAACGACGATAGAATGACATTGTGAGTTGACCTAGCTTTACCTCTCCGATGTGTCAATTTTGGAGGGAAAATCAAAAATACTCAGAATAGAAAATAAACGGGATCTGCCTCAAGGGCAAGGCTCAGAGGCCCTTCGTTCCCCAATTTCTGAGGGCAGGGGAGGGAGGGGTGGTCAATTTTGGAGGGAAAACCAAAAATGCTCAGAATCGAAAATAAATGGGATCTGCCTCAAGGGCAAGGCTCAGAGGCCCTTCGTTCCCCAATTTCTGAGGGCAGGGGAGGGGGGAGGGTCAATTTTGGAGGGAAAACCAAAAATGCTCAGAATCGAAAATAAATGGGATCTGCCTCAAGGGCAAGGCTCAGAGGCCCTTCGTTCCCCAATTTCTGAGGGCAGGGGAGGGGGAGGGTCAATTTTGGAGGGAAAACCAAAAATGCTCAGAATCGAAAATAAATGGGATCTGCCTCAAGGGCAAGGCTCAGAGGCCCCTCCTTCCTCCATTTCTGAGGGCAGGCGAGAGGGTGAGTCAATTTTGGAGGGAAAACCAAAAATACTCAGAATCGAAAATAAACGGGATCTGCCTCAAGGGGAAGGCTCAGAGGCCCATCCTTCCTCCATTTCTGAGGACAGGGGGAGGGGGAGTCAATTTTGGAGGGAAAACCAAAAATACTCAGAATAGAAAATAAACAGGATCTGCCTCAAGGGGAAGGCTCAGAGACCCTTCGTTCCCCCATTTCTGAGGGCAGGGGAGGGGGGAGGTCAATTTTGGAGGGAAAACCAAAAATACTCAGAATCGAAAATAAACAAGATCTGCCTCAAGGGGAAGACTCAGAGGCCCTTCGTTCCCACATTTCTGAGGGCAGGGGAGGGGGAGTGGGCCAATTTTGGAGGGAAAACCAAAAATGCTCAGAATCGAAAATAAATGGGATCTGCCTCAAGGGCAAAGCTCAGAGGCCCTTCGTTCCCCAATTTCTGAGGGCAGGGGAGGGGGGAGGGTCAATTTTGGAGGGAAAACCAAAAATTTTCAGAATCGAAAATAAATGGGATCCGCCTCAAGGGCAAGGCTCAGAGGCCCCTCCTTCCTCCATTTCTGAGGGCAGGGGAGAGGGGGAGTCAATTTTGGAGGGAAAACCAAAAATACTCAGAATCGAAAATAAACGGGATCTGCCTCAAGGGGAAGGCTCAGAGGCCCCTCCTTCCTCCATTTCTGAGGACAGGGGGGAGGGGGAGTCAATTTTGGAGGGAAAACCAAAAATACTCAGAATCGAAAATAAACGGGATCTGCCTCAAGGGGAAGCCTCAGAGACCCTTCGTTCCCCCATTTCTGAGGGCAGGGGAGGGGGGGAGGTCAATTTTGGAGGGAAAATCTTGAAGTCACTTCTTGGATACACAATACAGAGATTTCATTAAAGAAACTATGAAAAAATTGTAAGTAAGTAAGAAGCAAATTCTTTCTTGAATTCACCTGCTGGATAAACAAAAAGACATTTCGTTCAAGAAATTATGACAAAATTCTAAGTAAGTAACAAACTCTTTATTGTTTTCACGACTTAGATACACGATGTAGAAATTTAATTCAAGAAATTATGAAAAAATTCTCAGTAAGTAACAATTTCTTTCTTGAAGTTTAGATTTTCATGGGTGTTAGGTTCCTGGGATTTATTATTTGAGAAGTTAACTTTAGTATTTCATGGTTTGACTTGCCTGAAATCATGAATTAGAATATTTAATTGACTGTTTGGGGATTTTCAGACCTAGGTTTTTTAGGTTTTCGTGGGTGTTTGTTTCCTGGAGTTTATTATTTGAGAAGTTAACTTTAGTATTTTGTGGTTTTACGTGCCTGAAATCATGAATTAGAATAGTTAATTAGCTGTTTGGGTTTTCAGACCTAGTTTTTTAGATTTTCGTGGGTGTTAGGTTCCTGGGATTTATTATTTGAGAAGTTAACTTTAGTATTTCATGGTTTGACTTGCCTGAAATCATGAATTAGAATATTTAATTGGCTATTTGGGGATTTTCAGACCTAGGTTTTTTAGGTTTTCGTGGGTGTTTGTTTCCTGGAGTTTATTATTTGAGAAGTTAACTTTAGTATTTTGTGGTTTTACGTGCCTGAAATCATGAATTAGAATAGTTAATTAGCTGTTTGGGCTTTCAGACCTAGTTTTTTAGATTTTCGTGGGTGTTAGGTTCCTGGGATTTATTATTTGAGAAGTTAACTTTAGTATTTCATGGTTTGACTTGGCTGAAATCATGAATTAGAATATTTAATTGGCTGTTTGGGGATTTTCAGACCTAGGTTTTTTAGGTTTTCGTGTATGTTTGACTCCTGGGATTTATTATTTGAGAAGTTAACTTTAGTATTTTGTGGTTTTACGTGCCTGAAATCATGAATTAGAATAGTTAATTAGCTGTTTGGGTTTTCAGACCTAGGTTTTTTAGATTTTCGTGGGTGTTTGTTTCCTGGGGTTTATTATTTGAGAAGTTAACTTTAGTATTTCGGGGTTTGACGTGCCTGAAATCATGAATTAGAATATTTAATTAACTGTTTGGGTTTTCAGACCTACGTTTTTTAGATTTTCGTGGGCGTATCTGATGAAATAATTTAGGTCGTATGATCAATTTAATTTATTTTTTAATGTACTAGGTTTTCAGTAAGGACATTCGATATCCTAAAAGTGTTTAATTCAAACTTTTACCTTGACCATCGATTTTGTTAGCAGAATTTCAAAAGGATCATTTATGAATGCTGGCGTATCTGATGAAATAATTTAGATCGTATGATCAATTTAATTTATTTTTTAAAATTCAAAGGGCTAGTGCCCTTTTTAATAGTCTCGAAAGTGATTTGAGGGCAACTAACCCTCCTTTGACACCCACCTTTTCCCCAAACACATCCAATCAAAATTTTTAGATAGCCATTTTATTCAACGTAGATGAAAGTTTTGGAAATTAAGTCTTTAAGGATAACAGCCCCTCCCCTCCCACAGCCATCAGGGCAAGGATCTTAAGTTATGCCCTGTGGGCATGTAAGATTTCTATAGAAAGTGATGTTGTAGAAACTTCAGAAAGGGTTCATTCAATTGTAATTGAAAGGGCTAGTGCCCTTTTAATAGTCAAAAGTGATTGAAGGGCAACTAGCCCCCTCTCTCGCCCCAAAATTCGCCAAACACATCCAATCGAAAGTTTGAGACATCCATTTTATTCAACGTAGTCGAAAGTTCTGGAAATTAGGTCTTTTAGGATGATAACCCTATCAGAGCCCTCAGTGCAAGGGTTGTAAGTTTAGCCCTGGGGGCACATAAGGTTTATATAGAAGGTTGTTGTAGAAATTTCAAATTGGGATCATTTGATAGGAAATTGAAAGGGCCAGTGCCTTTTTTAAAAGTTGAAAGTGATTGGAGAGCGACTAACACCCCTCTCACGCCCACCATTTTCCCAGACACATCCAATCAAAATTTTGAGATAGCCGTTTTGTTTAACGTAATTGAAAGTTCTGGAAATTAGGTCTTAGAGGATGACAACCATCCTCACAGCCCTTAGGGTAAGGGTTGTTATTTATGGCCTGGGGGCATATAAGGTGTTTAAAGAAAGCGTTGTCGTAGAAACTCGAAAATGGCTCATTCATTTGGAAATCGAAATGTCTAGTGCCCTTTTTAATAGTCGAAAGTGATTGAAAGGCTTGACATTGTTATAGTAAAGATCGATGTGGCTATAATGTATTATTTTGTTGTTGCTGTTTAGACCAGGGTACTTAGTATCGAAGGAATTGTCGTAGGAACTTCGAAAAGAACTCATTCGATTCAAAATAGAAAGGGTTGATGCTCTTTTTAATAGTCAAAATTGATTGGAGGGAAACTAAACCCCCTCCCAAGTAGAGTAAGAGGTACCATTTTGCCAACGCCCCTAGGAATTTCTACGTTATTCTATAGAAGCTCTACACCTTTTCAAAGAGAGTGACTATCCCCATGCATTGGAATTATACAAAACCTGCCAGACAAGCTTCCGGGCCAACCAGACATGTTTCTGGGCCAAGCAGACAAGTTTTTGGGTCAACTATAAGTTTCTGTGGTTTGGTGGGTATAATCTGGTTTGGTGGGTATAGTCTGGTTTGGTGGGTATAGTCTGGTTTAGTTTTTCAAAGAGAGTGAGTATTTGACATTTTTGCAAAAAGGGATAAGGAATTCGCAAATTGGACACTATGAACGATATTAATTAATGTTTTGAATAATAGGAGTGTGAATGATTCTAATTAGTGATTGGATTGTATGATGGTGGAGAAAAAAAAGGATTAAACTGATTAACAGTTAAGGTAACCCCGAAGGGGTTGTTAATTCAGGTAATTTGTTATAAATTTGAAACAACATCAGTCTATGAAAATGGCTAACGACGATAGAATGACATTGTGAGTTGACCTAGCTTTACCTCTCCGATGTGTCAATTTTGGAGGGAAAATCAAAAATACTCAGAATAGAAAATAAACAGGATCTGCCTCAAGGGCAAGGCTCTGAGGCCCTTCGTTCCCCAATTTCTGAGGGCAGGGGAGGGAGGGGGGTCAATTTTGGAGGGAAAACCAAAAATGCTCAGAATCGAAAATAAATGGGATCTGCCTCAAGGGCAAGGCTCAGAGGCCCTTCGTTCCCCAATTTCTGAGGGCAGGGGAGGGGGGGAGGTTCAATTTTGGAGGGAAAACCAAAAATGCTCAGAATCGAAAATAAATGGGATCTGCCTCAAGGGCAAGGCTCAGAGGCCCTTCGTTCCCCAATTTCTGAGGGCAGGGTAGGGGGAGGGTCAATTTTGGAGGGAAAACCAAAAATGCTCAGAATCGAAAATAAATGGGATCTGCCTCAAGGGCAAGGCTCAGAGGCCCCTCCTTCCTCCATTTCTGAGGGCAGGGGAGAGGGTGAGTCAATTTTGGAGGGAAAACCAAAAATACTCAGAATCGAAAATAAACGGGATCTGCCTCAAGGGGAAGGCTCAGAGGCCCCTCCTTCCTCCATTTCTGAGGGCAGGGGGAGGGGGAGTCAATTTTGGAGGGAAAACCAAAAATACTCAGAATCGAAAATAAACGGGATCTGCCTCAAGGGGAAGGCTCAGAGACCCTTCGTTCCCCCATTTCTGAGGGCAGGGGAGGGGGGAGGTCAATTTTGGAGGGAAAACCAAAAATACTCAGAATCGAAAATAAACAAGATCTGCCTCAAGGGGAAGGCTCAGAGGCCCTTCGTTCCCACATTTCTGAGGGCAGGGGAGGGGGAGGGGTCAATTTTGGAGGGAAAACAAAAATGCTCAGAATCGAAAATAAATGGGATCTGCCTCAAGGGCATGGCTCAGAGGCCCTTCGTCAATTTTGGAGGGAAAACCAAAAATGTTCAGAATCGAAAATAAATGGGATCCGCCTCAAGGGCAAGTCTCAGAGGCCCCTCCTTCCTCCATTTCTGAGGGCAGGGAGAGGGGGAGTCAATTTTGGAGGGAAAACCAAAAATACTCAGAATCGAAAATAAACGGGATCTGCCTCAAGGGGAAGGCTCAGAGGCCCCTCCTTCCTCCATTTCTGAGGGCAGGGGGGAGGGGGATTCAATTTTGGAGGGAAAACCAAAAATACTCAGAATCGAAAATAAACGGGATCTGCCTCAAGGGGAAGGCTCAGAGACCCTTCGTTCCCCCATTTCTGAGGGCAGGGGAGGGGGGAGGTCAATTTTGGAGGGAAAATCTTGAAGTCACTTCTTGGATACACAATACAGAGATTTCATTAAAGAAACTATGAAAAAATTGTAAGTAAGTAGCAAATTCTTTCTTGAATTCACCTGCTGGATAAACAAAAAGACATTTCGTTCAAGAAATTATGACAAAATTCTAAGTAAGTAACAAACTCTTTATTGTTTTCACGACTTAGATACACGATGCTAGAAATTTAATTCAAGAAATTATGAAAAAATTCTCTGTAAGTAACAATTTCTTTCTTGAAGTTTTAGATTTTCATGGGTGTTAGGTTTCTGGGATTTATTATTTGAGAAGTTAACTTTAGTATTTCATGGTTTGACTTGCCTGAAATCATGAATTAGAATATTTAATTGACTGTTTGGGATTTTCAGACCTAGGTTTTTTAGGTTTTCGTGGGTGTTTGTTTCCTGGAGTTTATTATTTGAGAAGTTAACTTTAGTATTTTGTGGTTTTACGTGCCTGAAATCATGAATTAGAATAGTTAATTAGCTGTTTGGGTTTTCAGACCTAGTTTTTTAGATTTTCGTGGGTGTTAGGTTCCTGGGATTTATTATTTGAGAAGTTAACTTTAGTATTTCATGGTTTGACTTGCCTGAAATCATGAATTAGAATATTTAATTGGCTGTTTGGGGATTTTCAGACCTAGGTTTTTTAGGTTTTCGTGGGTGTTTGTTTCCTGGAGTTTATTATTTGAGAAGTTAACTTTAGTATTTTGTGGTTTTACGTGCCTGAAATCATGAATTAGAATAGTTAATTAGCTGTTTGGGCTTTCAGACCTAGTTTTTTAGATTTTCGTGGGTGTTAGGTTCCTGGGATTTATTATTTGAGAAGTTAACTTTAGTATTTCATGGTTTGACTTGGCTGAAATCATGAATTAGAATATTTAATTGGCTGTTTGGGGATTTTCAGACCTAGGTTTTTTAGGTTTTCGTGTATGTTTGACTCCTGGGATTTATTATTTGAGAAGTTAACTTTAGTATTTTGTGGTTTTACGTGCCTGAAATCATGAATTAGAATAGTTAATTAGCTGTTTAGGGTTTTCAGACCTAGGTTTTTTAGATTTTCGTGGGTGTTTGTTTCCTGGGGTTTATTATTTGAGAAGTTAACTTTAGTATTTCGGGGTTTGACGTGCCTGAAATCATGAATTAGAATAGTTAATTAACTGTTTGGGTTTTCAGACCTACGTTTTTTAGATTTTCGTGGGCGTATCTGATGAAATAATTTAGGTCGTATGATCAATTTAATTTATTTTTTAATGCACTAGTTTTTCAGTAAGGACATTCGATATCCTAAAAGTGTTTAATTCAAACTTTTACCTTGACCATCGATGTTGTTAGCAGAATTTCAAAAGGATCATTTATGAATGCTGGCGTATCTGATGAAATAATTTAGATCGTATGATCAATTTAATTTATTTTTTAATGCAGTGATTTCACCTCTTGGATATACAGTACAGATACTTCATTCAAGAAATTATGAAAAAATCGCAAGTAAGTAACAAACTCTTTATTGTTTTCACCTCTTGGATATACAATGCGGATATTTCATTCAATAAATTATGAAAAAATTGTAAGCAAGTAACAAACTCTTTCCTGAAGTCACATCTTGGATACACAATGCAGAAACTTCATTTAAGAAACTATGAAAAAATTGTAAATAAGTAAGTAACAAATTCTTTCTTGAAGTCACCTCTTGGATACACAATGCAGAAATTTCATTAAAGAAATTATGAAAAAATTGTAAGTAAGTAGCAAATTCTTTCTTGAATTCACTTGCTGGATAAACAAAAGACATTTCGTTCAAGAAATTATGACAAAATTCTAAGTAAGTAACAAACTCTTTCTTGAAGTTACCTCTTGGATACACAATGCAGAAATTTCATTTAAGAAATTATGAAAAAATTGTAAGCAAGTAACAAACTCTTTCCCGAAGTCACCTCTTGGATACACAATGCAGAAACTTCATTTAAGAAACTATGAAAAAAAATTGTAAGTAAGTAAGTAACAAATTCTTTCTTGAAGTCACTTCTTGGATACACAATACAGAAATTTCATTAAAGAAACTATGAAAAAATTGTAAGTAAGTAGCAAATTCTTTCTTGAATTCACCTGCTGGATAAACAAAAAGACATTTCGTTCAAGAAATTATGACAAAATTCTAAGTAAGTAACAAACTCTTTATTGTTTTCACGACTTAGATACACGATGTAGAAATTTAATTCAAGAAATTATGAAAAAATTCTCAGTAAGTAACAATTTCTTTCTTGAAGTCAACTCTTGGATACACAATACGGAAATTTCATTCAAGAAATTATGAAAATATTTGTAAGTAAGTAACAAACTCTTTATTGATTTCTTACACAATGCAGAAACTTCATTTAAGAAACTATGAAAAAATTGTAAATAAGTAAGTAACAAATTCTTTCTTGAAGTCACCTCTTGGATACACAATGCAGAAATTTCATTAAAGAAATTATGAAAAAATTTTAAGTAAGTAGCAAATTCTTTCTTGAATTCACTTGCTGGATAAACCAAAAGACATTTCGTTCAAGAAATTATGACAAAATTCTAAGTAAGTAACAAACTATTTCTTGAAGTTACCTCTTGGATACACAATGCAGAAATTTCATTTATGAAATTATGAAAAAATTGTAAGCAAGTAACAAACTGTTTCCCGAAGTCACCTCTTGGATACACAATGCAGAAACTTCATTTAAGAAACTATGAAAAAAAATTGTAAGTAAGTAAGTAACAAATTCTTTCTTGTAGTCACTTCTTGGATACACAATACAGAAATTTCATTAAAGAAACTATGAAAAAATTGTAAGTAAGTAGCAATTTCTTTCTTGAATTCACCTGCTGGATAAACAAAAAGACATTTCGTTCAAGAAATTATGACAAAATTCTAAGTAAGTAACAAACTCTTTATTGTTTTCACGACTTAGATACACGATGTAGAAATTTAATTCAAGAAATTATGAAAAAATTCTCAGTAAGTAACAATTTCTTTCTTGAAGTCAACTCTTGGATACACAATACGGAAATTTCATTCAAGAAATTATGAAAATATTTGTAAGTAAGTAACAAACTCTTTATTGATTTCACCTCTTGGATATACAGTACAGATACTTCATTAAATAAATTATGAAAAAATCGCAAGTAAGTAACAAACTCTTTATTGTTTTCACCTCTTAGATATACAATGCGGATATTTCATTCAATAAATTATGAAAAAATTGTAAGCAAGTAACAAACTCTTTCCTGAAGTCACCTCTTGGATACACAATGCAGAAACTTCATTTAAGAAACTATGAAAAAATTGTAAGTAAGTAAGTAAAAAATTCTTTCTTGAAGTCTCCTCTTGGATACACAATACAGAAATTTCATAAAAGAAATTATGAAAAAATTGTAAGTAAGTAGCAAATTCTTTCTTGAATTCACCTGCTGGATAAACAAAAAGACATTTCGTTCAAGAAATTATGACAAAATTCTAAGTAAGTAACAAACTCTTTATTGTTTTCACGACTTAGATACACGATGTAGAAATTTAATTCAAGAAATTATGAAAAAATTCTCAGTAAGTAACAATTTCTTTCTTGAAGTCAACTCTTGGATACACAATACGGAAATTTCATTCAAGAAATTATGAAAATATTTGTAAGTAAGTAACAAACTCTTTATTGATTTCACCTCTTGGATATACAGTACAGATACTTCATTCAATAAATTACGAAAAAAATCGCAAGTAAGTAACAAACTCTTTATTGTTTTCACCTCTTGGATATACAATACGGAAATTTCATTCAATAAATTATGAAAATTTGTAAGCAAGTAACAAACTCTTTGAAGTCACCTCTTGGATACACAATACAGAAATTTCATAAAAGAAATTATGAAAAAAATTGTAAGTAAGTAGCAAATTCTTTCTTGAATTCACCTGCTGGATAAACAAAAAGACATTTCGTTCAAGAAATTATGACAAAATTCTAAGTAAGTAACAAACTCTTTATTGTTTTCACGACTTAGATACACGATGTAGAAATTTAATTCAAGAAATTATGAAAAAATTCTCAGTAAGTAACAATTTCTTTCTTGAAGTCAACTCTTGGATACACAATACGGAAATTTCATTCAAGAAATTATGAAAATATTTGTAAGTAAGTAACAAACTCTTTATTGATTTCACCTCTTGGATATACAGTACAGATACTTCATTCAATAAATTATGAAAAAATCGCCAGTAAGTAACAAACTCTTTATTGTTTTCACCTCTTGGATATACAATACGGAAATTTCATTCAATAAATTATGAAAATTTGTAAGCAAGTAACAAACTCTTTCCTGAAGTCACCTCTTGGATACACAATGCAGAAACTTCATTTAAGAAAGTATGAAAAGATTGTAAGTAAGTAAGTAAGTAACAAATTCTTTCTTGAATTCGCCTCTTGGATAAACAAAAAAAAGTCATTTCATTCAAGAAATTATGACAAAATTCTAAATAAGTAACAAACCCTTTCTTGAATTCGCCATTGGGTTGCACAATACAGAAATTTAATTCAGGAAACTATGAAAAACATTGCAAACAAACTCTTTCTCGAACTCGCTTCCTGGACAGGCAATACAGCAATTTCACTCAAGAAACTATGAAAAAATTGTAAGTAAGTAGCAAACTGTTTCTTGAATTCTCCTCCTGGATGCACAATACAGATATTTCATTCAAGAAATTATAAAAAAAATTGTAAGTAAGTAACAAACTCTTTCTTGAATACACCTCTTGGATACCCAATACGGAAATTTCATTCAAGAAATTATGAGAAAATTCTAAGTAAGTAACAATCTCTTTCTTGAAGTCCCCTCTTGGATACGCAATACGATACGGAAATTTCATTCAAGAAATTATGAGAAAATTCCAGGTAAGTAACAATCTCTTTCTCGAACTCCCCTCTTGGATAGACAATACGGATATTTTATTCAAGAAATTAAAAAAAAGGAAAATAAGTAACAAACTCTTTATTGATTTTACCTCTTGGATACAAAAAAGACATTTCATTCAAGAAATTATGACAAAATTCTAAGTAAGTGAAAAAAACTCATTCTTGAATTCGCCGTTTGCATGCAGAATACAGAAATTTCATTCCATGGGACCTCTACACGTGATTAAATACGTTTTGAAACTACATGCTATTTGCTTGCCTTTCCTTGGTACCTTTCCAAACGATCGGGGATTCCCCACTTGTTCCTACACATTGCAAAAAAGTGAGCAGTACGAAAACTCCACGTTTTCAACCAGACTGGTTTTTAGACAACACCCATTTTTTTTTAGGGGTCAATCAGAGACAGCAGAGATTGCTCAATATACGATAACTTGATTGGTTATTGGTTACACACCGCAACGGCGCATACATAGTGAAAGAGACATGCAAAGTCGACATAGCTTTATTTCATTTTTTAAGGTTAATTTAGACGAGGTTACAGTAGCTAGCAACCTAGTAAGAGACGATAAGTCCAATGCTAATTACATTAAAAGAGGATAATTGGATTAAAAAGTTATTGCATACATTAGACTTAGTTAGCTACTTGATCGTTTGAAGTTCGTCTCTTACTATTTCAAAGAAGAAAAAGCCGTAGGCTTTTTCCTGTTTGTAATTATTTACTAAAAACATAAAGGCTCGATCATCGAATAAAGCTGAAACTAAGTAAAGGAAAATTATGCCTCCATATATCCACAGTGATGTCTAAAAATACCTTAAAATTTTAAAATTAGTTTTATTTTTGGTTAGGTTCTAACTACCCGACGTGGGATTTAATATGTATTTCCAGACCAAAAAAATCAATTTTTTTATTTATAGTAAAGAACGGCTTCTAGCCAATGTTAACTAGAAAATAAATGGGGATTATGTAATTTTCATCGGTATCATAAACCCAATAAGGAACAAGCCATGGGACATATTAGACTTAGTTTGATTTACAATTATAAAACCTAGTAGAAGACAAGCACGTAAATGGGAACTATATACGTGTCTTTGGATATACCTTAAACCTAGTAAAGAACAAACCACGTCACATAGTAACTAAAAGATAAGATAACACAAGCATTACGATATAAGAATAACGCCATTAAAATATTCGACTGGCTCATTTTAAAGGAAATTGATGAATTTAAAAACCATTTGAAATTAGCACAAATAATTTTTGAAGTTTATAATAAAGAACGACCTCTTGCCTATATTAAATTTTATACGCCACTTTATTATAGTATAGGTTATTACATTAAAAGACGATCATTGGAATAAATTACATAAAGGACTGATATAGTTCATCATAAATGGTGCTTGTCATTACGGTTTTTTTATATAATTATCCATTATTATGTAAAATGCAGTAATTTTTGGGGGTTTCAAAATTATTATTTTTATCTGAAACTAGAATAATTCCTAATTATAAGTCCACAGATAGCTGGGCACTGGAACATCGTAGAGAGTTGTTTAATGGCTCATTTTAATCCGGGTTGCAGCGGTAGCTAGCAACCTAGTAAGAGACTTTTACAATAAGGAACGAACTCTTGCCTATACTATCTTGCATAGGCAGCTTAACTACAGCATAAGCTTGTACATTTATATTTAAAGTCAAGACATTTTCATTAAAATACAGTAAAGAACGACCTCTTGCCTATACTAAATTTTTATAGGCCACTTACGTATAGTATAGTCTAGTACAGTTATATTTAAGGTCAATATATTAAAATTTTCCATTAAAAGACGATCATTGGAATAAAAACCAATTACATACAATGGCTTTAGTTCGCTACATACAAAAACAGGAGCCAACACGAGCAAATTGAAACTAATTAAACCAAACAATTCAGAAAACTAAGCCACTCCACGGGTTGTAAACCTCTTTAAATGTATCATACATATAAATAATACAATATAAGAAAATAATAATAGTAGCCCAGCAAAAAACATAAATAAATAAATAAAAACAGGAAACTAGCATTAAAACAAAAAATTCTTCAACAAAAGAGCGAATTTGTGCGATTACATAAAAAGATTGTGAGTACTTCAAAAATTAGTTCAAGGGGAGTAGGAAAAATACTTCAGTTCATACCAAAAATGATTCGAAGAGCTATTCAGTTGGAATAATCAAACGGTGAGGTTATAAATACTAATTACACCATACTTACTGTTGAATGTATTCGTCAGAGCAACAAGAAAGTAGACATCAAAACAGGAGGCTTTCTGAATGCCAATTGGTCAACCTAACAGTTGAACAAAATAACAGTAACGTTTGTTACTAGTAGCTTTAGAAATGAGCAAAGTCTTGGAAAGTTAGTTGCTTATCCTATTGACGAACAAGAAGATGAAATCGTCGTGTTGGGTGAATATCTCCTGAATGGCTAGGAAATCAACTGCCAAATCAAAAGGCGGTGAAATAGCAAACAATCTTTGCCTGAAACTCATGTTTATGTCGCTCATTCCCAAGACAGCAATGAAACTACAGTAGAATGTGGCATCTGCTTCGACATCGTTAAACAGATAAAAGCTTTAGATGACAAAATTATGTCAACATTATGTTGGCATGTGTTCTGTGATCATTGTCTTTTAGTCGTAAATAGGAGGAGGTCTAGAACTTGTCCCATATGTAGAAAACGTCTGAATAGTTCACTTAATCATCAACTGTTTCTTTGAAATTCATTTTTAAGTAGGGATTCGTTTTTTCAAATTATATTTCTTTTTTTAGTAAAAATATCACGTCATAACAATAAATTTATCACGCAAAATAAATAAAGCAAATTCGAAGCTAGGATGGTGTAACGGACCGCATTACTGGGAATATGGAAATATGAAAATTATCAAAGTAAAAAGAAAATCACTTTTTGTCCTCTTGGACGTAAACTTTAATAACAACAAAAGATGGAAACAAGAAATCGTCTCCTATGAGGTTGTGGAAAATAGGCTTAAAACCATCATTGTTGCGGAAAAAGGTGTTTTGAAATGTTGAACATGCATAGCATAGCATGCACATGCATAGATTATGGATTGATAAGTTTAGTTCTATGAAAAAATATCCCAGTGCTGAGTTCAATATATAAATGCGCCAGTGAAAAAATACACCAATGTTCAGTTCTATATGCAAATATATAAATATTCAGTTCTATCTGTGGATGTACTAGTGTCCAATTCTATATGTAAATTAATCCTTTGGTTACTATGGGGTAAAATTCGTTCTTTAATGCAATTTTATATTTCTTAACATTAGACGTGATCGTCTCTTAATAGGTTGCTAGTTACCACTGCAACCCGGTTGCCTATGGAAGTTAGTATGCGCAAGAGTTCGTTCTTTATTGTATCAAGCCAAAAAACGGTAAGTTTGCTATATAGAAGTTTTGGACAAGACAGTTCTAATAGTATACTTTTTGTTTTGATCTGAATCTTTTTTCAGGAGTTATAGGTTACTTTAGTATTTACTGTAGGGCGTGATCGTCTCCTACTAGGTTGCTAGCTACCCCTGCAACCCGGATGATTACAAACAGGAAAAAGCCTACGGCTTTTTCTTCTTTGAAATAGTAAGAGATTAGCCTCAAATAATCAAGTAGCGAACTAAATCCATTGTATGTAATTGGTTTTTATTCGAATGATCGTCTTTTAGTTACCTGTTAGCATTCAGACAGTGAAGGTCTCCGGGTGTGAAATGAATTTGGATTAGCTACGTCACTTGCCCAAAGGACGCTGCTTGGATAAACAATTTGGATAATAAGTTTTGACTGATTGCGATTGCTAAAAGTGGGCCCTAAGTAATATCTGGATATTACAAATTACGGGCCCTTGCGAGTAAGTTTCCTTTCATGACTTTTTAAGGATTTTTTAAATTGTGCGGCATTATTGTTGAAAAAATAAGAGATGGCTACACCACTAACAAAAGAGCATTTTGACCGGCGAATGGATGAGTTAACTGCTACGATTTCGATGCTACAACAAGAAAATAAGGTGTTGAAGACTGAAAATAAGCTGTTAAAATTGGAACTGATTAAGGTGAAATCGTCTGCACTTCGAGTGGATTTACATACACGGAGAAACAATATTCTGCTTCACGGGATCGATACGCCAAATGAATCTGAAAATCTTCGTGATACAGTAAAAAATTTCTCCGGAAAAAAAACTCGGGATTGCAGATCCTGATCAAATAGGTATCAGTGTTGCGTATAGGGTCAAAAAATCCACCGCGTCTGATGATGGTGTTGGTCCTAGTCTGCGGAGTGGTAGGAAAAAAACAGTTGAGCCTATTTTCGTGCAGCTCAAGAATTATGATCGCTCATTGATTCTTAAAGAATGTGGTAAACTAAAGAAAACGGGCTACAGCGTGTCAACTGACTTACCTGCTGAATTAGGAAAGCGAAGAAAGGAATTATTGGCTCTCGGTTACAAGCTAAAAAATGCAAAGGGAGCAGAGAAGGTCAGTGAGACTCGTGTGGTCCAGCGTAACGTGAAACTCTGGCTGGAGACAAAAAAGTCAAAAAGCTCACAGCAGTGGGTTAAATACGATGATGACTGTTTCGATCCGCTAAAACTGTTTGCCAAAAATGACCCAGAGGAGGTTGTTTCCGACCAGTAGTTTTGTCATTTTTTTTTCTCCGATATTTAATTTTTATGTACGTGATATCGTGAGAAGTTTTTTGAATTATTGTTGAAGCCGCACAGTAATTCTGTTTTAAGTTGTATGGCAGTGAAGGATGTAAAGCGAAAATTTTGTTTTCTTCTTTTTTTGTTTCATATTTGTTCAATTTTCTTTTCTCTTTTTTCATGTTCCCAAAATTCAAGGTATCTAGTTTATTTTTGTTTCCTTTCAGTGTTCCATAAAGAAGTTCAATTGGGTTGTTTTTACTCCTTGCTCTTCTGGAATTTTCACGACGGACCGCCGATTGCAGTTGGTAAGTGATGACTTTTTCTTCAGCTTCATCCCCGAGAGGTATCAGAGATTTTGATATAGATAGATTAAAAAATTTAGAAGAGTCTTATTTAAATCTCAAGCTTATTTTTGATCAAGAAATTGGTCAAGAAAATGATTTCCATTTGTTTGATGATAAAAATTTTCCTAAAAGTAAATATGTAATTTCTAATTTAATTACTGGGAGGTCTTCCGATTCTCAACTTTCGGTATTTCATTTGAATTGCCAAGGACTGTATTCCTCATTTTCTGATCTAGAGTCGACATGTCGGGAGCTTAGACCAGATTGTATAGGTCTATGTGAAACATTTATTACACAACAAACCGAAAGCCTTTTGGATATTCCAGGTTACACTAGCCATTTTCTCCACAGAAAACAGATGAAAAGGGGTGGTATAGCAATTTATATCCGCGACACACACACGGTTCAAATTAGGCAAGACCTTACACGAAATACTGAAGGAATTTTCGAGTCGTTGTTCTTAGAAGTATGGCTGTCCCCAAATAAAAAATTTATTGTGGGTGAAATTTATCGTTCTCCGTCAGGGTCAACGTCTCAGTTTATGGAACATATGGCTCAAGTTCTGGAGCTAGCCCAGTGTAACAAAAATGAGCTTATTCTCATGGGAGATTTCAACATTAACCTCAGTATTCCGCTAACGGCCGAAGCAGCAGATTTGCTAAATAATATGGGAGGTTCAGGCCTATATCCTGCTGTTACGATTCCGACACGGGTTACTGAGAGTACGCATTCACTTATCGACAACATATTCAGCTCCTTGCTCCCAGAGTCGGTGGCAGTCCTCGTCAGCGACACATCAGACCACTTCCCCATTCATGCAACACTCGCCCTTTCAGAACCAGCTAAGATAAGGTCCCGAATCAACCCTATGTTACCGATTATATGTTTAACAGAGGAAAACTTGAAGAATTTAAAACAGGAACTAGAGCAATTAAACTGGGATAACGTAATGGAGATTCAAGATGTAAACGAAGCATTTGGGTCATTTCACTCGATGTTCATGGATGTATACAGTAGATGTTGCGTGAGAAACCCGAGAACTAATAAACGAAAAAAAGACCAGCCAATTAGCCCCTGGATGACGGATGGTCTTCTGGCCTGTGTGAATAAAAAAAACCACCTTTGGGGAGAGTATAGACGCTTTCCAAGCTTAGCGCGGTTAGAGGAGTATGAGCAATACAGGAAAGTCCTTCGGACTGTGTTACGAAGAGCAAAGCGTGGCTACCTGCAGCAAAAGCTGACGGAAAGCGGGAAGGATGGTCGAAAAGTTTGGCAAATTATCAACTCGGTTCTACGGCCAACCACTAAGTCTTCCACATTACCAGCGAAATTGGTCGTGAATGATGAAGAAATTACAGAACCTACACAGGTTGCCGCATCGCTGAGTACATTTTTCGCAAATATTGGCGATACCACAGCAAATTCCGTCGGGATAGCATCTAAGTCATACAAAGAATACCTTGACCCGAAGTGTATGAAATCAATGGCAGTGAGTCCTGTAACACCAGGTGAGCTCGAATTACTCGTAAAAAATTTGAAGGGCTCTTCTGCTTCAGGTTGTCGACCTGGTCCACACAAAGGCACTGAAAGCAGTAGTGACGACCATTGCTGAGCCGCTAACTTACCTTGTAAATCTTTCATTAGATAAAGGGGTTTTTCCTGAAATGTTAAAAAAGGCAAAGATAATACCTCTTCACAAAGGTGGAAGTCATACAGACATTAGAAAATTATAGACCAATCTCAATCTTATCAGTTTTCTCGAAAGTCTTTGAAACGCCAATGAAAAACCAGCTTTACCAATATTTAGAGGCCAAAGGCTTTTTTAACAGCCGCCAATTCGGGTTTAGGGCTGGCCATTCAACCGAAGACGCCCTTACTTCACTAAGTTTATTCGTAAACAGAATCCTAGATTCGGGTGCTTTACCTGCAGCAGTGCTTCTAGATATTAAGAAAGCGTTTGATAGCATGCACCACGAAATATTACTAGGAAAGCTGGATCATATTGGAGTTCGTGGCCAAGTCCTAGATTGGTTTAAGTCTTACCTGGAAAATCGTCGAATTTACACAGGAAATGACCATACAAATGATGTTGTAGTTAATTGCGGGGTGCCACAGGGCTCTAAATTGGGACCGGTATTGTTTCTTGTTCAAATAAATGATCTTCAGTAAGTACTGACTCCTGCAAGTCGTAGCCCTTATTGCTGCAAACTATGTCACCCACAAACGACGCCGGGGTCTATAGTAGAAGCCGAGGACGAACCAACGGCATTTGCGGATGATTCACTTATGGCAAGCTCAGAATGGAACATCAAGTCTCTCAAAGCGAAGCTACAAGACATTCTTGAAGAAACGTACCTCTGGATGGACGCAAATCGTCTAGTCATCAACATTGACAAATCGAGTGTTTTATTTTTTTCACGTATAGATTCGCTGGCTCCTGATGTGATTGGTATTGAAACCTCTCGTGGACTTATCAAGAGACCAGAAAAAGGACACGTTCGTTACCTAGGGGTTTTGATCGACGAAAACCTCTCGTTCAGACACCACATAGCAAGTGTCGAGACGAAGCTTTCAAGGAACCTTGGAATCTTGAGAAAACTCAGTCACCATTTCCCTAAAAAAATACAGATCCTGATTTACAATGCAGTTATCAAGCCTCACATTCAATATTGTTCTACGGTTTGGCAATCTAATTTCAAGACACATTTACAGAGAGTAAACTCAGTTCACAATAAAGCACTTCAAATTTTAGGCCCAGCACCGAACAGACTATCAATGGCATCACTTTATAGACTATCTTGCACCGTTTTTTGTTTTAAATATTTTTCAGGAACACTCCCATCACCATTTAGAGGCTTATTCACACTAGCATCACAAATCCATAGTTTAAATACACGATCTTCATCAGATATTTACATACCCCCGACACCGACAGCTAGGTCGGAATTTTCTCCTAGAATTGCGTGTGCTAGAGAGTGGAATGCACTTCCGCAAGAGCTGAGGTCATATAGGTCTCTCGGCTCCTTTAAAAAGAATGTGAAAAAATATCTAAAAGATTAAATATTTTTTTACTAGATTTATTTTATTATTATTATGTTTAGAATTTTTCGATATTATTATTAATTATCATATTTTAGTTTGATACTTCAAGGGGTGTGAGCGGAGGAGAAGTTGTGTTAAATTTATTGTTATTTGATGGCGGTTCGGGGTGGAAATTGAAGAGGACAGGAGGCCACGCTGTATTTAGAGTGTGCAATTATTACGGGCCCAAACGTGCATCAATGCACAAGCAACTAAGTTAAGTGTATTTTTATATATATTTTTTTTATTAAAACCCATATTGAACTGAACTGAAACTGAAATGGAAAATTTTAATATATTGACCTTAAATATAACTGTACTAGACTATACTATACGTAAGTGGCCTATAAAAATTTAGTATAGGCAAGAGTTCGTTCTTTACTGTATTTTAATGAAAATGTCTTGACTTTAAATATAAATGTACAAGCTTATGCTGTAGTTAAGCTGCCTATGCAAGATAGTATAGGCAAGAGTTCGTTCCTTATTGTAAAATTAAAATGAGCCATTAAACAGCTATCTACGATGTTCCAGTGCCCAGCTATCTGTGGACTTATAATTAGGAATTATTCTAGTTTCAGATAAAAATAATAATTTTGAAACCCCCAAAAATTACTGCATTTTACATAATAATGGATAATTATATAAAAAAAACCGTAATGACAAGCACCATTTATGATGAACTATATCAGTCCTTTATGTAATTTATTCCAATGATCGTCTTTTAATGTAATAACCTATACTATAATAAAGTGGCGTATAAAATTTAATATAGGCAAGAGGTCGTTCTTTATTATCAACTTCAAAAATTATTTGTGCTAGTTTCAAATGGTTTTTAAATTCATCAATTTCCTTTAAAATGAGCCAGTCGAATATTTTAATGGCGTTATTCTTATATCGTAATGCTTGTGTTATCTTATCTTTTAGTTACTATGTGACGTGGTTTGTTCTTTACTAAGTTTCAGGTATATCCAAAGACACGTATATAGTTCCCATTTACTTGCTTGTCTTTTACTAGGTTTTATAATTGTAAATCAAACTAAGTCTAATATGTCCCATGACTTGTTCCTTATTGGGTTTATGATACCGATGAAAATTACATAATCCCCATTTATTTTCTAGTTAATATTGGCTAGAAGCCGTTCTTTACTATAAATAAAAAAATTGAATTTTTTGGTCTGGAAATACATATTAAATCCCACGTCGGGTAGTTAGAACCTAACCAAAAATAAAACTAATTTTAAAATTTTAAGGTATTTTTAGACATCACTGTGGATATATGGAGGCATAATTTTCCTTTACTTAGTTTCAGCTTTATTCGATGATCGAGCCTTTATGTATTTAGTAAATAATTACAAACAGGAAAAAGCCTACGGCTTTTTCTTCTTTGAAATAGTAAGAGACGAACTTCAAACGATCAAGTAGCTAACTAAGTCTAATGTATGCAATAACTTTTTAATCCAATTATCCTCTTTTAATGTAACTAGCATTGGACTTATCGTCTCGTGCTAGGTTGCTAGCTACTGTAACCTCGTCTAAATTAACCTTAAAAAATGAAATAAAGCTATGTCGACTTTGCATGTCTCTCTCACTATGTATGCGCCGTTGCGGTGTGTAACCAATCACCTATCAAGTTATCGTATATTGAGCAATCTCCGCTGTCTCAGATTGACCCCTAAAAAAAATGGGTGTTGTCTAAAAAACCAGTCTGGTTGAAAACGTGGAGTTTTCGTACTGCTCACTTTTTTGCAATGTGTAGGAACCAGTGGGGAATCCCCGATCGTTTGGAAAGGTACCAAGGAAAGGCAAGCAAATAGCATGTAGTTTCAAAACGTGTTTAATCACGTGTAGAGGTCCCATGGAATGAAATTTCTGTGTTGTGCATGCAAACGGCGAATTCAAGAATGAGTTTTTTTACTTACTTAGAATTTTGTCATAATTTCTTGAATGAAATGTCTTTTTTGTATCCAAGAGGTGAAATCAATAAAGAGTTTGTTACTTACTTTCCTTTTTTCTATAATTTCTTGAATAAAATATCCGTATTGTGTATCCAAGAGGGGACTTCAAGAAAGAGATTGTTACTTACCTGGAATTTTCTCATAATTTCTTGAATGAAATTTCCGTATCGTATTGCGTATCCAAGAGGGGACTTCAAGAAAGAGATTGTTACTTACTTAGAATTTTCTCATAATTTTTTGAATGAAATTTCCGTATTGGGTATCCAAGAGGTGTATTCAAGAAAGAGTTTGTTACTTACTTACAATTTTTTTTATAATTTCTTGAATGAAATATCTGTATTGTGCATCCAGGAGGAGAATTCAAGAAACAGTTTGCTACTTACTTACAATTTTTTCATAATTTCTTGAGTGAAATTACTGTATTGTCTGTCCAGGAAGCGAGTTCGAGAAAGAGTTTGTTTGCAATGTTTTTCATAGTTTCCTCAATTAAATTTCTGTATTGTGCAACCCAATGGCGAATTCAAGAAAGGGTTTGTTACTTATTTAGAATTTTGTCATAATTTCTTGAATGAAATGACTTTTTTTTGTTTATCCAAGAGGCGAATTCAAGAAAGAATTTGTTACTTACTTACTTACTTACAATTTTTTCATACTTTCTTAAATGAAGTTTCTGCATTGTGTATCCAAGAGGTGACTTCAGGAAAGAGTTTGTTACTTGCTTACAAATTTTCATAATTTATTGAATGAAATTTCCGTATTGTATATCCAAGAGGTGAAAACAATAAAGAGTTTGTTACTTACTTGCGATTTTTTCGTAATTTATTGAATGAAGTATCTGTACTGTATATCCAAGAGGTGAAATCAATAAAGAGTTTGTTACTTACTTACAAATATTTTCATAATTTCTTGAATGAAATTTCCGTATTGTGTATCCAAGAGTTGACTTCAAGAAAGAAATTGTTACTTACTGAGAATTTTTTCATAATTTCTTGAATTAAATTTCTACATCGTGTATCTAAGTCGTGAAAACAATAGAGAGTTTGTTACTTACTTAGAATTTTGTCATAATTTCTTGAACAAAATGTCTTTTTGTTTATCCAGCAGGTGAATTCAAGAAAGAATTTGCTACTTACTTACAATTTTTTCATAGTTTCTTTAATGAAATTTCTGTATTGTGTATCCAGGAAGTGACTTCAAGAAAGAATTTGTTACTTACTTTCTTACAATTTTTTTTCATAGTTTCTTAAATGAAGTTTCTGCATTGTGTATCCAAGAGGTGACTTCGGGAAAGAGTTTTTTACTTGCTTACAATTTTTTCATAATTTCTTAAATGAAATTTCTGCATTGTGTGTCCAAGAGGTAACTTCAAGAAAGAGTTTGTTACTTACTTAGAATTTTGTCATAATTTCTTGAACGAAATGTCTTTTTGTTTATCCAGCAGGTGAATTCAAGAAAGAATTTGCTACTTACTTACAATTTTTTCATAATTTCTTTAATGAAATTTCTGCATTGTGTATCCAAGAGGTGACTTCAAGAAAGAATTTGTTACTTACTTATTTACAATTTTTTCATAGTTTCTTCAATGAAGTTTCTGCATTGTGTGTCCAAGATGTGGCTTCAGGAAAGAGTTTGTTACTTGCTTACAATTTTTTCATAATTTATTGAATGAAATATCCGCATTGTACATCCAAGAGGTGAAAACAATAAAGAGTTTGTTACTTACTTGCGATTTTTTCATAATTTCTTGAATGTAGTATCTGTATTGTATATCCAAGAGGTGAAATCACTGCATTAAAAATAAATTAAATTGATCATACGATCTAAATTATTTCATCAGATACGCCAGCATTCATAAATGATCCTTTTGAAATTCTGCTAACAACATCGATGGTCAAGGTAAAAGTTGGAATTAAACACTTTTAGGATATCGAATGTCCTTACTGAAAAACTAGTGCATTAAAAAATAAATTAAATTGATCATACGACCTAAATTATTTCACCAGATACGCCCACGGAAATCTAAAAAACGTCGGTGTGAAAACCCAAACAGTTAATTAACTATTCTAATTCATGATTTCAGGCACGTCAAACCCCGAAATACTAAAGTTAACTTCTCAAATAATAAACCCCAGGAAACAAACACCCACGAAAATCTAAAAAACCTAGGTCTGAAAACCCTAAACAGCTAATTAACTATTCTAATTCATGATTTCAGGCACGTAAAACCACAAAATACTAAAGTTAACTTCTCAAATAATAATTCCCAGGAGTCAAACATACATGAAAACCTAAAAAACCTAGGTCTGAAAATCCCCAAACAGTCAATTAAATATTCTAATTCATGATTTCAGGCAAGTCAAACCATGAAATACTAAAGTTAACTTCTCAAATAATAAATCCCAGGAACCTAACACCCATGAAAATCTAAAACTTCAAGAAAGAAATTGTTACTTACTGAGAATTTTTTCATAATTTCTTGAATTAAGTTTCTACATCGTGTATCTAAGTCGTGAAAACAATAAAGAGTTTGTTACTTACTTAGAGTTTTGTCATAATTTCTTGAACGAAATGTCTTTTTGTTTATCCAGCAGGTGAATTCAAGAAAGAATTTGCTACTTACTTACTTACAATTTTTTTATAGTTTCTTTAATGAAATTTCTGTAATGTGTATCCAAGAAGTGACTTCAAGATTTTCCCTCCAAAATTGACCTCCCCCCTCCCCTGCCCTCAGAAATGGGGGAAAGAAGGGTCTCTCAGCCTTCCCCTTGACGCAGACCCCGCTTATTTTCGATTCTGAGTATTTTTGGTTTTCCCTCCAAAATTGACCCCCCCCCTCCCCTGCCCTCAGAAATGGAGGAAGGAGGGGCCTCTGAGCCTTGCCCTTGAGGCAGATCCCATTTATTTTCGATTCTGAGCATTTTTGGTTTTCCCTCCAAAATTGACCCTCCCCCCTTCCCTGCCCTCAGAAATGGAGGAAGGAGGGGCCTCTGAGCCTTGCCCTTGAGGCAGATCCCATTTATTTTCGATTCTGAGCATTTTTGTTTTTCCCTCCAAAATTGACCCTCCTCCCTCCCCTGCCCTCAGAAATTGGGGAACGAAGGGCCTCTGAGCCTTGCCCTTGAGGCAGATCCCATTTATTTTCGATTCTGAGCATTTTTGGTTTTCCCTCCAAAATTGACCCCCTCCCCCTCCCCTGCCCTCAGAAATGGGGGAACGAAGGGTCTCTGAGCCTTCCCCTTGAGGCAGATCCCGTTTATTTTCGATTCTGAATATTTTTGGTTTTCCCTCCAAAATTGACTCCCCCTCCCCCCTGCCCTCAGAAATGGAGGAAGGAGGGGCTTCTGAGCCTTCCCCCTGAGGCAGGTCCCGTTTATTTTCGATTCTGAGTATTTTTGGTTTTCCCTCCAAAATTGACTCCCCCTCTCCCCTGCCCTCAGAAATGGAGGAAGGAGGGGCCTCTGAGCCTTGCCCTTGATGCAGATCCCATTTATTTTCGATTCTGAGCATTTTTGGTTTTCCCTCCAAAATTGACCCTCTCCCCTCCCCTGCCCTCAGAAATTGGGGAACAAAGGGCCTCTGAGCCTTGCGCTTGAGGCAGATCCCATTTGTTTTCGATTCTGAGCATTTTTGGTTTTCCCTCCAAAATTGACCCTCCCCCCTCCCCTGCCCTCAAAAATTGGGGAACGAAGGGCCTCTGAGCCTTGCCCTTGAGGCAGATCCCATTTATTTTCGATTCTGAGCATTTTTGGTTTTCCCTCCAAAATTTACCCCCCCCTCCCTCCCCTGCCCTCAGAAATTGGGGAACGAAGGGCCTCTGAGCCTTGCCCTTGAGGCAGATCCCGTTTATTTTCTATTCTGAGTATTTTTGATTTTCCCTCCAAAATTGACACATCGGAGAGGTAAAGCTAGGTCAACTCACAATGTCATTCTATCGTCGTTAGCCATTTTCATAGACTGATGTCGTTTCAAATTTATAACAAATTACCTGAGTTAACAACCCCTTCGGGGTTACCTTAACTCTTAATCAGTTTAATCCTTTTTTTTTCTCCACCATCATACAATCCAATCACTAATTAGAATCATTCACACTCCTATTATTCAAAACATTAATTAATATCGTTCATAGTGTCCAATTTGCGAATTCCTTATCCCTTTTTGCAAAAATGTCAAATACTCACTCTCTTTGAAAAACTAAACCAGACTATACCCACCAAACCAGACTATACCCACCAAACCAGATTATACCCACCAAACCACAGAAACTTATAGTTGACCCAGAAACTTGTCTGCTTGGCCCAGAAACATGTCTGGTTGGCCCGGAAACTTGTCTGGCAGGTTTTGTATAATTCCAATGCACTCTCCCACGCCCACCCTCCCATTTGCCTTTATGTTCAAACACTAAATGTTTACTTTAAAATTAAATCAAAATACACTTTGTTAATGGTAATTCCCATTAAGGCATCTCAGCAGTATCCCGAGAACGACTGAGGGTATTATGTTCAAACTTTCGGGGCTACTTCTGCTCTTAAAATTAAACCAAATCAAAAAGCGTAAGTGTATCCAAGCTATCAGAGAAAGTAAACAGATTTTTTCCCGAATGGTATCAAGTTTTCCATTTCAGGTCAACCAGAGGAGGTATGAAACTAAATTAAACACTACTATTTGTGTCCAGATTTTTAAAAGGGTGTATGTTGTAAAAAATGACTGAACATTTTTCTCTAGAATACAAATAATAGGCCAAACTATAAATTCTTAAAAAACGAAAATATTTAAAGTACTATTTTCTTATTCCCTGAAAAGACTATGTCAATATAAAACGAACAGAAATTAATTAAAAAAAACTTTTTCCACAAAATAAGTCTTTCAAAGAAAATTAAAGAACTGCATAAATCAAAAAATGAGCAAAAATAAAATCAAAATAATCTACCAACCGTAAAACTACCACAAATCAGCATCGATAAATAAATGAAACCCAAAACCAGCAGAAATTACAATAAACAATTGATTCAGACTCAAAACGAGCAGAAATTAACACAAGTTGGGCTCAAAACCCCTATGCCTTCCCAAGGCCAGAACAAGATTTGCACTTTACTAAAAAAAATACAATGAATTTGTATTGTCAGTCTTATATACATATACTGATATTTAGTAATCAAAATGTTAAAATTATTTGATTTATTAAAGTTATAAAAGTAAAAAAAATGAAAATTTTTTAGTGAAGTGCTAATTATATTCTGGCCCTGGGAAGGCATAGGGGTTTTGAGCCCAACTTATGTTAGTTTCTGCTCGTTTTCAGTTTGACTCGATTATTTATTATTCTGACTTTTCAGCATAAATTTTAAAATTAGGCCCAGAAATTGTTTGATATTGACCGAGACTAATGAAAACCTTGAATCAGCAGTGGCAATATTTTTAATGATTCAGAATACATTGCCTTAATCAGCACGTTATTTCCCGTTCATGATTGTTACAGCAGTAGCTGCAATCTATGTAATGGACGAATCAGGGTCCATTGTAACCAAAAATCAAATAAAATGTTTAAACCAAAGCTGGCTAATCAGAAAAACTTCGATTCGTGGTTGATTTTAGGAATTATAATTATAATCTAAATTAGACTTAACTGTACAATATTATTTTGAAAACAGATTTAAGGGAATTTCAAAAAATAGCTTAAAACTACAAAAATGGCATCGATTCTTTCATGGTTGAATACCCTATTCGGAAGACTTACATACCTGGCCTGGGCAACAAGGAAAATGCATGGGTAGCACTGATGTGTCCTCTTTTTTCCTTCACTGCTAGCAGGCCACTGGAACATCTTTGAGAGCTGTTTAAGGACTCATTTTAAAGAGAACTAATGCATCTGCATGCTTTTATAGTTAACAGAGCTTGATTTAAAAAGTGAAATCCATGTTTGACGAAAAAACTGCATCCTCGTATAAAAGATGGTAAATGACGTCATAATCATAGATTATAACCATAAATGAGGCTGTAGTAAAACTGTATGATGCCGTCGGTTCCAATGAATTCTGCACAAATACATAATCTTAACTGCTTAAGCCAGCTTAACAGTTAGGGTTTGTAATTCAGGATACATTAATAGAGTTGGCTCTTTATGCTGATTCCAAATGTATCAAATTCAATAAAGTTTAAAGTTACTCGTCAGAAGTTAAATGCCTAAAACATTTTCCTAATTTTCAAGAAAGGAATGCCAACAAAACGGCAAGCAATAGTCATGGAATTCACATAATGAAACTCAACATATAAGATAGACCTGTTGTAGAGGTGTTAACCTCCTGTCTACAAAACTGTGTAAATATGAATATTTTTTTTTGCTTGAAGAAAGATCACGAGTGCATTTTAATCCTGAATAATATAATAATGATGAATGCCCTGACAAGGCAGTAATGTTGGAGCTGCCTCAGTGCTGTGAGATGGTCTGGGATCTCCTCTACGTAAAAAGTTCCTTTCTCAGTCCCTATCCGCGACAAGAAAGGCGTTGCTTGCGCTGCCTCATAGTAGCATCCGGGTGGAACTTTCATTAGTTTTCCTAACCAAAACTGTGACTGCTAACAGCTCTGCATGGAGACATTAAGGATCGGTACCTCTCAGGGAAATTATAGCCTCATAAATAACAGCATTTGCACTGGATTCTGATTACTTGATAATTATTTGATGGTTTGGCCTGCTTTGGTGGGCTTTTTGGGGCTGAACAACCCCTTCCTATATATTTTATATATTGTGGGCTGTCTCCAAAGAGCAGCATAATATTTTACGGCATCAATACATAATAAGTCGGAGATAATAAGCTTGGGATTGTCTGTGCCATGTTTCGATTCTTATAGATGAAAGAGCATCGCCATAAGTGTCACATACCAAATAAGTGATATTCAAGAATAATATTCGAAGATTTCTTATAACCGTCATATTTGCGCAAAATTGTATTCTTCCTTTGTTAGGCCTGATATGATTGCTCTTTCTCCTTTTTGGTCTCTGCTATCGAGTAAAAATAAATGGACACTCTTGTATTGCTTTTATCGTGTTGTAAAGTTTCTATTATGTCCCCCCTTGGAAAAGTAATTCCATAATAAGTACCATATTCCTGATATGTATCTAGCCAAAAAGAAGAGGATTTTGAAGTATCAGCATTGTTTGTCTGAGGGGACACTCTCTGACTTTTTTCTTTAATAGTGTTTTTTTCGTGTCTCTATACTATTTTTGTTATATATTTTCTCTTGTTTTTATTATTCCACATGTGATTCTGTATCTTTAAAGTGTCAAGTAAGTGTCAAATACCAAATAATGAGATCTACAAAACCCATTGATCACTGGTTTGTCTGTAAGTTCAAACAAATACAGTCTCCCTTTTTGCATACAAGTTTAGTAGACATTGTCCGTCATGCGCCATTTGGGTTGCAGCGATAACTAGCAACGTAGTAAGAGACGATCATGTGCTGTACTAAGAAATATAATGACCTATATCTCCAAAAACAGAGTCAGGAGAAAATAAGAAGTACGCTATTAGAACCACCTGTTCCGAAACCCCCATATAAGAAACTTAGCGTCCTTTGGTTTGAACAACGAGGGAAATATATTGGCTTGAAAATCAAGCAAAGTGGCTGCAACCATGATATTCCACATATAGTATATGATATTCCACATATAGTATATACGGCATCTTTTTTTCGTTCTTCTTTCCTCCTCAGATAGCTTGGCACTGGAACATCGTAGAGAACTGTTTAACGGCTCATTTTAATGAAAATTGCTGAGGTTGGAAAAATTTTGTAATTGGATTTTTTTTAATAAAACAAATTTTTACTAAAATCTTGCGTTTTTCTATAACACAGTAGTAGCTTGTGCTATTAACATCAGGAATTTGTCACATCTACGTGCTTTTGTAATTAACAAAAAAATATTTAAAATAAAATCAATATTTTTCAAAAGAACTTCATTTTCATATATTATATAGTAAGTGTCGTAATAGTTTTATTAGAACCATATATAACGTAAATAGAAAAACGCTATTTTATTACGTTACCTCTAATGACATCGGTTATGATGTCTTCATCCGGTATAGTAAAAGAACAACCTTTAGCCCATATTAACTGGAACTCGGGTTGCAGCGGTAGCTAGCAACCAAGAAAGAGACGATCACGTCCAATACTAACAAATATAATAGCTCGTAGCTCCTGAAAATAGGGGCAGATCAAAACAGGAAGTACGCTATTAGAAGTGCCTTGTCCGAGACACCTATATTTAAAACTTACCATCCCTTGGCTTGACTAACAAGGTTTACCCAGCTTGCAGCGGTAGCTAGTAGCCTAGTAGGAGACGATCACGTCCCTTAGTAAAAAATGCAATAGCCCATAACTCCTAAAAATAGAGTCAGATCAAAACAAAAAGTGCGCTATTAGAACTGCGTTATCCAAAATCCCTTTATAAGAAATTTACCGTTTCTTGGCTGGAACAACAAGGACAATATTTTGGTTTGATCAAACAGTTTGTGGTAACGAAGTGTATAGTAATCCAGGTTGCAGCGGTACCTAGCAGCCTAAAAAGCGACGATCAAGTCCCTTAGTAAAAACTATAATAACTCATGACTCCTTAGAAATAGAGTCAGATCAAAGCAAGGAAAACGGTATTAGAACTGCGTTGTCCGAGACCCCTAAATAGGAAACTTACCGTTTTTTGGCTGGAAAAAAAGGAAAATATATTCGCTTGAAAATCAAGAAAAGAGGATGCAACCACGATATTCTGTATCTACGGCATCTTTTTTCCTTTATTCAAACATATCAATTAGGTAACTTAAAGTAAACAACGTAAACTGAGTAATAAGCCTAAACCAAAAAGTAAACCTAAGTTAGAAAAATACGAAAAGTAAAATCAACAAAAGTGAAAAGCTACCAAATATTTTGTCAAAATGAGTAATGCAAAAATGAAAAAAATGACACTTTTACTCTCTTTTTTTCACTGTATCTTTTTTAAGTATACAGGATATAAATAAATATGTTAACCAGGTAAAGATATTTGAGACACCCCGTATTACACCTCTTTCCCGGTGTCCTAAATCTCTAAAGATGTCCTTCAGATTCTTGTGGTTGCATACGTGGATTAAGGAAATTGTTAAACTCTTGCTAAATTCTTATAAAAAAAATCTTCCGTTTTAAATTGACTTTCTCACAACTCTAGTTTTTTTTAACAATAAAAAACTTTAGCGTAAAGAGCGAGGCGTTGAGGAGGAGACAGCCCCTTTCATATACGGAATAATTTCTGTTCGCTTTAAGTTTTAATGTCGCTCCTTACTTTCAGTTAAAAAAAACTTGTTTTTTTTTATTTAATTTTTACATATAGAATTGGACACTAGTACATCTACAGATAGAACTGAATATTTATATATTTGCATATAGAACTGAACACTGGTGTATTTTTTCACTGGCGCATTTATATATAGAACTCAGCACTGGGATATTTTTTCATAGAACTAAAATTATCAATCCATAATCTGTGCATGTCATAGTTCAACATTTCAAAACACCTTTTTCCGCAACAATGATGGCTTTAAGCCTATTTTCCACAGCCTCATAGGTGACGATTTTCTTGTTTCCATCTTTTGTTGTTATTAAAGTTTACGTCCAAGAGGACAAAAAGTGATTTTCTTTTTACTTTGATAATTTTCATGTTTCCATATTCCCAGTAATGTGGTCCGTTACACCATCCTAGCTTCGACTTTTGCTTTAGTTTTTTTTTTGCGTGATAAATTTATTGTTTTGACGTGATATTTTTACTACTAAAAGAATTATAATTGGAAAAACGAAACATTACTTAAAAATGAATTTCAAAGAAACAGTTGATGATTAAGTGAACTATTCAGACGTTTTCTACATATGGGACAAGTTCTGGACCTCCTCCTATTTACGACTAAAAGACATTGATCACAGAACACATGCCCACAGAATGTTGACATAATTTTGTCATCTAAGGCTTTTATCTGTTCAACGATGTCGAAGCAGATGCCACATTCTACTGTAGTTTCATTGCTGTCTTGGGAATGAGCGACATAAACATGAGTTTCAGGCAAAGATTATTTGCTATTTTGCCGCCTTTTGATTTGGCAGTTGATTTCCAAGTCATTCGGGAGATATTCACCCAACACGACGATTTCATCTTCTTGTTTGTCAATAGGATAAGCAACTAACTTTCCAAGACTTTGTTCATTTCTAAAGCTACTAGTAACAACATTACCGTTATTTTGTTCAACTGTTAGGTTGACCAATTGGCATTCAGAAAGCCTCCTGTTTTGATGTCTACCTTCTTGTTGCTCTGACGAATAAATTCTACAGTAAGTATGGTTTAATTAGTATTTATAACCTCACCGTTTGATTATTGCAACTGAATAGCTCTTCGAATCATTTTTGGTATGAACTGAAGTATTTTTCCTACCCCCCTGGAACCTATTTTTGAATTACTCACAATCTTTTTATGTAATCGCACAAATTCGCTCTTTTGTCTCATCAAATGGGTCATCTTAAGCGTCGGCTGAAGGCAGCATACTTGTCTTCAGTCTTCTATCAAGCGGTTGACAAAGTTTTCAAAAAAACTAAATGCAAGCCTGGTGTCCGTCGTACCATTTAGTATTCGTCGCATTTTATTCTTCTGATATTTATGCACTTTCACTCATTTTCATTCGTTGAAAAACTAATGGTGTATTCCATTAAGAAAATATGCATTTTATTATTTTGTAAGTCTTAAGACCAACCTGGCTAAACATATTTCATAAAATGATTTATAAAACAGACATATTGTGATTACGACTATCTCCTTTTTTAGTTTCAATGAGTGTGATACTTTAAATACAGACTAATGTAAAAAAGGAAAAGAAATATAACAGGGGTTTCTTTTGGATCGGAGAGATGCTGAAGAAAAATTTGATAATGCTGCCGAAGTTGAGCCAAGAATGAGCGGAACGAGATGGAAGCTGCTCGTACTAAGATCAATATCTTACAAGGCTCCAACAGACTCTGACTTGATATATTTAGAAAGATGTCAGGATTATTGTGAGTATAACATTCGAATAAGGTCCATTGGCAATCATGAAAGACCCTGCAATAAGGTATTGTTCTTACTGTTCAAAATGTTTTCTCTCGAAAAGTTCAGAGACAAAATTGACCAAGTTAGTGTGTGCTTGCATGCTGGAAATTGGAAAGTTTTAGAATTCAAAACAGACTTTCGAAAGGGTGTTTAAAGAAATCCTCGTAAAAACGGGTATTCATAACTTGTTTCAAAACTTAGACATTAAAACAAACTTAGTCAAATTGTACTTTAAATTGTCCAAGCTGAGTTGGCTTCCTCTAAATTAATTGTTATTGGATGGGAAATTGGTTTCATCAATTTTCAATATCAATATTTAATTATAAGGACCAAATATGGAGAAAATGCGTTTCTATGATTCAAATATGCGCCTTTCAATCAGAAAATCTTGGTATTGGTTGAAAGAAATGGGCTGCATTCTTTAGAAGCTGTAAAAACACCAAAGATGATTTACCAAAGTTTTACAGTTTTCATGAACAAAAAAAAAGCATATTTATTGCCGTATCTTTTTCTAGCTATTTGTTACATTGATGTTTCCCAAGAAAAACCACTAAAATATTTGAAAACAATAGTTTTATCGGAATAAAGCTAGAGCGGTTTTAAGAGATAACTTTCATACAATAATGTAACTTCAAATTCAGACAATAAAATGCATCGTAACGTGAATAATAATAGCAATAGTTACGATAACTCAAACGCAGATCAGCTACCGAGGAACGAAGAACGGATTGATAAGATCCATCAAGTAGGTAGTGAATATGATTCTGCATCAAACTATTGGTTACCGTCAGATCTTTCAGGACAATATCAGCTACCGAGACATATAGAGCTGATGGCCCCAACTCATCAAGTAGCCAGTGGATTTGGTTCTTCGCATGACTATGGTCTTTCATACCAGACTGGTCTCACATCAGGTTTTACACCGTCTGACTTGTCAGATAGATATCAACTACCCAGTAGTATAGAACAAGTTGGTAATCATTATCAAGTAGGTTGTGGATATAAGTCTTCATCAGCCTATCATTTGCCATCCAAAATCAATCCCCGATTGAAACCAGCGGATATTTCAAATAAATTTCAAATTACGAGATCTACAAAACAAAGCAATTTGAATAATGAAGGTAATGGATGCGATAGCTCATTGGACTATCAGCGATCACATCATCCCGGTCTCCAATCGAATTCCAAACCAGTCAAAGGAGAACCCACATCAGCCCCATCTACTTTAGCCTGCATAACAATCCATGGTATGCACTTGAACTACATGTATACCAACGTGGCTTGCAAATTTACAGTTGACTGCCGGTTAGACTTGAAAAAAATGGCCGAAAGGCAGAATAATCTTTTGCTTTTTCGGGACAGGCTACAGCTCTTTCTAAGAAAACCTTTTGCATCTGCCACTTTTCGACAAAATGGAGGGGCTTCCGTACATGGCAGGTTTCCACCAGATGAGGCGAAAAAAATATGCCGCCGGTTTGCGAGAATAGTTCAAAAGACTGGCTTCAATTGCCACTTTCGAAGATTTGCAATAACAAATATGGCAATTTCCACCAAAGTACCGTTCAAATTAACAGAGAGTCTTTATTCCGACCTTATGGGTCTTGATGCCTCAAATGGTGTAACAGTTAGAAAATGTGAGAGCAAACCTGGGATTTCCATTGAAATTAACCAAACTATAAAATTAACTGTTCATACAAATGGCGCTATTTTATTTAAAGGAAAAAGTCTTGCCAGCTTTGAGTCTGGCTTGAACAAGATTTATCCGTACCTGTGGAATGCACGAAAAACCGACTGAGGGAACCAAACGTGAAAAATTATTTGTGTTATCCTCTAAGTCTAAAACATGAATTTCAAGAACTAATGGCAATGAGAAAATTTTATATTTTGTTCTTTTGCACTGCGCACAACTTCGTAAAATTCCCAACTAACAATTATTTATATTCTAGTTTTGGGATTTCTTCTCTAATCCTAATTTATTTATTGGTACATTCAACATTAAGCAAACTGCTTGACACAACAAAATATAAAACAAATATAAGGCTAAAAATGAAAACATTCAAAAGATACCAAATGGTACGACGGACACCAGGCTTGCATTTCGTTTTTTTGAAGACCTGTCAACCACTTGATAGAATACTGAAGACAAGTATTTTGCCTTCAGCCGACGCTTAAGAGACCCATTTAGTAAGACAAATGAGTGAATTTGTGCGATTACATAAAAAGATTGTGAGTAATTCAAAAATTGGTTCAAGGAGAGTAGGAAAAATACTTCAGTTCATACCAAAAATGATTCAAAATGCTATTCAGTTGGAATAATCAAACGGTGAGGTTATAAATACTAATTACACCATACTTACTGTTGAATTTATTCGCCAGAGCAACAAGAAAGTAGACATCAAAACAGGAGGCTTTCTGAATTTCAATTGGTCAACCTAACAGTTGAACAAAATAACAGTAATGTTGTTACTAGTAGCTTTAGAAATGAACAAAGTCTTGGAAATTTAGTTGCTTATCCTATTGACGAACAAGAAGATGAAATCGTCGTGTTGGGTGAATATTTCCCGAATGACTAGGAAATCAACTGCCAAATCAAAAGGCGGCGAAATAGCAAAAAATCTTTGCCTGAAACTCTTGTTTATCTCGCTCATTCCCAAGACAGCAATAAAACTACAGTAGAATGTGGCATCTGCTTAGACATCGTTGAACAGATAAAAGCTTTAGATGACAAAATTATTTCAACATTCTGTGGCCATGTTTTCTGTGACTAATGTCTTTCAGTCGTAAATAGGAGGAGGTCCAGAACTTGTCCCAAATGTAGATAACGTCTCAATAGTACATTTAATCATCAATTGTTTGTTTGAAAATCATTTTTTAGTAGGGATTCGTTTTTTAAATTATAATTCTTTTAGTAGCAAAAATATCACGTCACAACAATAAATTTATCACACAAAAAAAAACTAAAACAAAAGTCGAAGCTAGGATGGTGTAACGGACCGCATTACTGGGAATATGGAAACATGAAAATTATCAAAGTAAAAAGAAAATCACTTTTTGTCCTCTTGGACATAAACTTTAATAACAACAAAAGATGGAAACAAGAAAATCGTCTCCTATGAGGTTGTGGAAAACAGACTTAAAACCATCATTGTTGCGGAACAGGGTATTTTGAAATGTTTAACTATGACATGCATAGATTATGGATTGAGAAGTTTAGTTCTATGAAAAAATATCCTAGTGTTGAGTTCTTTTTATAAATGCGGCAGTGAAAAAATACACCAGTGTTCAGTTCTATATGCAAATATATAAATATTCAGTTCTATCTGTAGATGCACTAGTGTTCAATTCTATATGTAAATATACCAGGGTTCAGCACCATATGTAAATGTTCCAGTGTTGAGTTCTTTACATATATATATATATATATATATATATATATATATATATATATAATATATATATATATATATATATATATATATATATATATATATATATATATATATATATATATATATATATATGTATATATATATATATATATATATATATATATATATATATATATATATATATATATATATATATATATATATATATATATATATATATATATATATATATATATATATATATATATATATATATATATTATATATATATATATATATATATATATATATATATATATACATATATATATACTTTTTATGTAATCGCACAAATTGGCTCTTTCGTCTCATCAAATGTGTCATCTTAAGCGTCGGCTGAAGGCAACATACTTGTCTTCAGTCTTCTATCAAGCGGTTGACAAAGTTTTCAAAAAAACTAAATGCAAGCCTGGTGTCCGTCGTACCATTTAGTATTCGTAGCATTTTATATTTCTGATATTTATGCACTTTCACTCATTTTAATTCGTTGAAAAACTAACGGTGTATTCCATAAAGAAAATTTGCATTTTATTATTTTGTAAGTCTTAAGACCAACCTGGCTAAACGTATTGCATAAAATGATTTATAAAAGAGACATATTGTGATTACGACTATCTCCTTTTTTAGTTTGAATGAGTGTGATACTTTAAATACAGACTAATGTAAAAAAGGAAACGAAATATAACAGGGGTTTCTTTTGGATCGGAGAGATGCTGAAGAAAAATTCAGCATCGTTGAAAAACTAACGGTGAAAATTTGAAAATTAAGAAAATTTGCATAAAGAAATTTTGCATTTTATTATTTTGTAAGTCTTAAGACCAACCTGGCTAAACGTATTGCATAAAATGATTTATAAAAGAGACATATTGTGATTACGACTATCTCCTTTTTTAGTTTCAATGAGTGTGATACTTTAAATACAGACTAATGTAAAAAAGGAAACGAAATATAACAGGGGTTTCTTTTGGATCGGAGAGATGCTGAAGAAAAATTTGATAATACTACCGAAGTTGAGCCAAGAATGAGCGGAACGAGATGGAAGCTGCTCGTACTAAGATCAATATCTTACAAGCCTCCAACAGACTCTGACTTGATATTTTTAGAAAGATCTCAGGATTATTGTGAGTATAACATTCGAATAAGGTCCCTTGGCAATCATGAAAGACCCTGCAATAAGGTATTGTTCTTACTGTTCAAAATGTTTTCTCTCGAAAAGTTCAGAGACAAAATTGACCAAGTTAGTGTGTGCTTACATGCTGGAAAATGGAAAGTTTTAGAATTCAAAACAGACTTTCGAACAGGTGTTTAAAGAAATCCTCGTAAAAACGGGTATTCATAACTCGTTTCAAAATTTAGAAATTAAAACAAACTTAGTTAAATTGTACTTTAAATTGTCCATGCTGAGTTGGCTTCCTCTAAATTAATTGTTATTGGATGGAAAATTGGTTTCATCAATTTTCAATATCAATATTTAATTATAAGGACCAAATATGGAGAAAATGCGTTTTTATGATTTAAATGTGCGACTTTCAATCAGAAAATCTTGGTCTTGGTTCAAAGAAATGGACTGCATTCTTTAGAAGCTGTTAAAACACCAAAGATGATTTACCAAGGTTTTACAGTTTTCATGAACAAAAAAAAGCATATTTATTGCCGCATATTTTTCTAGCTATTTGTTACATTGATGTTTCCCAAGAAAAACCACAAGAAACAGGTCAGTTTTGTTTAGTTAATCATTGCCTTTATGGTAATATGTGACTCATTTCTCAGTGTTTACTGTCATTTTCACTTGATTGGGGAAAATTGGCTCGAGATTTGTCCCTCGCCCAAGGATTTTAGCGAAATTAAGCCGCTGTGTAAAACGTCTCTTACTGCCTGTATTTTCTAGTTCCCCTTTGTCGAATCACATATTCTTTAAAGCGCTTTTCCAAATCACATACATCATTGTCCGGTTTGCCGAAAGTTGCGAAATTGCTGAAAAATAGTTCGTTACATGGTTAGATTTAATAATAATCATTACGAAATAAGGGATATTTCTTCTTTATTTTGAAACTGAATCAACATTCTAGCTATAGCCGATTATCTAGCTATAGCTATAGCTGATACTAAAACTCCTAGTTAGACTGTATTCCCTGTTTTGTAATGGGCTAAATCTCCAGTTTTTTTTGTTCTTATAAAAAACGTTTTCCCCAAAAAAATGCTTGATAAAAGTTCAGTTATTTTATATATACTGGATCATTAACGTAAAGTAAAATTCACATTAAAAAGGAAGGTTTTTTTATAAGAAGTTAGCAAGAGCTTAAAAATTTCCTGAATCCAGGTATGCAACCGCAAGAATCTGAGGGACATCTTTAGAGATTTAAGACACCGGGAAAGAGGTAATACGGGGTGTCTCAAATATCTTTACATGGTTAACATATTTATTTATATCCTCTATACTTAAAAAGATACGGTGAAAAAAAGAGAGTAGAAGTGTCATTTTTTTTCTTTTTTGCATTACTCATTTTGACAAAATATTTGGTAGCTTTTCATTTTTGTTGATTTTACTTTTCGTATTTTTCTAACTTAGGTTTACTTTTTGGTTTAGGCTTACTCAGTTTACGTTGTTTACTTTAAGTTACCTAATTGATATGTTTAAATAAAGGAAAAAAGATGCCGTAGATACTTAATATCGTGGTTGCATCATCTTTTCTTGATTTTCAAGCGGATCTATTTTCCTTTTTTTCCAGCCAAGAAACGGTAAGTTTCCTATTTAGAGGTTTTGAACAACGTAGTTCTAATACCGTATTTCCTGCTTTGATCTGACTCTGTTTTTAAGGAGTTATGAGCTATTATAGTTTTTACTAAGGGACGTGACCGTCTCTTTTTAGGCTGCTAGATACCGCTGCAACCTGGATTACTATACACTTCATTACCACGAACTGTTTGATCAAACCAAAATATTTTCCTTGTTGAAAACAAGTTGTTTTTCCAGCCAAGAAACGGTAAGTTTCTTATATAGGGGTTTTGGATAACGCAGTTCTAATAGCACACTTTTTGTTTTGATCTGACTCTATTTTTAGGAGTTATGAGTTATTGCATATTTTACTAACGGACGTGATCGTCTTCTACTAGGCTGCTAGCTACCGCTGTAACCTGGGTAATCCTTGTTAGTCAAGCCAAGGGATGGTAATTTTTTTATATAGTGTTTCCGACAAGGCGCTTCTAATAGCGTACTTCTTGTTTTGATCTGGCACTATTTTCAGGAGTTATGAGCTATTATATTTGTTAGTATTGGACGTGATCGTCCAATGGATCGTTGGTATTGGAACGTCCATTGAACAATGAACGTGATCGTTAGCATTGGATGTGATGGTTACAGCAGTAACTGTAATCTAGTAATGGACGAATCAGGGTCCACCGTAACCAAAAATCAAATAAAATGTTTAAGCCAAAGCTGGCTAATCAGAAAAACTTCGATTTGTGGTTGATTTTAGGAATTATAATTATAATCTAAATTAGACTTAACTGTACAATATCATTTTGAAAACAACTTTAAGGGAATTTCAAAAAATAGCTTCAAACTACAAAAAATGGCGTCGCTTCTTTCGTGGCCAAATACCCTATTCGGAAGACTTACATACCTGGCCTGGGCAACAAGGAAAATGTAGGGGTAGCACTGATGTGTCCTCTTTTTTCCTTCTCTGCTAGAAGGTCACTGGAACATCACTGAGAGCTGTTTAAGGACTCATTTTAAAGAGAACTAATGCATCTGTATTCTTTTGTAGTTAACAGAGCTTGATTTTAAAAGTGAAATCCATGTTTGACAAAAAACTGCATCCTCGTATAAAAGATGGTGAATGACGTCATAATCATTGATTATAACCATAAATGAGGCTGTAGTAAAACTGTATGATGACGTCAGTTCCTATGAATTCTGCACAAATATATAATCTTAACTGGTTAAGCCAGCTTAACAGTTAGGGTTTGTAATCCAGGATACATTAATACAGTTTGCTCTTTATGTTGATTCAAAATGTATCAAATTAAAAAAAAGTTTGAAGTTACTCGTCAGAAGCTACGTGCCTAAAAAATTTTCCTGATTTTCAAGAAAGGAATACCAACAAAACGGCAAGCAATAGTCATGGAATTCACCTCATGAAACTCAACATATAAGATAGACCTATTGTAGAGGTGTTAACCTCCTGTCTACAAAACTGAGTAAATATGAATATTTTTTTTTTGCCTGAAGAAAGATCACGAGTGCGTGTTTAGTTTTTCCCGAGTATGATTGTATAGACAAATGTGTATTTTAATCCTGAATAATATAATAATGATCAATGCCCTGACAAGGATAGGCAGTAATGTTGGAGCTACCTCAATGCTGTGAGATGGTCTGGGATCTCCTCTCCTTCAAAAGCTCCTTTCTCAGTCCCTATCCCCAACAAGAAAATCGTTGCTTGCGCAGCTTCATAGTGGCATCAGGGTGGAACTTTCATTAGTTTTCCTAACCAAAACTGTGACGGCTAACAGCTCTGCATGGTGACATTGAGGATTGGTGCCTCTCCGGGAAATTATAGCCTAGTAAATAACACAGCATTTGCACTTGATTCTGATTAATTGATAATTATTTGGTGGTTTGGCCTGTTTTGGTGGGCTTTTGGGGCTGAACAACCCCTTCCTATATATTTTATATATTGTGGGCTGTCTCCAAAGAGCAGCATAATATTTTACGGCATCAATACATAATAAGCAGGAGATAATAAGCTTGAGATTGTCTGCGACATGTTTCGATTCTTATAGATCAAAGAGCATCGCCATAAGTGTCACATACCGAATAAGTGATATTCAAGAATAAGATTTGAAGACTTCTTATAACCGTCATGTTTGCGAAAAATTGTTTTCTTCCTTTGTTAGGCCTCATATGATTGCTCTTTCTCCTTTTTGGTCTCCGCTATCGAGTAAAAATAAATGGGCACTCTGGTATTGCTTTTATCGTGTTGTAAAGTTTCTATTATGTCCCCCCTTTGAAAAGTAATTCCATGATAAGTACCATATTCCTGATATGTATCTAGCCAAAAAGAATAGAATTTTGAAGTATCAGCATTGTTTGTCTAAGGGAACGCTCTCTAACTTTTTTTTTTATTGGTGTTTTTTTTTTCGTGTCTCTATACTATTTTGTTGTATATATTTTTTGTTTATTATTCCACATGTGATTCTATATCTTTAAAGTGTCAAGTAAGTGTCAAATACCAAATAATGACATCTACAAAACCAATTGATCACTGGTTTGTCTGTAAGTTCAAACAAATGCAGTCTCCCTTTTTGCATACAAGTTTAGTAGACATTTTCCGCCATGCGCCATACGGGTTGCAGAAGTAACTAGCAACGTAGTAAGAGACGATTATGTGCGGTACTAAGAAATATAATGACCTATATCTCCCAAAAACAGAGTCAAGACAAAATAAGAAGTACACTATTAGAACCGCTTTGTCGGAAACCCCCATATAGGAAACTTAGCGTCCTTTGGGTTGAACAATAAGGGAAATGTATTGGCTTGAAAATCAAGCAAAGTGGCTGCAACCATGATATTCCGCATAAACGGCATCTTTTTTTCCTTCTTTTTTCCTCCTCAGATAGCTTGGTACTGGAACATCGTAGAGAGCTGTTTAACGGCTCATTATAAAGAAAATTGCTGAGGTTGGAAACATTTTGTAATTGGATTTTTTTAATAAAACAAATTTTTACTAAAATCTTGCGTTTTTTTATAACACTGTAGTAGCTTGTGCTGTTAACATCAGGAACTTGTCACATCTACGTGCTTTTGTAATTAACAAAAAATATTTAAAATAAAATCAATATTTTTCAAAGAACTTCATTTTCATATATTATATAGTAAGTGTCGTCATAGTTTTATTAGAACCATATATAACGTAATTAGAAAAACGCTATTATATTACGTTACCTCTAATGATATCAGTTATGACGTCTTCATTCGGTATAGTAAAGAATAACCTTTAGCCCATACTAACTGGAACTCGGGATGCAGCGGTAGCTAGCAACCAAGAAAGAGACGATCACGTCCAATACTAACAAATATAATAGCTCAAACCTCCTGAAAATAGTGGCAGATCAAAACAAGAAGTACGCTATTAGAAGCGCCTTGTCCAAAACACCAATATAAAAAACTTACCATACCTTGGCTTGACAAACAAGGATTACCCAGGTTGCAGCGGTAGCTAGCAGCCTAGTAGGAGACGATCACGTCCGTTAGTAAAAAATACAATAACCCATAACTCTTAAAAATAGAATCAGATCAAAACAAAAAATACGCTATTAGAACTGCGTTATCCAAAACCACTATATAAGAAACTTACCGTTTCTTGCCTATAAAAACAAGGAAAATATTTTGGTTTGATTAAACAGATCGTGGAAACGAAGTGTATAGTAATCCAGGCTGCAGCGGTACCTAGCAGCCTAAAAAGAGACGATCACGTCCCTTATTAAAAACTATACTAACTCATAACTCCTTAAAAATACAGTCAGGTCAAAGCAAGAAATACGGTATTAGAACTGCGTTGTCCGAAACCCCTAAATAGGAAACTTACCGTTTCTTGGCTGGAAAAAAGGAAAATATATTCGCTTGAAAATCAAGAGAAGAGGAAGCAACGACGATATTAAGTATCTACGGCATCTTTTTTCCTTTATTTAAACATATCAATTAGGTAATTTAAAGTAAACAACGTAAACTGAGTAAGCCTAAACCAAAAAGTAAACCAAAGTTAGAAAAATACGAAAAGTAAAATAAAAAAAGTTAAAAGCTACCAAACATTTTGTCAAAATGAGTAATGCAAAAAAGAAAACATGACACTTCTAATCTCTTTTTTTCACCGTATCTTTTTTAAGTATAGAGAATATAAATAAATGTATTAGCCATGTAAAGATATTTGAGACACCCCGTATTACACCTCTTTCCCGGTGTCCTAAATCTCTAAAGATGTGCTTCAGATTCTTGTGGTTGCATACGTGGATTAAGGAAATTTTTAAACTTTTGCTGACTTCTTATAAAAAAAATCTTCCTTTTTAATATGAATTTTACTTTACGTTAATGATCCAGTATATATAAAATAACTGAACTTTTCTCGAGCATTTTTTTGGGGAAAACGTTTTTTATAAGAACAAAAAAAACTGGAGATATAGCCCATTACAAAACAGGGAATACAGTTTAACTAGGAGTTTTAGTACCTGTGAAATAGAGAAATCAAAAAATTATCTTAAACTGCTCCAGAAACACGAATTTACTTCAAATATAGGCATGGGAAGTAATGCCCATCACCCAGTTTTTGTCGATATATCGTCGCTTGAAAGCGGTTTTGCCGAATATATTTTTCCAAAAACCTGAAAAAAGCGAGTTTGTAAGTTTGTATCTCAGAATCGGCTATAGCTAGAAATAGAATGTTGATTTAGTTTCAAAATTAAGAAGAAATATCCCTTATTTCGTTATGTTTATTATTGAATCTAACCATGTAACCAACTTTCGTTCAGCAATTTCGCAACTTTCGGCAAACCGGACAATGATGTATGTGATTTGGAAAAGCGCTTTAAAGAATATGTGATTCGACAAAGGGGAACTAGAAAAGCCGTAGGCTTTTTCCTGTTTGTAATAATCCGGGTTGCAGGGGTAGCTAGCAACCTAGTAGGAGGCGATTACGCCCTATAGTAAATACTAAAGTAACCTATAACTCCTGAAAAAAGATTCAGATCAAAACAAAAAGTATACTATTAGAACTACCTTGTCCAAAACTTCTATATAGCAAACTTACCGTTTTTTGGCTTGATACAATAAAGAACGAACTCTTGCGCATACTAACTTGCATAGGCAACCGGGTTGCAGTGGTAACTAGCAACCTAATAAGAGACGATCACGTCTAATGTTAAGAAATATAAAATTGCATTAAAGAACGAATTTTACCCCATAGTAACCAAAGGATTAATTTACATATAGAATTGGACACTAGTACATCCACAGATAGAACTGAATATTTATATATTTGCATATAGAACTGAACACTGGTGTATTTTTTCACTGGCGCATTTATATATAGAACTCAGCACTGGGATATTTTTTCATAGAACTAAACTTATCAATCCATAATCCATGCATGTGCATGCTATGCTATGCATGTTCAACATTTCAAAACACCTTTTTCCGCAACAATGATGGTTTTAAGCCTATTTTCCACAACCTCATAGGAGACGATTTTCTTGTTTCCATCTTTTGTTGTTATTAAAGTTTACGTCCAAGAGGACAAAAAGTGATTTTCTTTTTACTTTGATAATTTTCATATTTCCATATTCCCAGTAATGCGGTCCGTTCCACCATCCTAGCTTCGAATTTGCTTTATTTATTTTGCGTGATAAATTTATTGTTGTGACGTGATATTTTTACTACTAAAAGAATTATAATTTGAAAAACGAATCACTACTTAAAAATGAATTTCAAAGAAACAGTTGATGATTAAGTGAACTATTCAGACGTTTTCTACATATGGGACAAGTTCTGGACCTCCTCCTATTTACGACTAAAAGACAATGATCACAGAACACATGCCAACATAATGTTGACATAATTTTGTCATTTAAAGCTTTTATCTGTTTAACGATGTCGAAGCAGATGCCACATTCTACTGTAGTTTCATTGCTGTCTTGGGAATGAGCGACATAAACATGAGTTTCAGGCAAAGATTGTTTGCTATTTCACCGCCTTTTGATTTGGCAGTTGATTTCCTAGCCATTCAGGAGATATTCACCCAACACGACGATTTCATCTTCTTGTTCGTCAATAGGATAAGCAACTAACTTTCCAAGACTTTGTTCATTTCTAAAGCTACTAGTAACAACATTACTGTTATTTTGTTCAACTGTTAGGTTGACCAATTGGCATTCAGAAAGCCTCCTGTTTTGCTGTCTACTTTCTTGTTGCTCTGACGAATACATTCAACAGTAAGTATGGTGTAATTAGTATTTATAACCTCATAGTTTGATAATTCCAACTGAATAGCTCTTCGAATCATTTTTGGTATGAACTGAAGTATTTTTCCTACTCCCCTTGAACCAATTTTTGAAGTACTCACAATCTTTTTATGTAATCGCACAAATTCGCTCTTTTGTTGAAGAATTTTTTGTTTTAATGCTAGTTTCCTGTTTTTATTTATTTATTTATGTTTTTTGCTGGGCTACTATTATTATTTTCTTATATTGTATTATTTATATGTATGATACATTTAAAGAGGTTTACAACCCGTGGAGTGGCTTAGTTTTCTGAATTGTTTGGTTTAATTAATTTCAATTTGCACGTATTTGCTCCTGTTTTTGTATGTTTTTTTTTTCATTTTCTTTCTTTTTGTTATACTCCATCGTCTTGCTTTGTATTTTTGATGGGTTATAATATATATATATATATATATATATATATATATATATATATATATATAATATATATATATATATATATATATATATATATATATATATATATATATATATATATATATATATATATACATATATATATATATATATATATATATATATATATATATATATATATATATAATATATATATATATATATATATATATAATATATATATATATATATATATATATATATATATATATTATATATATATATATATATATATATATATATATATATATATATATATATATATATATATATATATATGTACATATAAAGAACTCAACACTGGTACATTTACATATAGAGCTGAACCCTGGTATATTTACATATAGAATTAAACCCTAGTACATATATATATATATATATATATATATATATATATATATATATATATATATATATATATATATATGTATATATATATTTATATATATATATATATATATATATATATATATATATATATATATATATATATATATATATATATATATATATATATATATATATATATATATATATATATATATATATATATATATATATATACATATATATATATATATATATATATATATATATATATATATATATATATATATATATATATATATATATATATATATATATATATATATATTATATATATATATATATATATATATATATATTATATATATATATATATATATATATATATATATATATATATATATGTACATATAAAGAACTCAACACTGGTACATTTACATATAGAGCTGAACCCTGGTATATTTACATATAGAATTAAACACTAGTACATATATATATATATATATATATATATATATATATATATATATATATATATATATATATATATATATATATATATATATATATATATATATATATATATAATATATATATATATATATATATATATATATATATATATATATATATATGTACATATAAAGAACTCAACACTGGTACATTTACATATAGAGCTGAACCCTGGTATATTTACATATAGAATTAAACACTAGTACATCTACATATAGAACTGAATATTGATATATTTGCATATAGAACTGAACACTGGTGTATTTTTTCACTGGCGCATTTATATATAAAACTCAACACTGGGATATTTTTTCATAGAACTAAACTTATCAATCCATAATCTATGCATGTCATAGTTCAACATTTCAAAACACCCTTTTCCGCAACAATGATGGTTTTAAGTCTATTTTCCACAACCTCATAGAAGACGATTTTCTTGTTTCCATCTGTTGTTGTTATTAAAGTTTACGTCCGAGAGGACAAAAAGTGATTTTCTTTTTACTTTGATAATTTTAATGTTTCCACATTCCCAGTATGCGGTCCGTTACACCATCCTAGCTTCGGCTTTTGCTTTTTTTTGCGTGATAAATTTATTGTTGTGACGTGATATTTTTACTACTAAAAAAATTATAATTTGAAAAACGAATCACTACTTAAAAATGAATTTCAAAGAAACAGTTGATGATTAAGTGAACTATTCAGACGTTTTCTACATATGAGACAAGTTCTGACCCTCCTCCTATTTACGACTGAAAGACATTGGTCACAGAACACATGCCCACAGAATGTTGACATAATTTTGTCATCTAAAGCTTTTATCTGTTCAACGATGTCGAAACAGATGCCACATTCTACTGTAGTTTCATTGCTGTCTTGGGAATGAGCGACATAAACATGAGTTTCAGGCAGAGAATTTTTGCTATTTCGCCGCCTTTTGATTTGGCAGTTGATTTCCTAGTCATTCGGGAAATATTCAACCAACACGACGATTTCCTCTTCTTGTTCGTCAGTAGGATAAGCAACTAACTTTCCAAGACTTTGTTCATTTCTAAAGCTACTAGTAACAACGTTACTGTTATTTTGTTCAACTGTTAGGTTGACCAATTGGCATTCAGAAAGCCTCCTGTTTTGATGTCTACCTTCTTGTTGCTCTGACGAATAAATTCAACAGTGAGTATGGTGTAATTAGTATTTATAACCTCACCGTTTGATTATTCCAACTGAATAGCTCTTCGAATCATTTTTGGTATTAACTGAAGTATTTTTCCTACTCCCCTGGAACCAATTTTTGAATTACTCACAATCTTTTTATGTAATCGCACAAATTCGCTCTTTGTCTCATCAAATGGGTCATCTTAAGCGTCGGCTGAAGGCAATATACTTGTCTTCTGTATTCTATCAAGCGGTTGACAAAGTTTTCAAAAAAACGAAATGCAAGCCTGGTGTCCGTCGTACCATTTAGTACTCGTCGCATTTTATTCTTCTGATATTTATGCACTTTCACTCATTTTCATTCGTTGAAAAACTAATGGTGTATTCCATAAAGAAAATTTGCATTTTATTATTTTTTAAGTCTTAAGACCAACCTGGCTAAACATATTGCATAAAATGATTTATAAAACAGACATATTGTGATTACGACTATCTCCTTTTTTTAGTTTCAATGAGTGTGATACTTTAAATACAGAATAATGTAAAAAAGGAAACGAAATATAACAGGGGTTTCTTTTGGATCGGAGAGATGATGAAGGAAAAATTTGATAATACCACCGAAGTTGAGCCAAGAATGAGCGGAACGAGATGGAAGCTGCTCGTACTAAGATCAATATCTTACAAGCCTCCAACAGACTCTGACTTGATATATTTAGAAAGATCTCAGTATTATTGTGAGTATAACATTCGAAGAAGGTCCCTTGGCAATCATGAAAGACCCTGCAATAAGTTATTGTTCTTACTGTTCAATTCGTTTTCACTCGAAAAGTTCAGAGACAAAATTGACCAAGTTAGTGTGCGCTTGCATGCTGGAAGATGGAAAGTTTTAGAATTTAAAAGACTTTCGAGCGGGTGTTTAAAAAAATTCCTCGTAAAAACGGGTATTCATAACTCGTTTCAAAACTTTGACATTAAAAAAAAACTTAGTTAAATTGCACTTTAAATTGTCCGTGCTGAGTTAGCTTCCTCAAAATTAATTGTTATTGGATGGAAAATTGGTTTCATCAATTTTCAATATCAATATTTAATTATAAGGACCAAATATGGAGGAAATGCGTTTCTATGATTCAAATATGCGCCTTTCAATCAGAATGATCTTGGTCTTGGTTCAAAGGAATGGGCTACATCCTTTAGAAGCTGCTAAAACACCAAAGATGATTTACCAAAGTTTTACAGTTTTCATGAACAAAAAAAAGCATATTTATTGCCGTATCTTTTTCTAGTTATTTGTTACATTGATCTTTCCCAAGAAAAACCACTCAAATGTTTGAAAACAATAGTTTTGTTGGAATAAAGCTAGAGCGGTCTTAAGAGATAAATTTCATACAATAATGTAACTTCAAATTCAGACAATAAAATGCCTTGTAACGTGAATAATAATAGCAATAGTTACGATTACTCAAACGCACATCAACTACCGAGGAACGAAGAGCGGAATGATAAGATCTATCAAGTAGGTAGTGAATATGTTTCTGCATCAGAATATTGGTTACCGTCAGATCTTTCAGGACAATATCAGCTACCGAGCCATATAGAGCTGATGGCCCCGACTCATCAAGTAGCCAGTGGATTTGGTTCTTCGCATGACTTTGGTCTTTCATACCAGACTGGTCTCACATCGGGTTTCAGACCGTCTGACTTGTCAGATAGATATCAACTACCGAGTGGTATGGAACAAATTGGTAATCATTATCAAGTAGGTTGCGGATATGAGTCTTCATCAGCCTATCATTTGCCATCCGAATTTATTCCGCGATTGAAACCAGCGGATATTTCAAATAAATTTCAAATTACGAGATCTACAAAACAAATCAATTGGAATAATCAAGTAGGTAATGGATACGATAGCTCATTGGAATATCAGCGATCACCTCATCCCGGTCTCCAATCAAATTCCAAACCAGTCAAAGGAGAACCCACATCAGCCCCGTCTACTTTAGCCTGCATAACAATCCATGGTATAAAGTTGAATTACATGTATACCAACGTGGCTTGCAAATTTACAGTTGACTGCCGCTTAGACTTGAAAAAAATAGCCGAAAGGCAGAATAATCTTTTGCTTTTTCGGAACAGGCTACAGCTCTTGCTAAGAAAACCTTTTGCATCTGCCACTTTTCGACAAAACGGAGGGGCTTCCGTACATGGCATGTTTCCACCAGATGAGGCGAAAAAAATATGCCGCCGGTTTGCGAGAATAGTTCAAAGGATTGGTTTCAATTGCCACTTTCGAAGATTTGCAATAACAAATATGGCCATTTCCACAAAAGTACCGTTCAAATTAACAGAGAGTCTTTATTCCGATCTTATGGGTCTTGATGCCTCAAATGGTGTAACAGTTAGAAAATGTGAGAGCAAACCCGGGATTTCCATTGAAATTAACCAAACTATAAAATTAACCGTTCATACAAATGGCGCTATTTTATTTAAAGGAAAAAGTCTTGCCAGCTTTGAGTCTGGCTTGAACAAGATTTTTCCATACCTGTGGAATGCACGAAAAACCGGCTGAGGGAACCAAACATGAAAAATTATTTATGTTATCCTCTAAGTCTAAAAGATGAATTTCAAGAACTAATGGTAATGAGAAAATTTTATATTTTGTTCTTTTGCACTGCGCACAACTTCGTAAAATTCCCAACTAACAATTATTTATATTCTAGTTTTGGGATTTCTTCTCTAATCCTAATTTATTTATTGGTACATTCAACATTAAGCAAACTGCTTGACACAACAAAATATTAAACAAATATAAGGCTAAAAATGAAAACAAGCAAAAGATACCAAATGGTACGACGGACACCAGGCTTGCATTTCGTTTTTTTGAAGACCTGTCAACCACTTGATAGAATACTGAAGACAAGTATGTTGCCTTCAGCCGACGCTTAAGATGACCCATTTAATGAGACAAATGAGTGAATTTGTGAGATTACATAAAAAGATTGTGAGTAATTCAAAAATTGGTTCAAGGAGAGTAGGAAACATACTTCAGTTCATACCAAAAATGATTCAAAGAGCTATTCAGTTGGAATAATCAAACGGTGAGGTTATAAATACTAATTAAACCAAACTTACTGTTGAATTTATTCGCCAGAGCAACAGGA